>CAUYUJ010016364.1:132500-205000 GCA_963575745.1 Prorocentrum cordatum
CGACGTATCCTGTGAGCGTTGCGCAGCGGCACCTCAAGCGCCGTCGGCCAACTGCGCTCTGGGCACCTGCCAAGACGCAAGGTGCTGCGTGGAAGCGCTGTGCTAATGGATCGTTCGAGGGAACGGCTGGCCTCGAAGAGACGGGAGCGTACCCTCTCAAGTTTGGATCGTGCTTCGCCAATTTGTTTGAATCTGCGTTTCTGCATCGTGCTGCTTAGGGGCGCGTGGCATTCGATGTCACAGATGAGATGGGCGGCGACAGTCGACGCGGGATATATCGAAGGAGCACGGATGAGGGAACATGGGGGGGCGGGGGGCGGGCGGGGGATGACGGGGGGCAGATGCCAAGAGGGATGGGGAGTTAGGCACCGAACTGAAGGGAAACGATTCAACAGATGAAGAAAAGAAGCAGCGGGATTGGAACGGGGAGGGCTGAACCATGCGATGTGCAACACTGATGAGGAAGATGCGGAGGAGGATGCACGGAAGCAGACACGACATGCCCACGCATGCTCCCTCCCGCACCGCATAGCGGGTAGTGTCCAGTTTACACCGCTGTCCCCGCGCTGGTGGGATCCCTATAGGCGCGTGGACATGCCAATCTTCTCCTTCTGATCCTCCGCATGTTCTCCTCCTCATCCTTATCCTCCGCCTCCTCAGTCCCCCCCCCCCCCCCTCCTCACCATCATCATCATTGTCATCGTCCTCATCCTCCTCCTCAATCTGCCTCAGATGGTCCCATCGCGCTCGGCGCATTCTCGATGGCTCTCCAGTGCAAATTGGCAGCTCGCGACATGCGAGGTGCCGTCGCCGACGGTGCGACCGCCTCCTCCTCCTCCTCCTCCTCCTCCTCGACCCCCTCCTCCTCGACCTCCTCCTCCTCCCCTCCTCCTGGACCTCCCTCCTCCTTCATCCTTCCTCATTCCTCCTCGATCTCCCCCCTCCTCCTCCCCCTCATCCTCATCCTTTTCCTCTTCCTCCTCCTCCTCATCTTCCTCTTCCTGCTCCTCCTCGTGCTCCTCCTCCTCCTCCTCCTCCTCCTCCTCCTCCTCCTCCTCCTCCCCATCCGCCTCCTCATCCTCCTCGTCCTCTTCCTCCTCCTCATCCTCCTCCCCATCCTCCTCCCCCCTCTTTGTCACAGAGGCGAACACCCGAGGGCGCCCGACGCCCAACCCGACGCCCAGATTGGGCGCCCAGCTCGACCGACCAGCGCCCGCGGCACGCGCACCCTCCCCTCCATCATCCAAATCACCACCGTCGTCACCGTCACCATCCTCATCGTCAGCAACGTCACCATCAAACTCATTATCATCAACATACATTGTCGGTATAGTCACACTTATCCCCCTTGCGTGTACTTGTTCTTCCCATCCCCTGGCGGCCGCGTAGCCATCTCGCCTGAAGCAGTTGCCCACCCCCCGCCCCGATATTGGAGCATAGCTTCTATCCGGATCCGTCGGAATGGTGGCGAGCAACCTGTCAGGCGGCGATTCATCGCAGGGGTGGCGCTATTCCGAGTCGAACAAGCGTTTCAAGAAGTGGTGGCCCGCGAGCTACCCCGACCTCTACAAGTTGCCCGATGGGACAAAGTACCCCGTCATCTGGCGCTGCACTGGTGTAAAGCGTGCTGGTGCTACGTTCGAGGAGGAGTGGGAGTGGGAATGGAATCCAGGGCCAGGATTGCGGTCAGTCGCCGAGGTCGAGGCTCTCCTTGCCAAGCCCAGCTCGTGAATGGCCACTGTGAGTATAGTGAGCTTGTTCTGACGTGGCTCGCCCCCCCGTTTGCCTCGATTGTTTATCAGTGCCGCGCGCGATTGCATCTGCCTCGAGATATCTCGATGGGCGGTCGGGCGTAGCATTCTGGTATGGTACCCGATATCGGGGGGCGATGGAAAAGCATCACATCACCATCAGCATCATCATCATCAGCATCATCATGAGCATCACCATCATCACCGTCGTCGTCATAGCTCACAAGACGCACTCCCGCACGGTGGCCCCCTGGACGGCGGCGGGGGGGAGGAGGGAGGAGGAATGGGAAGGATGATGAGGAGCATGAGGAGGAGGAGGATGAGCAGGAGGAGGACGATGAGGATGACGGGGGAAGGAGGAGGAGGACGATGAGGAGGAGGGACATAGAGGAGGGGGGGTGAGAAGGAGGGAGCAGCCAGAGGTGGGCTTGGCCTTGGCCTTAGCTGCCGCCCCGGCCGCGGCCTAGGCGGGACGAGGGATGAGCAGGGAGAGAGGAGGGGTAGTAGGCAGAGGAGGAGGATGAGGAGGCGGAGGAGGAGGAGGATGAGGGGTTGCAAATGAGGAGGATGATCAGGACTATGATGATGAAATTGAAGATGATGATGACGATGATGAGGACGATGATGAGCATGATGAGGATGATGCAGCTGAGGAGGAGGAGAAGGGTGATGAGGTGGAGTAGGATGAAGAGGATGGGGAGGATGATGCTGCGGAGTAGGAGGAGGAACATGAGGATGGGGATGATATGGAATGTGATGAGGACGATGAGGATGAGGACGATGAGGAAGGGAATGAGGAGGAAGATGAAGATGAGGAGGAGGAGAAGGAAGATGAGGAGGATGATGATTGGGAGGAGGATGAGGAGAGGGAATGTGATGAGGACGATGAGGAGGAGGACGATGAAGACGGGGAGGGGGCGATGAATGAGGATGGCGCGGAGGAGTAGGAGGGGGAGGGGGGGGGAATAGGAGGGGGATGAGGAGGATGAGGATGGGGGGGAAGATGATGAGGAGGAGGAGGAGGAGGAAGAGGAGGAGAGGATGAGGAGGAGGATGTTCGGGATGAGGTGGAGGCGGAGGCGCGGAGGCGGGGGGAGGAGGGGGGGTAGGCGGGCGATGTTGAGGATGGAGAGGATGAGGAGGAGAAGGATGATGATGGGGATGAGGAGGAGGAGGAGGAGGAAGAGGAGGGCGAGGATGAGGATGAGGGGGATGGTGAGCCCCGAAGGCTGGGAAACCCTTAGGGGGCAACGCGCCCGATCGGTCGGGGCGGGTGTCCTGTCTTTGCGTCATCGCTCTCGGACCGCTGCCGCGCCGCTTCCGCGCTCCCAGCCCCTGCTGTCGGCGATGCGACGACAAACCCTCGTTGGCTTGAGACTTCCTGACAATGATCCGCGCGCTTGACGTCTGTAATGTGACGCGGATCGAACGCATCGGTTTTTCAGAATGGCGCTCTCGCCTCAGCGCCGCGCGCGCCCAACCAACCAACCAACCGACCAGCCGCGTGAAAAGAAACCAGCCCGAAAGTTAGTCAGACGATCAACCCATCAACCAACCAACTAACAAACCAACAAGCATGTCCCATCAGCCTCTATTTGTCGCTGCTTCTCTGAGGCGTATTCGCGGTGACAATTCGGTTCCCAATACACGCACATGCAACGTATAGACGGTGAATGATATATACACATATATGTAAAACAATATACATGCATGTGTACATATAGCCATACATATATATATATATGTATATATGTATATATATATATATATATATACATACATACATACATACACGCATACACACATACGCACACACACACCTATATACATATACATATATATACGCCTATATATATATATATGTATATATGCTTACATACATATGCATACATCATACAATTTATAAGATGCCCAACCCACGGTCGCTTAAAATAGTCTGGCGGCGTTCGCGTTAGTCCGGCGCGCTTAATTTAGTCCGGCGCGGCCAAACTAGCAAACGCACCCCGCCTGGGGAGACGAGAACCGGAAGCGGCTCCTGGCAGGGCTGCCGCCAGAGCAGGCTGCCCAGCTCCGCTCGGCCAGCGGGAAAGGCGCCGGCAGCTGGCTGCTCCCGCCGACGCAGGACGACCACCGCCTGGCGGACGAGCACTACCTGACGGCGCTGGCACTGCGCCTCCGCCTCCCGAGGCCTGCCGACGCCTGCGCCACCTGCCAGCGCCGCCGCGCCGACGGGCACCTCTGCGGAGCGGACCTTGCGCGGGCCCCGACTCACCCCCTGGGCTGCCATGCTGGGGCGGGCACGATAGCGCGCCACAACGCTATCCGCGATTGGCTCGCGCGCTGGCTCAAGGGGCGCGGGGCGAGGGGCGTGGGCACCGAGCAGCTCGTCCCCGCCTGGGACAGGACCCGCCAGGACGGCAGCCTGGAGGCGGCGCGACTCGACGTGACCTACGTGGACCCGGTCGTCGGCACCGCGTACGTGGACGTCGTGGTGACCGACGCTGCAGCCGGGGCCGCGACGCCGGCGGGGCGGGGCCGGGCTTGGCGCAACGGGGCCGCGGCGGCCGCTGCGGAGGAGCGCAAGCACCGCCGCTACCCTGGCGCGGCGCTGCGCGCGTTCGCGCTGGAGACGCTGGGCCGGCCCGGGCGCGAGGCGCAGGACCTCCTGCGCACCTGGGCGGCGGGCGACGCGGCTGTGCTCTCGGCGGCGCGCCAGAGCATGGCCGCCGCGCTGCAGCGGGCCAACGCCGAGGCGTACAACGCCTCGGTGTGGCCACCGGGGCGGCGCGCCCGGCCGCGCCCAGGCGCCGGGGCACCTGGAGCTGACGACGCCGGGCGCCCAGCGGGCGGCGGCGGCGCCTGCGGCGGGCGCGGCGCGCTGGGCAGCGGCGGCGGGCTGCGCGGGCGGCGCTGGCTGCGGGGGCGGCGCTGCTGCTGGGCGCGGCCGCCGGGGCGGGCGGAGCGGCTCTGGCAGACGGCGGCGGCGGCGGCGGCGGCTGCCCGGGGCGGGGCTGGAGGCGCGGCGGCACCGGCGGCAACCGCCGCGCGGCGGCGGCGGCCGCGGCGGCGCCCGGCGGCGCGGCGCGCGCCCCACGCCAGCGCGGCGGAAGCGGCGCGCCCGGCGGCGGGGGGTGGACGGCGCCGGCCGGGCCGCCGAGCTGCGAGCTGCCGCGGCGGGCTGCTGCGGCGCCGGGCTGCGCCGGGGCGCCGCTCGCTGACTGAGCTGGAGGAGCTGGGCGACTAGCCGAGCGGGGTCCGGGCTTGCCCGCGCCCCGCTCGGGAGCGGGCGCGGCGGCAAAGGGCCGCGGCCTTCGCAGGAGGAGGAGGAGGAGGAGGAGGAGGACGAGGAGGAGGAGGAGGAGGAGGAGGAGGAGGAGGAGGAGGAGGAGGGAGGTAGAAGGGGGAGGGGGGGGAAGAGGAGGAGGAGGGGGAGGAGGATGAGGAGGGAGGAGGGGCAGGAGGCGGAGGCGGAGGCGGAGGCGGAGAAGGAGAAGGAGGAGGAGGGGGAGGAGGGGAGGAGGAGGAGGAGGAGGAGGAGGAGGAGTGAAGAGGAGGAGGAGGAGGAGGAGGAGGAGGAGGAGGAGGAGGAGGAGGTGGACCAGGAGGAGGAGGAGGAGGTGACGTAACACGCTCTCAACGCCAAGGCTCCCAGTACGAACGGTGGGTAAGAGTAAGTTCGGCTGATTTGTTTGAGGCGCTCTTTCCGTTTCCGTGCCCGGCCAGGTCTAGTGGCCTTCGTCTCAACCCGCCACTGTTTGTGATGTGGGTCAGGGTTTTCTCACAACGCAATGAACGGGGGGATCGACACAGGCTAGCCGCGGCCAAACGCGGTGGCGGATATTTGATGGCGGAGGGGGAGCGACCCTGCACGCCATGCCCAGCGGCTCGTATCAGCGCCCACCTGTGGCCCTTCTCCCTGTGCTCCACCCGTCCCAACCGTCCCACCTTACTCTTTTGTTTTTTCCTTGCGCACCCCCCCGTCACTTCGCCCTCCCTCCCCCGAACCTCCTTCCTTCGCTCCTCAGCCACCCTCCCTGCGACCCCGTACCCCATACCGACGCGGGCTCTCCGAGCGCCCAACCCCTATCAATGGGGCTAGTTTCTTGCTTCGGAATATTGTTTTAGTTGTCCAGGGGCCCGAGGAAGGCCCCTGAGACGCCGAGATCTATCATGCGTCTTCTATCTGCTCGGAGCTCTTGGCGTGGCAGACCGCGTGGCAGACCGAAGCATGCTTGGAGGCCGAAATACACATTGAAACGATGCTCACGCATGCAGGTGGGCAGGGGACTGCAGGCTTTGCAAGGTGACAGAACTGGCTCGATGCACGACATCCAGTTGCCGATCGTTTCATCTCAGAGTCATGGGCAGCTACCAGTTTCGTTGCCAATGCACGCTAACGTGCACGGTGCTCATTCCTTTTATGTTTACGAATTTGGAGTTTTGGGGTCCCATCTTCTTGAGAGGCCAGCAGCATATATGTAGTAAGCGGACAGCTTCCGCCCGCATGCGTTTGAGAGCGGTCACTCGTGCAACCGTAGTCGCGGACGTGTACGTGCATACGTTTATGTTGTTCATCCCCTTTCTGCTCCACGCCCGTACCCTTTCTCTCGTACTGTCTTTCTGAGAGGAGCCATGGCCTCCGAGCGCAGCCCCTCCACGAGCACGACCAAGTCCTACGCAGTGGAGAAGACAGAAGAGGAGCGGCGGACGGGAAGCGCGAGGGCTCAGCGGTTTTCCCTTCCACCTCCTCCTTCACCTCGCCCTCTCCCTTCTTGCCGCGTTCCCAGGGCGAGTGATGGGCGCCCGCGCGGAGGCGTGCCCCCCCTTCCCCCATAGCCTGAGGCCCGTCGGCGGCGCATGGGCGAGCCGGCGGCGGAGGCGTCCCGATACAGCATATGCCTCGACCTTTTGTTGAACCAGCCTGCCTGCGTGCTGAGGGCGTGGGCGCGTGCTTCGTTGCGGGTTGCGGTCATGTTCCGCGACGGCCTCCTAGTGTGACGCGGGTCTGTCGAGTGGACTTCGGTTCATCGCGCCACCGTGCGTGGGTTGTGGGTCAGAGTTCTCAGGGATGCTTCTTGGGGTCTTTTCGGGGGCATCTTGGGGGGCGGTATTGGAGCCTTTTGGCAGCCTCTTGGGGGCCTCTCGGGGATCTCTTGGGGTCTCCCGGGGGCCCCGCGGGGCCAAGGGCTTGAAATGTCCGTTCGGGTCCCCCTTCTGGGCCCCCTCTTGGGGCCGTCATTTGGGCCTCTTGGGCCCTCCTTGGGCGCCTATTAGCCAGTTTTGGGGCCCTCTTGGAGGCCTCTTGGGCCGTCTTGGGGCGATCTTGAGGGCCTCTAGGGCCGTCTGAGAGCGTCGGGAAGCCGAAAAAGGCGAGAACGCCAGAAGCCGTCAACAACCAAAGGAAAACCAATGTTTTGGGCTTCTTGGGGTCCTCTTGGGAGGCCGCTTGGAGGCCTCTGGGGGCGTCTTGGAGGCCTCTTGGGCCCTCGGGGGGCCATCTTGAGCGTCTTGAAGCGATCGTTCGGCGACTCGGGGCCCTCTTGTACCTTTTGGTGTTCTCTTGGGGCCCTCTTGGCTCGTCTTGGGGCCTGACCTCTAGTGGCGAGTACGTGGGATCCTGTGCGGGCGCAGCCCGTGAGGGGTAATTCGGCCTATCTCGAGCCCGTCAGAGCTATCACGTCTGTCGCCACTCGGGTAGGCGGACGCGGACCCAAGCGCTTGCGATGCAGCCCTCCCCTCTCCCCTCCGCTCCCCCCTCCCCTGAGCACTTGCTGACACATCGTGCAAGCATGCAAAGCCGCGCGGCAGCACACACCAGGAGGCGTCTGCCTGCGCACTGCAAAGCCACAGAAACTCGAATCCCATTCAATTGGATCGCCACCGGCGCCGTTCAAAATCCAGGCTGGTCGAATGTTTGTTTAGGACACGTTTGAAGATTCCGATGCAGAGCTCTGTTGTTTCTCTCACCAACGAGCCGCGCGCCCGCGTGGCCGAGCTGCACCAGGCCGCGGAGCTGGACGTGCCGCGGCGCTCCGGCAGCGGCAGCCAGGAGGCGCGGCACACGGCGCTCGCAGCCCTCGACGTAGCGGCGCGCGCGTCCGCGGCCCCCGCGGCGGCGCCGCCCGCGAGGGCACCGCCCTCGCAGCCGTGCCCAGGCTCGACGCGCGGTTCGATGGCGAGGGCCTCGCCAGAGCGGCCCGCCGGTGCGCGCGCGCCCAAGCGGAAGCGCTCGGAGCTGGACGAGGCGCATGGCCGCGACGGTGCGAAGGCCCTGGGCCTGCCGTGGGGGGGCGCCTCCATGCTGGAGGGTGGGCCCCGGCCTTTGGCCAGGAGGCTGCGAGGGAGCGCCAGGTTCCTCATGGCCAAGCTGTCCGCGGGCTGACGCTCCTTCACGTCTTCCACCTTCCCTCCTCTTCGTCCTCCCCCCTACCCCATCTCTCCCTCGCGGGTGGTGGCGCGCGGCCGCGCCGCGGGAGTCTGGGGTCCGCGGCGCGCTGGTGGAGCGGGCGCTAGCCCGGCTGGGGCGGAGGAGGCCTGGGGGCTGCTGGGGCGGGTCTCTCGTGAGCCGTCGCCTCCAGGAGAAGAAAGGAGTTGTCGTGCTCACCGGTGCTGCAGAAGCCCACGCGGGGAGCCTAAGGCCAGTACACTCGAGCTCAGGCGGGGAGGGGGGAGGAGGGAGGAACTCGGGCAGCCTCAGGATCCGGCCGCGACACCCCGCCAGTCTCCTGGTTCCGCTGGCTATCAAAGATCCGTGCGTCGTTATGATTCGTGCCCCGTACGCTCGAATCCTGCCCTCGCTTTCAGGAGCAGGGTGGGAACGGGGGGAGGGCGCGCGGAGAGGGGGGCAGGAGGGATGGGGGAAGGAGGAGGGAGAAGAGGTAGCGGGATGTGGGAAGAGGGGAGAAGCAGGAAGAGAAGTGAGGAAGCAGTCTCTATGAATGAATTTGTGTATGGTAGTCGTTTTTTACATCTGGCCATTTTTCCTGATCCCTCCAGTGGAGTTGGGTGCGCGTGGCTCTACTCGCTGCGCAGGGCTCCTTCCTCCTTCTCCCCTCCCCGTGCCCCTCCATGGCCATCGTCGACAACCATCCTTTTGCTCCACTCCTCCTGGGCCACCGTCATTATCAGTACCTACCATCATGAATTGCTTATCGTCATCTTCACCCTCCTCCTCATCATCATGGAGGTTTTAGAACGGGTTGAGCAGAGGGGCCGTCTTGGTGATGTTCTCGGCTTCCCTTGTCCACACTGAGACAGCAGGAACCGTCCAGTCGCTTCTCTTCCCTGCTGCCGTTCATTCTCAAGTTGTTTGTCGGTCTCAGATGACTGCGCCCCCTGGCCACCTCGCGCTAGTGGGCCTGGGGCTGGCCAACCTGATCGCGCTGCTCTCAGGTGTGCTGCATCCGCCATTGGAGCCGGGGCTGCCTCCCTGTGCTCTGCAGGCCGTGTGCCCGCCAGCGTGGCTGCCGCCCGACCCCGACAGCTGCCCACCGTGCCCCGAGCTGGAGGCGGCGCCGTGCCCCGTGGTGCACCTGGTGTGTCCTGTGGTTGAGAGTTCGAAGCCTGAGCCCGAGGTGGACCCCTGGGGTTGGATCGCCGCGGCTGCTCCTGGCGTGACGGTCGCGTTGTTGGGAGAGCTACGCCAGCTGGCTCACAGCTGCCAGCGCCGCAGCCGTACGGAAGAAGATGATCGCTCGACGTCACCTGCCCCCGCTCGCCGCGGCGGAGGCGTGGTGCGCTGAGCTGCCCATCGGATCGTTCATCCGCGTCTCGTACGATGGGGAGGCCATGGGCCACGCCAGGATCGTGCTCTGGCCGAGCCGTCGTCGAGACGCGCGGGGGCGGCAGCGGGGGAAGTCGACGTACTGGGTGCTGTCCGCCGACGGCGACGTGTGGGAGGAGGACCTGAGTGGGAAAAGTCCCGCGACGGGCCCTCCGGGAGGATCCATCCTGGACCAGGTGACGGGGGACCCTCCAGACAGTCGCCGTCTGTACAGGTTCCGCCTGCTCCCGAGCCTGGACGGGATCTTGGAGCGCGCGGCGGAGTGCCGCGAGACTATGCTTGGCCGAGGCCGGCGGGAGTCCGAGGGCGCGGGGCGCGTGATGCTTCCCGACGGTGTTGAGCGGCCTGGCCGAGAGTATTCCCCATGGTTGATGGGTAAGCGGCCGCGGGTGCTGGCGGAGCCGCTGCCAGGGATGCCCGTCGGCACGGTGGTGGACCCTTTGCCCGAGGGCGTGGTGCGCGCCGGCAGCCAGGCGTTGGCCCGCCTCTCTGGAGGCGGCTGCTGGGTTCGGCTGGAGCAGATGGACGCGGACGCCATCGTCGAGTGGGCCGCTGGTCGTCTGGAGGAGCTGCGAGGGCTGCTTGGAGCCGCCCCCTTGCCGGCGCCCGCGGGATCCGTGGTCGGCGGCACCGAGACCCCTCCGCCCCGGGCGCCAGCGGACCACCCTGGGCCCGACCACCTAGCTGCAAGCTGGGTCTCGCTGATGAGCCTGATGCTCGGAGGGAGGCCGCGCCCGAGGAGCCCACTAACGACGTCAGAACGCTCTGGGTCGACTGGGACGAGCAGGGCGAGCGCAGGAAGGACTTCCTCCGCGCCGTGGCCGAGAGCTCGAACGTGGAGTGGGATCACCATCGCCTGCCCTCAGATCGGACGTGCCTCCACACGTGCAAAATTATGATGAACTTGAATGGCTCACCTCGGGCCTGGCTGGAACTCTTCTTGCGGGAGAAGGGGGTATCATCCACGGACAGGGTAGCCCATGACCTCAGGGTGCTCTGTGACATCCTGGAGGAGGCTGGAGAGTTCGACCAGCTCAACCTAGGTGGATTGGCGTGCTTGGAGGTTGCGGCTCTTCGATTGAATCTGTTGGTCGATGCACGCGAGACCAGCGGCGCGGCGTCCTACTCCAATGCGAAGTACCTCTCGCCTCTGACGGAGGTGGGCCAGCTCATGGCTCCAGGCTTGCGCTCGCGCGTGTCGAGGCGCGCCAAGGAGGGGCATGAGCTGCTGCAGGGTGACGAGGAGGCCGAGGCGGTCGCAGCGAACGCCTCATCATCTCGAGCTCCACCGCGCGAGACGGCCGATGATGGAGGCAAAGGCGGTGGCCGGGGCGGCAGCGGGGGCGGTCGGGGCAGCGAGAACCGATCGCGTGCCCTCGCGCCGCCAGCGCAATCATGACAGACTCGACGCAGTCGGCGGAGTGGGCCCCCGCTGGCTGGACTTCCTCTTCGGCCCGGCGAGCACCTTTGGCTGTGGCGAGCGGGGGCAGGGGCCTCTTCCCTCTTTCACGCCTGGCCGCGCCGCCTACCAGCAGGGGCGGCAGCCGCGCCCGGGTGGCTAGTGCCAGGCGGAGGCGTGAGCACGAATTGGCGAGTGGCGCGATCGACTCTCTCAACTGGCTTGCTGGCTGGGAGCCGGCCGACGCTGGCTCGCCGCCCCCTTTGGGCTCCATCTGGGGCGAGCATGCTGGGATTGCGCAGCGGGTGGCAAGCGAAGCTCTTCGGCGCCGGGCCGCAGCTCCCAGCCCTTGTCCGCCCCGCGAGGCGGCGCTCAGTGCGTTGCTCGAGGGGTGCTCGATCTGCGACGCATCGGGCTCCCCGAGGAACCTGGTCTCCTTCGTCCGTGACCGCGTGCCCTCGCCCCCGTCGATTGTCGGCCGCCGCCAGGTGGAAGACGTAGTGGGCGAGGCTGGTTGCACTTATTTTTGGGGGGGGCCGCAGGCGTATGGGGCGGCCGATCCACGAGGTCGATTTTGACAGCTTGCCGACTCCGTATTTTGACCCGCTGCTGAAGCGGAACAAGAAGAAGTACCGCAGTTTTTTGAAGGATCTCACGTCACGAGGTCTCTTGCTGGCAACTTTGGTGCCTTCTGAGCAGGCTGGCCTCTTTGACCGCGCAAGAAACCACCGCAGCCGGAAGTTATGGACGTTTCTTTAAAGTGATTTGTTGTTGGTTGTTCTGTTGTCGCGGTTACTGTTGGCACGTGCTTCGATTTCACATGCATCGCGTTCTCGTGGGGTTGCTTCATTGCCACTTGCAGAGCGTCTCCCGCAGACCTTCCCTTCGACGCGCTGGCGCGAGACCGAGTGGCGTGCCTGCGCGGCGCGGCCTGTTTAACACGACGCGCGTGCGCGCAGTTCAGAGGGGTTTACATTCGTAGCCGCCTGATTGTTGCGGCACCGCGCCATATTTTTTTGCGCGGCGCGTAGCGCTCTTTTCGGATGCCATTTGCGCGTGTTTTGCATGGGCGGATCGCCTTGGCGCAGCGATGCTTCGCGCGGCGTGGTTCGGCCGCTTTTGCGCGATGATGCGCCCGTGTGCGTGTGTGTTGTCAGAGCGGCTCTGCGTGACGGCGTGTCCAGTAGCGATTACCATGCCGTTAAGTTTGTTCCTCGTGGGCACGCGGGCCCCCCGCCCCTTTTCCCTTCTTCGCGGCACGCCAAATTGTTGGAGTGTCTATAAGTTTGTTTCGTTGGGCGCTTGCGCATGTGATTTTTTTGTGAGCATTGTTCATTTGTTGTCCACCTTTCGCGCGACCTCTTCTGGTTGCTTTCCCCCTCGTCCACTCGCATTATGTTTTGATGGTGTTTTATTGCGCGCGTCTCAAAGTGGAGGGCCCGGTCCGCTCGTGGAGGGCGCGACATTGTTGACAAATCATACGCGTCGCGCGGTTGTGGTAGAAACCACGGCGCGTGCGTCATGCCGATCTGTTCGCGGCAAGTCCCGCGCACCGCGACCGCGCAGCACTCGGCGTGGCGAGTCTTCGAGCACCGCCACGAAAGCCATAACGCGCGACATGTCGTCGCCCATAGCCTTGCAAGGGCCGCAACATGTGACGCGCTCTTCCGCGCCGCTTCGGGGCGCACTCCTTCGTCTACGTCGTCGCCCTCCCCCTTCCCACGTCCCCCGTGTTGTCGCCCTCCCTTCTTCCATTTCGTTCTCCTTGTCTCATTATTGCGTCTCCTGGGGTTCTCACGTGGCACACATGGACAACATGTGGTATGTCATGGGTTACTGCCGGGTTGTCATGGGGGCCTCCTGGGACACTCTTGAGTCGTATAGGGGGCTACCTGGGACATTAGGGGCCCTCTTGGGCCGTCGTGAGTTGCCTGGGGGGTATCTTGGTGCCGTCTTGGGCCGCGTTCGCCTCCATGCTGGTTTTCTTGCTTTGCCTGGGTTGGGTCTTCAGTTACCCCCAACCCCACTAGGTCTGGTACCAGACCTCCCTTCCACCTCCAACAGGTCTGGTGGGATGCCCCCCTTCCACGTCGACCAGACCTCCCAGCGGGCCCTCCTCCGGCGAGGTGGAGGGGGCCTCCACCAGACTTCCTCTGGTTCGCCTGGAGACCTCCTCCTGATCCCCCCGAGGGCTTGGGGAGGCCTTCCGGAGGCTTCCCTTGGTTTCCACAAGGTGTGGCGAGAGGCTTCCCACGGCCCCTGGGAGCACCAGGCGAGGCCTCCCCCAGGCTTCCGGGACGACCAGGGGAGGTCTCTGGGAGGCTTCCCCTGGTTCACCTGGAAGCCTCCGATGAGAGTTCCCGCAGGGGGGAGGTCTCCTGTGGGAGGCTTTCGGGAGGACCAGGGGAAGCTTCCAGGAGACCTCACCTGGTCCTCCACCATGTTCCCCCCCAGCGCCCCGGGAGGGCCAGGGGAGGTTTCCAGGGGGCCTCCCCTGGTCTCCCCGGAAGTTTCCCCTTGGAGGGAGCCCTGCCAGATTTCGAGGTCTGGGGGAGGCTCCCAGACCCTGGTCCTCGGGGAGGATTCCCAGCAGGCTTGCAAGGACCAGAAAAAGCTTCTGGGAGACCTCCCAGCCCCCTTCTGGAAGTTTGCGGGAGGCCCCCAAGAGGACCAGGGGAGGTCCCCCGGCGGTCTCCCCCCAGATTCCAGGAGGTCGTCAGGACACCGCTAGGAGGCTTACTCTTCGGGGCCCTGAGGCCAGTGGATCACCGGATGCAGTGCAGCTACGGTGGCGACGGCAGCAGAGTCGCGTTCAGCCTCGGCGAAACATTTGCCGCGCGTTTCCAAGCTGGGTGGCTGGTTGGGGGCCTCCGACGGCCACGCCGGGACGTTTGAACTTTGGGTCTTTCCGCTCCAAGAAAACATGGTGGACGTAAGGAAACTTCTGGTTCCTTAATAAATGCCCCCCGGGGGGCCTCGATGGTCCCAAAGTGCGAGACATCTGTCGATCCACCAAATTTAATAAGGAATTCCCGGGGTCCCAAGTAAGGTCCTTACTTGGGTGCCTGGCGGTCCCAGAATTCAGGGCCTTACTTGGGTCCTCGGCGGTCACAGGTCCCACAGGTTCCACAGGTCCCACGTGTCCCAGATGTCCCACAGGTCCCATAGGTCCCACGGGTCCCGCAGGTCTCGAAGGTCTCGCCGGTCCCGCAGGTCCCGCAGGCCCCGCAGGTCCCACAGGCCGCACAGGTGCCACAGGTGCCATAGGTCCCGGAGGTCCCGCAGGTCCCGCAGGTCCCACAGGTCCCACAGGTCCCTCAGGCCCAACAGATCCCACCGGTCCCAAGGTCTTGCAGGTGTCACAGGTCCCGCAGGTCCCACAGGTCCTACAGGTCCTACAGGTCTTACAGGTCCCACAGGACCCACAAGTCGCAAAGAAGGTGCGAAAGGTCCCACAGGTCTCGCAGGTCCTACAGGTCCCACACGTCCCACAGGTCCCAAGGGTCCCACAGGCCTCGCGGGCCCCACAGGTCCCACAGGCCCCACAGGTCCCACATGTACTAAAGCCTGCCCCTGCAAGGCAATGGGCGGGGGAGGCGGGATGAGCGTAGCACGCCCTCTGAAGCGGCTGCGGCGTAGCCAGCTCTGCCCCCCAATCAGCAGGGGGCGAAATAAAGAATGAGGAGAGAGCAGGCGGAGGAGAGCAGGGTGGGAGAGGGGAAGCGGGGCGGAGGAGGAGGAGGAGGAGAAGGGGCGGACGAAGGGAGCGAAGGAGGGTGAGCGGCGAACAGGGGAGGGGGGCACGGGGGGAGGAGAATGGGCGGAACGAAGGGGTAGCGAGGGTGTGACGGGAGGCAGGGCCTCTGCCGCCGCCGCCGCCGTCTGCTGCCGCCGCGGTTCGCCGCCGCCGCCGCCCGCAGCAATTCAGGCCCAATGCCAGACACCTTGATATGGATTCACGCGAAAACCCGAGTTCGGAGCCTAGGCTTGTCTTGGGGGCGTCGCGACCCTGAGCGCGTGGCCCCTTATTTCCTGCTGGACCCGAGCATTCGACGTGCGTTGTCGGACGCAGGTCTCCATGATCCGGTGGATGAGGCGCTTGACCTGCTCGATGACAAGATTATCGGTTTCATGTTATGCAGGCCCCGTGTCCAACCAACGGTGATGTCGCTGTTGAGTGGCCCTTCCCGTAGGGTCAAAATGTTTTGGCAGTCCACGTCTTATTGTGATGATCCGTTGTTGTTTTTCGACGTGGTCGCTGCTGCGCGCCTGGAGCCCGTGGCAGCCATCCCTCCAACGACTGCTCGAGGAGGGGGCTTCTTCTGCCAGCGCACAATGTTTTTCCGGCAGCGGCTACATTCATCGCGCGGCGCAGAGCCAGGCGGCGCCGTGAAACCAGTAGTTGAGATTCTGGCTGAGTGGGGCGTGGACCCCCAGGTGGCAAGCGAGAGCGCCGGGGGCATATCTATGACAGTTCCGGTGCCGCACGCCGTTCTACTTGCGCGTGGGGCTTGGCCTGGATATGCCATTCCCGTGCCGTCCGCTGCGCGGAGGCGCGCGGGGCATTGCTTCCATGCGAAGGGGTTGGCCGCCATCCCGTCGCCCCCCATCCTGCTCGCCAGGATGCCTTGGCGGACCTCGTCATGCCACCCTCGGGCATTATTTTCTTTGGCCTCGGCGTGGGGAGGTTGTTTGCTGCCGTTCGCCGAAGCATTCGCCTCGCGCGGGCAGGCGGTCGCGATGCGGAAGGGGTATTGGGCCAGGCGCCGCCCCGCCAAGGGCGACGAAAACTGAGCGCGGCCATTCTGGCGAAACTGTGACAAGCGGGCCGTTGGCCCGACGCCCGGGCGCGCGGATTTGATCCCCCATCTTTGTCCAGAAGAAGCGCGTGCGATGTCGACGGCGTTTGCTCCCATCGCGCCTCCTTCCAGCAGTTTCTTCGGGGGTCTATGTAATCTTGTGAGGCGGGCGCACATCGCTCTATCGAGTCGGCAGCAATGCGGTGAGGAACTCTTGTTATCTGATTTGCGTGCTGCCGCAGTTGACTTGGACAGCAGGTGGAATGGGCAACACGGCGCCTCGAGATGCAATATCACCCCTTGCGCCCGCAGCGGCATGGGGGACTGTGCGGCGGGGCAAGAAGAGGTGGAAGTAGAGTTCGGAAGGAGGAGTTTGGCGAGGGGGTTGGGCGACGGGCCGGTGGAGGAGGAAGCGGGGAGGGGAAGAGGAGAGAGAGGAAGGCAAGGAGAGGAAGAGAGAGAGAGAGAGAGAGAGTGAGAGGGAGAGACAGTGATAGAGAAAGCAACACATAGTTGTATATATACACGGGAGAAAGAGAGGAAAACATAAAAAAAAGAGACAGAGGCACAGACAGAGACAGAGACAGAGACAGAGACATACGGGCAGACAGACAAACAGACAGACAGGCAGACAGACAGGCAGGGGGCGACCCTGTAGCCCCTCTCTGGTCGCACAGCCCCCCTTGCCGGCGCGCGGGGCGAGCGGTTGATCCATGCTCGGAAGAGCCGGGTTGCCCGAGGCAGAAGCAGTCCATGTGCAGCGATATCCTCGCTACTTCGTGGGTATGGGATGTGGAGACGCTCATATATTGCTTGGTGTTCAGCGGGTCCACCCGTAATTCTTCCGACCGAGTGGCAGATGTTACCCGCGTGGCCCTGTTGGCGGCACTGCCCAAAGAAGCGTCTGAATATTATGTTAAGGTTATTGAAAGAAAACATACTTTGCCACACGCTTCTCGACTACGCCATCACAAATTGATGTTCGTATTTGGTTTCTGCTCTTATGAATGGGTTTTCGGCCAAGTCCGCCATTGTGTTTGGTCTTTGGGTCCGAAGCCTGCTAGATGTCAGGTGGGGTCTCCAGAGGGGCCCTCGGGGGCCTATTGGGCGATTGGCCTGGACTCCTGGTCACTTCATGGGGGCCTCCGGGGGCGCCACGGGGACATGGGAGGCCCGCTGGCGATTTTGAATTCTGTGTTGAGTGGAACCCAATTTCGATTCCAGTTCGATTGCCTCCTCCAGGGCTCATCTGTGGGTTATATCCGGGGCCCCCCGAGTCTTTTGGGGTTCGTTTGGGGGCCTCTTTGGCCGTTTTGTGTTCCTCTGCCGCCTTGTAAGAGTTGTTTTGGGGGGTTGCTCGGCTGGGGAATGCCATGGGGCCCCATCGAAAGCATCGCACAACAAATGCCCAATCGCTGAGATACAAAAAAAGATCGTTGCCCCATTGAGGCTTGAGGCCCTTTTCTGGGGGCCACCTTGAGGTTCCCATTGGGCCGCCTCGGGGTCCTAGTGGGCAATGCTCAGACGATCTTGGAACGTTTTGGAGTGCCCATGGGCCGATCAGGGGCCCTCGCGGGCAGTTTTCGGACAATCTTGGGACCCGGCATTCCGTGGTTTGTGGACAAGTCAATTTGGGCGCGTCAGAAAGCGCCTTGTAGCACTCGAGCGGGCTCCAGCGCCCGGAATACCGCTGTCCGTGCCAATAAAGATAATCCGAAGGGAGTTGAAGACATGTGACTTCGTGTTTCGGAGCACGGTGGCGGATTTACAAAGGACAACCGAATCTTCGCAGGGCTGTCGCCAAATCCGCCGACGCGGCGTTGTTGAAAGAGGGGTGGGCCCGCGCGGGCGCCACTTGACAACGCCAGGCGCGAGGGGCTTGCAGGGGCGAGTCAATTGGGGGAGGCAGAGGAGGAAGGAAGCTTCGACGACAGATGGAATGAGGAGTGGGAGGGGGGGACCAGCGCGTGACACCAAAGGGGCCGCACCATCTCAGCTCAGCCACAGCATTGGTGTCAGCCAAACACCATCGGGGGTGGCCACGGGGCCCGCCACGTTCTTCCAGGCCCTTTGGCGCGAGTTGGGTGCTGGAGGCGGCCTCAAATTGGACGCGAGCCATAAACCAAACAAACAAGTTACGGCAGATATAGGGGTGTCTTGTCGCACGGACTTCGACATGATCTCGTCGAGGTGCGCTGGGGCCTCGTTTGCGGCCACATGGCGCGTTGGCTTCGCATGTTTATCATTGTGGTTGCGTCGGGAGGCCTTCGGAACCCAGGGACACCTGCTATGAGCCCCCTTTGTCAGATGCACGACCTTGGGCCGTGCCCCACGAATCCAGTAGGAATGCTATCGCTCGCGCCGTGCCCTCAAACGGGCTGGCGGACATGTTAAATTTGGGGGAAATTGTTCGTTGGAGTACGGTTGACAGCAGCCCGCAGGCCGGTTGGGATTGGGTTATGCACGGCCATTGCACAATCAATTCTGGCGACGTGGTGCGTTTGTTCCGGATCGGCCTGAGACTCCAGAGGCTCGCGGGTGATGGCGACATTGATGCTGGCGAAGAATGCATGGATGAATTGCGAGCAGTTTTCAAACTCCGCCTTAACATGCCCACCGCAGTAGGCTCGGGCAGAGCAGACGTCAGGTACAAGGCGCACGCAATGTTGCATGGCGAGCGGCTGACTGCGCCCAGTTGGCGAGCAGCGTGTTCGCTTTCAAACTCCATGTTCACGCTCACAGGATTCAGGGTCACGAATGGCAGGGGGTGGTCGCATGCGCACGCGGTGCCCCCATGGTTCCATGGCGCCGTGCTTGCCGAGGGGGCACCTGTCGGCCTTCGATTGGCCATTACTTTTTTGCGTCGTCCGCTCCCTGGCCCTCCCGGGCAGCCGCCTCGCAGGGATCGGCAACATATTTGCAACGCGTGATATTAAGGGTTAATTTTTTCGGACATTCGCGCGAAAGCTGCTCGCGGAAGGTCGCGCGTGAGCGCCGTCATTCTCAGGCGGATTTCCGCGATTGCGGCCCGCGTGAGCCACCGAGGTGCGCATTCGCTTTATCACGCGTGGTGCCCCATATGCGGTTTCAGAGTCTGAGGCGTCACGAATCTTCGGATTGCTCGCGAGGAGGGGGGGCTCGGGGGGCGGGGGAGGCCCGTGGCAGCCGCGGCAAGCATCAGTGATCGTGGCGGCGCGCGTCAGGTTTCACCGTCACGAGCGTTGCTGGGATCACGGCGCACTGGCTGCCGACCATTACGAGCAGCTCGAACTATTCCCGGGTGGGGTTCGCTTCAGTGGTTATTGGTTTCCCAAACGGCTTGAAATCCCCATATATGTATGTCCTTTGCCCTGTCACGTGCCATTGTGATTGTCTGGCTCCGATTGTCTGCGCGCTTGAGTCCGAGTGATTATACCCGCTTCGGATGCTGAGCCCGGGGCCTCGTTCGAAGCATCCCCACAAGCTGCTCTGAAAGCAATGGAATCCAAACCGCCCGAAACGCAAACCAGAGGGCGGTGCTGCCGGGGAGGCCTACCATTGGGGCCTTCGGCGGGGTTCCCTATGGGGCCACTAAGCGCGTGTGCCGAAAGGTAATCGCGTGCCTATTTGACCCCTTCCGCGTTGCACCTCCGGTCCATACCTCGTTTATGTGACCCACACGTGGTCTGGGCTCCAAAAGCGATGACCCTCGCGGGGCCCAGACCCCATTCAGGTGACCCCATACTAGGCCCAGGTTCTATGCAGGAGGCCCCGCCAGGCCAAGAGCACGTTCGGGTGACCTATGAGTTGCCAGGGTTCCATGCAAGTGGCCCCCGCGAGGCCCATATCCCATTTATGTGACCCCCACTACTTAATCCAGGCTCCCTGAAAAGCTATCCCTCGGGGCCTCTTGGGGACTTTTGTCTTGCTCTCCCCTATCCGCCTCCCGTCGCTGATGGCGAGCGCGTCGGGGAGAGGGGGGTGAGGATGCAGGAGGAGAGGCAGGGGGATGCGGATGAGGAGGGAGAGCAGGCGAACGGACGCAGGGGCTCACCATAAAGGCCCCAGGAGGCCCCCGCTGGCCACCAGGCCTAGACCCCATGTGGCTGGCCCCATACTTGGCCCAGGCCAGGCCCCTTACAGATATCCGTCGGTTCACAGGGCCTCGTCAGCAAGAGCGGCTGGCTGACGCACGTCCCGTTTTGGAGATCCGCGGTCCGTTTTGGAGATCCGCGGCCCGTTTTGGAGATCCCCTGGGTGGTTTGACGATGACGATGACGGCCGCGACGACGACGACGACGACGACAACGATGACGACGACGACGACGACGGCGACGACGAGAGACAGTGAGGGAATTTCTGCCCCCACGGGGTTGGGCAGAAACTCCCTCAGACGACGACGACGGTGTTTTGTGGGCTCCAGGAGGGCTCAAAGAGCCCCCCAAGATGGCTCCAAGAGGCTCCAAGAGGGGATGTCATTGAATTAGACGCATTATCGCAGGAACAAGGATAAGTCGGGCGTGCTGGACATCTGGGAGTCCAAGTCGGGGTTCCACGGCGCAGCATGTGAGCAATTGGTGACCTTGCAGCTGTTGATTATGAGTGCGTCTGAGTGTGAGTGAGTCTGAGTACGACGCGGTTTCAATGTGAACTGTCTAAGTCTGAGTCAGTCTGAGTGTGAGTGAGTGAGTGTAGGTGAGCCTGGGCGTGCCTGAGTCTGGGTGAGTGTGAGTGCGAGTGAACCCGAGCATGCGCGAGGGAGGCGGGTGAGGGTGAAGCGGAGGTTTGTCAGTAATGACAGTAAGCTCATCCAAAGGTATTGGGATCAATCGCGTTCAAATGGGGTTCCCGACACAGGAACTCTGTCGAAAAACGGTTCTCTGCGCGGACATTGGCGCGCAAGCTGCAAGTGCAAGGTCGACCTTACATTGCCCGCCTGCCCGCGTGGCCTACCGCGTGCGGTCGCCGCCTCGTCTCGCGCAAATTACATGTTCTCCTCACTCAAATGGGTTCCGGAGGTGCGCGCACCCCGGGCGCCAGGGACTGCTTTCGATAATGGCACCTGGCCAGGAGACCTTGGCACGGAGTCGCGCTTGAACAAAGTGCGAGCGCCGCTGTCGCGGTTCGTGGGCCCTTGGGCGGACGCAGAACACGAGGCAGGCCGGCGTCGTCGTCGTCGTTGTTTGCCGTCGTCGTCGTCGTCGTCGTCGTCGTCGTCGTCGTCGTCGTCGTCGTCGTCGTCGTCGTCGTCGTCGTCGTCGTTCGTTTCCGGCAGGGAACGAAGCGAATAACATAGCGGTGTCCATGTGATTCACGGGAGGGCATGCAGAGGGGTGCGGAAATGTTGCGGATGCGATAGCAGTGCCGTCTCTTGCCCCCGCATTTTCTCTTTTTGGGAATCAACAGGTCCAAGGATATCATGTGAGTGTTCTAGGTGCCCCCCTGCTGGCCTCCCCCGGGGGCTGGGTGTTGGTGGAAACATTCAACGAATGATTCGACAGCCCATGGACGATGCACACGGCCCCCTCTGCGCTGCAGGCTCCAGCGCCGGCGCAAGCCCCAGTCGCATTTAACATTGTGCCCGCCGATGATGACAGGACAAGGGGGGCAGGGCAGGTAGCACGCCTGCTGCGGTTGGCGTTTATTTTTGTTGTTTCTTTCTCTCTCTCTCTCTCTCTCTCTCTCTTTCCTTCCCCCTCACGCACGCGCGCACTCTCTCTATCCTTCTCCCTTTCTTCATCTGTCGCCGCGCCTGCATCGTGCTTCCTACATTAGCGGGGCTTTCACCGACATTGGAAGCGTAGGGGCGTATTCTGCCCAGACTGGCTCCAGGCTCCAAGTATGCAGCGGCATGTCCAAAGTTGCGATTGATGGTGGAAAGTGGCCACGTCCGTGTGTTCGCGAGATCCACAAGTCATCTCTGCGTCGGAACGGTCCTTGTGCAAGTGTAAATCCAGTGGCCCTTGTCGTCACGGCGTTGCTGCTGGCCACGCCGTCGATCCCAGTGGACCGATTCAAGTTCCTTCCCCTTTTCTCCACCCCAACCCCCAACAGCCTCCTCATCTTCCTCGGGGGGGAGGGATTTGGCTTGGTTGTCTCAAGGCCGAAAATTGCGACCCCCGAAATTTCGAGATGGCCCCAGAAGTTATCCAATGTGGCTATCCCAGGAGGGGGCACAATGGTTCAGAACAACATGTTGACCGTTCTCGCTGGAGCGGGCGCTGGGCGCCCTTCAGGATCTCTCTGGAGGGCGGTTGTGGACGTCCTTTGGGCCATCCAGTGTTCCCCGAGGTCGTCGAGGGCATCCCGAACGGGCTGTACGAGGGTCGTCAGAGGGCTCCCGGAACCCCGGGGCGCCCCTATACCTTCACGGGGGCCCCGGATGGGCCCCGGGGCGCCCCCAAATTGTGAACCGCTTAAATCCTCCACGTCGGGCTTGGAGGGCCCCAGCTGTCCCAGGAGGCGTTCGAGAGGGTTCCCGAGAGGGCCCCATCAGCCCATGATGGCGTGGGCCTTATGTGCCTGATGGGCCCCTGGGTCCTCATGATTTCATTAGAGCTCCGGGGGCCTTGTGAACTTTACGGGTGTATGAGCCCTGTGGGGCCATATGAACCGCATGAGCCCAATGATGGCTCCCATGGTGCCCATGGAGTGTCAATTGGGTTTTCGATCGCGTGTTGCTCGGGCGTCTCATCGGGCTGCTCCCTGGCGTGATGTCATCAGCGGGGCCGCAGGGTGCCAGTGCCACCCCCGCCGCCGCAGCAGCCCCCGTCGCCAGCCCCAGCCGCGGCCGGCGCAGCAGGGGCGGAACCTTACGTAGATTTAACACGCACGATCTACATTGCCGGCCTTCTCCACCAGATTCACGGGTGCATTGAGGACATGAGGAACGTGCTAGTTGGTTGGAAACAGTTGGAGGACCAGTTGAAACATGTGTGTCTGATGCTTTCGCGGCCTTTTCATCGGCAGCGTCTCATGGAGACGTGTTTCGCCACTCCGCCTGGCATTCATTTTCGAGATGTTTTTACCAACTTCAACGCTCGAGTTTACGAAGGTCGGTGGGGGAGTTTTGTGCGTGCTGCGGGACACACTTTGGGGGTGGAGCGGGAGCTGCGGTTCGGTTGGTCGGTGGAACGTTTCAAGCTCGCCCGCTCCCAGCCAGATGAAAGAGACACAGAGCGTGTCAAAATTGATGTAGTCGACGCAGCAATAAAATCATTATTCTTCTGGGGGTATTTGACGATGGTGGACGTCGTGATGGAAATGTTCGAACACATAGAGGGCTGGGCAGAAGGATGTTCTTGCCATTGGAAGCCCGCGCGTGTCCAGGGCCCCGCGAGATGGGATGCCAGGCGAAAGCGCGCCCGAGGGCGTGATAATACCAAAAATAATTGTCCCTTGAAAGGGTGCCGCGCCCCAGAAATGGCTGCCGGCGCATTGGCCGAACTTATCAATTCGTTGTTGTGCAAAGCGAACACACATGTGTCTACTAGGCCAACGCCATCTTCCGCATGCCCCTTCCCTGAAGCGATTGGACGTTTTTTGTGTGGCGAAGCAGTTGTTGGTTTCCTCCCTTCCCTGTTTGGCAATTGACTCTGCAAGTGACGGCTGGTTGGCTGGTTGGTTGGATGAGAACCCAGCTTCACGGAAGTTTGGCGACTTTGTGAGCTAACCTCAATGGGTTATGCGTGGAAGCGCGTTTCGCAGCCTGGCGGCCTTGCAAGGAACCGGCGGATTGCTGGACCCGCACGTGTTGGCTCTGAACGAAGTTGAGAAAGGTTTGGTCATGGCGGATTTTGCACGGGCCCGCCGCCACGTAGTGTTCTATGCGATGGCTGTCGCCCCCCCCGCCCCCCCCTTCCCGAATATTATTGGAACATGTGAATGTATTGTTTTCCAGGGCTTCAGGGGCGCGTGCGCCCACTAGACCTTTCGGCCTGCATGGGTTCGCCTGTCTGGGGATGTAGGTGGAAGAGGCGTTCTCCATAGAGAGAGAGTGACAGATAGCGAGAGAACGAAGAGTCCTTAAACGTTCGTTTTCCTCGTGTCCTTAAGCGTCCGTTTTCGTCGTGTCCTTAAGCGTTTGTTTTCCTCGTGCCCTTAAGCGCCAGTTCTCCTCGTGTCCTTAAGCGCCCGTTTTCCTTGTGTGCTTAAGCGTCCGTTTTCCTCGTGCCCTGACGCATCAATAGTCGCACTACCACCGCAGTCCGATGCCGCCCTGGGCATGCACCTTTTTTCAGCATGCGTTCTCAAGTGGTTAGCCTTTCGGGGGCATCCCTGCATGGGTTAGCCTGTCTGGGGATGCAGGTGGAGGAGGCGTTTTCCATAGAGAGCGCGAGGGATAGTGAGAGAACGAGAGAGAGAACTGACAGAGAGAGAGAGAGAAGAACAATGAACTATATGTTCAGACAGGGCTCTTTTACGACACCTTTGCCCGCAACTGGCGGGCAGGCGGATTTTACGGCCAAGTCCGCATATTGGAATCAATTGCCGTGGTCCTTATTCGGAAGTGCGCATCCCGATGAGCAAACGGCCCGCGCTTGCGCCGTCAAGTCCCTCAGGTTGTACGAGATATCAGGGGAAGAGGCCACGCAGCACTGGCTTGTCCGTCTGTTGTGTATTCCTGGGACCCCTGGGCATGCAGACATGGAGTCTTTCATTTCGGGCAGTTCGAGGGAAGGCTTGGCAGTGCTAGAGCCGCTCGCGGCCAGAATGTTTTTCCCCTTCGTCGTGGAAAGGTGGATCGAATCGAGGCACGCATTGGCGAAGAGGTTCTTTGTCAACGCCCCTAACGCCACAGCTCTGCATCTTGGCTTTCGTTTTGTATTGCCGCAAGTGAAGGATATTATTCTCAATGCTGCTTTCCAGGGGTCCTTCAAGACACTCGCAGAATGCTGCGCCCAGGCCAAGACAGCGAACACTGTCGTGCGCAAAATGGGCTTGTATGGGCACCCCGGGATCCAAGAGCTCCTCGCGCGATCAAGTCTTCGAGAGTTGAACCGCTCTCTCCGTCCTGATGTTGTCAAGGTGCTATGTCATGGAGCTTCGCTCGTGCCATCCCACGGCCTTCGCTGCATTTGTAGCGGGTCTGGATGATACGTGGCCCCCGCAATTGCGGATCAGAGTGAGGGCCCAAGAGGGCCCCGAGACGGCTCCAAAAGGGCTTCGAGCAACATCTTATTTCAACTTGTCTGTCCCCGTTTCAAGCTTTTGAGTCCGCCTGCTGACTTATGGGTTTGCCCCATACTCCAATAGCTCTTGTCTGGATTTGCCCGATACTCCAATATGGCTTTGCCCGACACTCCAGATATCGCTTTTTGGGGTTTGCCCGATGCCCCAGTATCTGTATTCTGGATTGGCCCGATACCCCAAAATCTCTTTACTGGGTTTGCCCGGTGCTCTAGCAGCTCTTTTCTGGGTTTGCCCTATCTCTTTTCTTGGTTTGTCCGATATTCAAATAATTCCCTATCATCCTGTGGTGTTGGGTCCTCGTTTTGAAAGGACGGTGCCCCCGCGTTCCTCCTCCTTTTTGCTCCTCCCCCTCCTTTATCCTCCTATCATCCTCGTCGTCGTCATCATAAGCATCATCATCATCGTCATCAGCATCAACACCATGGCCACCATCTTAACTGGGAGTATCCCGCGCCCCGAGGACACCACAGAAAAGTACCACACTGCGCGTGGTACTTTTGGCTGCCCGCGCCCCGGGGACACCACAGAAAAGTACCGCACTGCGTGTGGTACTTTTGGTTGTTAGGTAGCATGAGCGCACGTGTAGACACCAGGGCGTTCAATTTGATAACGACGACAGGGCGTGGTCGAACGTTGTCGTGGCCGATGACGACGACGACGGCGGGGCGTGGTGGAGGCGAGGCGGAGAATGGCGGTGTGGGGTGTCCCAAGAACAGAGACGAACACGACGACGACGACGACGAACACGACGACGACGACGACGAGGACGAGGAGGAGGAGGAGGATGACGACGACGATGACGACGAGGCTCAGCCGGGGCGGTCATTAGAAGTAATTTCAGCGGCCGTCGACCACGATGATGACGATGATGACGATGACGACGACGACGACGGCGGGGCGGCCGACTAACCGGAAAGTTCGAACTTTCTGGTCTGTCGTCCGCTCGGCCGTCGACCATGATGACGATGATGACGATGACGACGACGACGGCGGGGCGGCCGACCAACCGGAAAGTTCGAATTTCCTGGTCGGTCGTCCGCCCGGGCGTCGACCATGATGATGACGATGATGACGATGACGACGACGATGGCGGGGCGGCCGACCAACCGGAAAGTTCGAACTTTCCGGCCGGTCGTCCGCCCGGCCGTCCGTAACCAGCCGACGACGACGACGACGACGACGACGACGACGACGACGACGACGACGACGACGACGACGACGACGACCGCGACCACGACCGCGACCCCGACCACGACCACGACCACGTCCACGACCAGGACCACGACGACGACGACGACGATCGAAGGCTTCATCGCCCCGTCCACATGCGCCCCCCGCACCCACTTCGGCACGCCTGACACTGTACGAGCGGAACATTGCACATTCGCGCCCGCGTAAATGTGAACCACAGCGGTGCGCAGGGGGAAGAAAAACCGAAGGGAGCTCCACCGAAGATGACATTCACAATTGCGTTACTTACAACTGCATATGGTTGGGTCCTTCGCCACTCCAATTCTTTTTTTCTGGGTTTGCCCGATACTCCAATATGTGTTTGCCCCAAACTCCACTATCGTCATTTCTGGGTTTGCCCGATTCTCAAGGGTTTGCCCGAGTCCGGGGCCATGGCCGCTTTTCGGGCACATGGTTCAGCTCCCCATTTCGTGGGTTTCCTTCCTCCTCCTCGTCCTCGCCATGTTGCTCTGGCGAATAACTGCCCGAATTTCCGCCCCGAGTTTCGGCCGCTTTCGCAGGACATACGTTTTGCTGGAAACCGTGGTTTCTGTTTCTAGGCGGGCCTCTAACGTTCAGATCCCTCCCAGACAACGCGCCTCAGAAACCGCTAGCCGCCAGAAGCCTGGAGGCCCCGCATGGGGGGGCTGGCGCATTTCACGTGGACGGGGGCACGCTTTTCCAGCCGTTACCCCCAAACGAGCCGCCTCCACCGCCTCCTCCACGGCCCCCGCCGCCAGCAGCGGGCCCGCTGGCGGACCAAGCTGCGGAACCCAGTGCCGCGGGCGCGGTGATAGACGAGATGGTGGCGTTAGAGGGCGTGGAAGATGATGCAGCCACGGATGCGGCCGAGCCGGGTGAGGCGTCTCGGGCAGGGAGGGCAGGGAACGAGGCACCTTTCTCGTGGTCTGTATGGTAATACTTCGGGCGATTCCCTCTCGAGCTCCAGCGCGCAGGAGCTCCATGCCCTCGTTGAGCTCTCGTGCGGCTGCCTGGGCTTTTCCTGGCCGTCTCCGGGGCCAGAGGAAGATCCCCCAATGGGTTCAAGAGGGCCCCGAGAAGCCCCCCCCGTGGAGGTACCCAACGAATCCCCCCAGGACGGGGAGGACAGAGGAGGGTGGGACGGGGAGGGAAACGAACGACTCAACAGAGTGTAGGGAGGACAGAGGAGCTTGGGGCGGGGAGGGAAACGAACGACTCACCAGGTGAGTCCCTAGGTTTTTTCCCTCCTCTTCCTGCCCCCTCGTCCTCAGGGGGTTTCCCGCGGCGCCCCCCGCCCACCTCGTCCTCCTTCGGGGGATCGTTCGGCCCCCCGCCCGTCTTCATCCTCGGGTGAATCGTTCGGCTCCCTCGTTTTGCTTTCCTGGTCCGCGGGCGGCGAAAAAACGGGCCACACGTCGTCATGGCAGGTTCGGGTTTTCCCTTTTGCGCATGATTGCTATAAGGACCCCCTGTAATTCCGATCGGCACGGACGGACATTGCCAGGTGGTTTGCAAGACGTTGCAGGGCCGTTTGCAGGGCCGTTTGACCAACATTGCATGATGTTTGTTATTTGGTTTCGTTGCAAGGTCTTCGCAGGGTCATTGCGGGGGTCTTCGCAGGGCATTGCAAGGGTCTGTGCAATTGTTCTTTGTTTCACGCAGTGTTTTTTATTTTTTGACAGTTCTCACCCCGTCTGTGCACCACTCTTGTCTGAAAGTTCCCGCTCCCATATCCCAGAGGGGTAGGGGCAGGTGGAGGCGGCGCCGCTTGCCGAAGAGCCGCCAGCTGGAGCCATAGACGCTTGCGGGCAGGTGTTGTCTCGTGTAATGGGCATTGCAGCTGTGCAGTATTTGAAGATGTTGACGAACGAGCCCGAGTATGAGAAGGCGGTATTTTCATTTGGCCCTTTCTTGACTACTGCTCCAGACGTGTTCACATCGTACTTGGCGGATGTGTTCGATCCTTGCCGGAAGAATGGGCCCCAGCCGGTCGCGGGGGGGGGGGTGGGGGCAGGCAGGCGCGGTGCCAGACTGGAGGGCAGTGAGGGCACGCGGGCAAAACTAGCATTATATGCCAGACGCAAGTAAGTTTGTCTTTTGCGCAGGCGTCGCTGAATGTACGCACTTGGATTGGCATTCGCGGTGACCTGTTCAGGGGCAGAGCCTTTTCGTGTCTTCCCACGACAATGGTCGCTTGGATAATGGGTAGTGTGGGCAGGTCGCCCCTTTGCTGCCAGCGGGCAGATTCGAGCTCGAGCCCGTGCCCCCGCCTCCCTGCGAGATCCTGGATGCGCCGGCGCAGCCCGCTGGCCGCAAGAATCTATTCTTCTTTACCGCGCAGCGTGCCACCCCTGAGTGCGTGAAGTTGCCGCCCGGCGCAAAGCGTCTCAGAGCTGCCAACGCAGATGCTGGCTCAGGTGCTCTGCTTTATATCAGGGAGTGCCCTTTAGTTGAATATAACAAGGCGGCCAAAATTGTCCGCGTCGCTTTAGAGATGGACGATGGGGGGGCCCAAACACCCGCATATGAGCGCCCCTCTTCCCTGCCACATTCCCCACCGAGGATTGAGGCGGATGGGGAGTGGGGCACGGATGGGCAGAGGGCTCGTTTGTTCGCGTGTTTTTCGGCCCCCCGCGATGGCCAAGGCGCCGATGCCGACGGCTTGATGGTGCTGTCGTCGAATTTCCTTGCGCGCCCGGACATCAGGACTCTCTGTGCCTGGCAGCCCGCAAGCGCTTTGCATTATTATTTCCAAGGCGTGTCCGTTCCAGTTGCGCAGTCGCAGGCTGGCCAATTATTGCTCCAGTCGGCGTTGAATGCGAGGCGTTTGGAGGGTGGTCAATTTGTCTTGGATGCGTCTGGGGAGTATGGGCCCGATATGATGGAGGTTGGGCGGATGCGTCGGCTTCGCCGTGACCGCCTGCACCCGCATGGAAGGGCATGAAAACCCATGGGGCGTGGAGCAGGCATCCTCCTCGTGGCCCGACGCGGCCCGTCGTGCCAATGCGGGGCTGCTCGATCGCGGCTCTGGTGCAATATATTCGAGCCCTGGCTCTGCGCGGTGACAGACGTCATCATGCCTTGGACGGCCTCGCGCTCCAGCTCGCATCAAAGCATATGCCGGGCGCTCCATTCGCTTGAGCAGCGGGTATTTGAACAACACAACAGGCTTTCTTCGACACGCACATCCGCAAACGAGGTGACCTATCAGTTTACCGAGTTCGGTTTGCAGACGTTTCAAATGGCGCATAATATCAAGCCCGTCCGTTTTCTGAGGACGCCGCGGCCGGGGGTGCCCTTGCAAGACCGATCTTATTTCGAGTTGTTGATGATGATGGATTCCGAGGGCTGGGTTTGCGAGCTGTGCGCACGTTCCAAAGATGCCGTTCCTTACGTCGTCGGCCAGTCCAAGACTTGGTATTTGAAGGACGCCCAAACATCGCTGCAACCTTTGTATCTGCGGGCGCTCTTGACAGCTGCCGACCACAAACAGCCCGTGCAGGCTTTCCGGGCACCGGCTTATTACAAGTGCATCTTGCAGGGCAAGGCGTACGTTCCGAAGCCGCGTCGGCAGTGCGGGCCATTCTGCATAGAGCCAGCGCGCGAGGGTTTAGCCGCGCTTGCACCGCCAGTGCCCGCCGCTGCACGGGGCCGCGGGGCCGCCCGGGGCCCTTGCAGGGGCGGCCGGCGGCGGCGGGCCGTGGAAATTCCAGGGGCAGCGTTGGCGCTTGATCTTGAGACATCCGATGTTTCCGATCACCCCAGTCTGTTGGATATGCTCCCGCACGATGAGGACTCGATCGATATGTGTGCTGTCGCAGGTTCCGCCGACGACCGAGTTTATCTTGTTACTTGCCCTGCCGCCAGTATGTTGCCCGCTGGTTGCCCGCGCAAGTGTCGCGCGAGGTCGCGCCCTTCGGCCGCGCGTGGCGGCACTCGGGTCCACCAAGGTCCGTCTTCAGATTGCACGCGCCGGCTGGCAGTTCGCCGCTCGGCGGATTCCTTGGGCAAGATGCTGGAGGAAATGGATTTCTCCATGGACGACCCCGCCGAGGGCCCTGCGGCCGAGGCCAGTGGCGCTTCGGGCGGGCCTGGCGGGGCCGCTGGTGCTGGCGCAGCGGCTAGCAGCGGCGCTGGCGCAGCGGCTAGCAGCGGCGCTGCTGCCGCCGTGATTGCCGATCCCGACCACGACGTCTCGGGCTTCAGGTGGCGTCAGATGTTTCAGTTTACTCCGCACTGGAACAGGACAACCGGCCAACAGGCGGGCTGGGAGGTCTTCTGCTACCACCCCGACCATGACCAGAGCAAGTGCAGGCGGCGCCGACACTTCGCAGCTCACGGAGGCCCACAGATGACAGAGAGACTCTTGAAGGAGTGGTGCATTCGCGGCTTGTGCGAGGGGGGCACCGCCGCCCACATGGCTTTGAAAGACCACCCTCCCTACATGGAGCTGGAACAGGCAGATGACCATCCAATACCCGAACACTTACTGGACGCGCTTGCTTCCAGCTCGGGCCCAAGCTCCGATGGCAACTCTTCCACTTCCGATTGAGGGGCCGTCTGCAGGATAGCGCATGGGGACAAACATACACGCCAGAGGATGTATTAACTTTCTTCGGTTGCGAGAAGATGAGATTGTATTTCGCATCGGGCCCAGGGGGTCCTTGACTCCCTCTTTCCTTCCCGTCCTCGTGTTTCTGCCTGTTTCTGAGACCATCCATTCCAGTTTCTCCCAGTTCCTCATGCCCCGTCCCTCGTTCCCCCATCCCTCCTCGTCCGCGTTCGCCTCCTTCCCCCATCATCCCAATCGCCTTCCCTCGTCCGCCTGTGCGCGGAGGGCGCCGTTCCCGCAACGGCGCCCTTCTTGAGAATGGATCGGTCTCTGTGGGATCACGTCGCGATGCCCCCCGAATCGGCGCTTCCTTGCACGTGCCCAGCCGGCTGCGGCAAACCCCGCCGCCGTGCCAGCGAGGGGGGCCATCCCGCATTCATCACAATTCTTGACGCTTCGCGTATCCCCACCAGCCCATCCAGAAGTAACTCGCGGATATGTGTCGCGAAAGGTTCTCGGATGTCGGTTGAAGCCATCGTGGGGCTCTCTGGGGGTCCTCGCGGATCCTTTTGGGGCGCTCTTATGCTTGTTACGGGCTCTCGGAGGGCCGGGGGACCTCTGAGGGAAATCATCGTGCACAGACGTGCAACCATGAGGGAGGACACCTGCGACACCATAGGGGGGGGGGGTCAGCCGTGAAACCATGAGGGGGGGGGCAGACGTGCAACCATGAGGGGGGGGCACGCGCGAAACCGCACAGGGGGACAGACGTGAAGCCACTAGTGGGGGTTGACGTGCAACCGTGAGGGAGGACACGCGCGAAACCATAGGGGGGGACAGACGTGAAACCACTAATGGGGGGCAGACGTGCAACCATGAGGGAGGGCACGCGCGAAACAGCACAGGGGGACAGACGTGAAACCACTATAACGGGGGAACAGACGTGCAACCATGAGGGAGGACACGCGCGAAGCCACGCACGAGGGGACAGACGTGAAACCACTACGGGGGACACACGTGCAACCACGAGGAACGACACACATGAAACCACACAGGGGGGGGACAGACGTGAAACCATTAGGGGGATTGCTCGGCTACCTTGGACCATCTTGGATGTCATCTTGCGCCCACTGAGGCCTCCTTTGAACATTCGTGGGCCATCTTGTTTGCCCGAGCTACATGCCGAAAGGGGGCTTTGGAAGAAACCGCAAAGAATGCGCTAAACCACCTACAGCCAGAGAGCTGGCAAGCTGCACATATCTCCATCGCTTTCGTTTTTTAGCCGAGGAGCTTCTTATTGCTCACACATCATAATCTGCACATGTTATCAGAGTTACAGCTCGAGTCTCTCTGGCGCGTGGCCCAGTGCCAGCAATGCCCGCCAAGAAGCGCCAACCCGCCGCTTCCGCCACCCCCAGCCGCAGGGGATCCAGGCGGAGTCCGGGCAATGGTTCCCCAGGCAGCCCTGCGGCCCCAGCAACGAGCTCGCCGCAGGCCGTCGCGAGGAAGTCGGCGTCAGCGGCCCGGGCCGCCAGCTCAGAGCGGCCCCGGCGCGCGGAGGAGGATGAGGAGGAGGATGGAGAGGGGGGGGGGGGGAAGGAAGAGGACGAGGAGGATGAGGAGGGGGAGGAGGAGGAGGAAGAGGAGGACGAGGGGGGGGGAAGAGGAAGGCCAGGAGGAACAAGTCAGTCCCAGCCCCCTGCAGCCACTCCCAGCGGGTGGGAGCTTTAATGCATGCCTGCTCAACCGAGGCTGGAGGCGTTCCAGGGGGGCCATCAATGGCTTTGACTGCGCCCCCCCCCCTTCGAGAAAGGATACCGAGGGGGGCAAACAATATGTGTTAAAGGTGCCCTCGGTCTTAACGTCCTCCTCCTCCCCCCCCCTCCTCCCATTGTCGAGGGGGCCTTTCTGGGTCCTCCTGTCCTCTTGGGCGCCCTGCTCTTTGGGGGGCTCTCGGATCCCGAGAATGCTGAGGCGCCCATGCCCGAACTGAAGTTTAATGATCTCCAGCCGATTGAGCTGCACCGAAAGCCTTTCGAAAGCTTTGCGCATTATAAATGGCCCGGCTCTGAGGCGCACCCCCGCTTCACCCTGGCACGAGGTAGGCGCCACCGGAGGACACTCTCTGCCCCCTTGCTGGTGCACATATGCGATGGTACAAGAGGACGCGCGCAATTCAGAACATGCGGGGGGAATCGGAGGGGGTGGAATCCGAGGGGGCCCGAAAGCGCTCGCAGACGTGCGCGTGAGACCGTTGTCAGTTCCGTAGTTTTTGGCTCAAGCCTCGCTCTGTTCCCCCCAAGGACGTCGTGTAGGCGGTCTACCAATGCGTACCAGCGGCCCCTGCATGGACGTCGTCGTGCACGTGGTGTACTTGCATAGAAGGACAGCCCGGGAGGCCGTCAGCGGCCGCTTCGTGGACGCGGTCGTGCACGTGGTCTACTTGCTGGAGCCCGTCGTGCACGTGGTCTACGTCGTCGTGCGCGTGGTCTACATGGTTTTCGTGGTCTTCGTGGTCTACTTGCTGGACGTCGTCATGCACGTGACCTACTTGCACGACGTCGTCGTGCAAACGGTATACTTGCCGGACGTCGTCGTGCACATGTTCTACGTGGTCTACTTGGCGGACGTCGTCATTGCACGTGGTCTATACTTGCTGGGCGTTGTCGTGCACGTGGTCTACTTGCCGGACGTCGTCGTGCACGTGGTCTACTTGCTGGAGGTCGTCGCGCACGTGGTCTACGTGGTCTATTTGCTGGACATCGTCGTTGCATCTGGTCTACTTGCTGGACGTCGTCGTGCACGTGGTCTACGTGGTCTACTTGCCGGACGTCGTCGTTGCACGTGGTCTATACTTGCTGGACGTCGTCGTGCACGTGGTCTACTTGCCGGACGTCGTCGTGCAGGTGGTCTACTTGCTGGAGGTCGTCGCGCACGTGGTCTACGTGGTCTATTTGCTGGACATCGTCGTTGCATCTGGTCTACTTGCTGGACGTCGTCGTGCACGTGGTCTACGTGGTCTACTTGCCGGACGTCGTCGTTGCACGTGGTCTATACTTGCTGGACGTCGTCGTGCACGTGGTCTACTTGCTGGACGTCGTCGTGCACGTGGTCTACTTGCTGGACGTCGTCGCGCACGTGGTCTACGTGGTCTATTTGCTGGACATCGTCGTTGCATGTGGTCTACTTGCTGGACGTCGCCGTGCACGTGGTCTACGTGGTATTCATGACAACGGCGCACGCGATGACGGCCGCCCCCTTTGCAGTAGATTGGCCCTCCCGCGGCTGGCAATCATCAGTGTGGTGGCCGACGCGTGCCGCAGAACATCAACCCGTCCTACACGGGCCGCCATTTGCGCCGGCCTTTTTTAACCGGGCTCGAGGTCTACGCACCGTGATCAATTTGCCTGCGGCAAGTTCCGCCGCGCTCTCGGGGCGGTCCTGGGCGCTCTTGGGGCTGTATTGGAGCCCTCCTGGGCCCCTCTTGGGGCCCGCAGGGGCCATCTTGGAGCCATCTTGAGGCCTTAAGAGAACGTCGGACGCGAAAAGGCTATGATGCAAACACATTGAAAAACACATTGGATTGGAAGGATTCTGGCCTCTTGGGTGCTTTCTTGGGGAGCTCTGAGGGCACTTGGAGCCGTCCAGGGGCGGTCTTGAGAGCTCTCGGAAGCACGTCGAAACCATCCTGAACCATCTTGGGATATCTGCCTCGACCTTAGAGGCCATCTTGAGCTCTTGGAGGCCCTCTTAGAGCAATCTTAGGCCATCTTGGGCGCTCCAACGCCGCGCAGGGCGCCCCGTCCAGGCCCGGGGGGGAGGGTAGAGGGGGAGGGGGTCCGAAGGGGAAGAAAGGGGGTTAGCAGAACGAGCTCCTTAGACCACTCGCGCCCTAAAGGGTTGGTGGGATTGTGCCATTTCGGCGGCTGCCGTGGCGTGCCTGGTTTATCTGTCGTGCCATTCTGGGCCTGCCGGGCGCTGTGGTGGGTGCCGAGGAGGCGCTGGGGCGGCCAGAAGCTCTCGGAGGGGGCGCCCGTGCAACCGAGTGCGATGAGTTGTGTGTGCGTGTGTGGGGGGGCGGGGTCGGGGGGGCCTTTGAGAGGGCGCAGCATCTGGCAATCTACCGCGCCTCAGTCGACGTGCCAGGCGGCGGGGTGGCGGATCCATTGTTTGTGTGTCGTGCTGGGGCTCCCTTGAGCCTTCCCATGATCGAGAGCATGGCCCCCTCTCCCATTTCATTCCCTCCCCTTCTTCCCCTCTCCCCCCCCACTCCACTTGCACATCCCGCTTGCCTATCCCCCCTCCCTCCTCCCCATTCCCCCCTCCCCCAGTGACCTCGCCCTCCCCTCCTTCTCCCTCCCCCCTCTCTCCCCCTTCCCCCCCGCAACCTCCCCTGGCATGCCCTCCCGCGGCTTCTGCCAGGCAGTTGCCATGTCTTTTTCTGTTGTATGTTTCTTCACGCGGCATAGCCCGTCAACGCGCGTGCGCTACGGAGCGCGCATCAGCAAGTACACGCCAGAGGCGTGGGCCAAGGAGCACGCATGTCACGACGTAGAGAGAAAAATGCATTGAGTCCGACAGGCGCCCGGCGCCCTCGGCGCCTGCCATAGATCCGAAGACCCGCCGAGGTGCACCCGGGGGGGCCGCAGAAGAAGCGCAGGTCGGGGAAGTCGAACTGGGGCAACAGGGTACACGCAGGCACCAAGTCTGGACGCAAGGGGGGCGGGGCGGGCGGCGGCTACCAGGAGATGTCAGCCAAAATCAAAGACTACCAGACCTCTTTTGCGGAGATTGCCAACGCAAAGAGAACCGTCGAAGAGAGGAACTCGCATCTCGAGGCGGCACTCGAGAGCGAAAGAGCTGCCCACGCTGCTGCCCGCGAGGAAATCGACCAGCTCACCACGTGGGTACATACTATTGTGCACATTGCTCAGCATGTTCAAGATTGGGGGGATTTTGCAAGGGCCCTTGACGACGGCGAGGACATGCAGGGTCTGCGCCGTTGAGGTGGCCGGCCGCTAATCATCGGGGGTCCACTGTCGGGGCGCCTGTGAAAACCTGTTGCGTGTTCATGGGGCGCAACGAATCCTCGTGTCGCTCGCGCGCGTGATCCCAATCACGGGTCCGGGGAATCCTGGCAAATCCTGGGTATCGTTGCCTTGGTTGCATGTTCCTCATGCGTGTCGGTTTCCCCCGTATCGGTTCTCTTTCTCGCATTCGTTCTCTTCGTTGCCCCCCTCATGCCCCCTCCCTCCTCGCCCCCCCTCCTTCTCGCATTCGTTTTCTTCCCTCCCCCTCTTGCCCCCTCCTCCTCGTCCCCCCATGGCCCCCATCCTGGGAATCCCCGGTTTGCGTGTTCGCGCACTCGGGCGCCGCGTCGCGACTCAATGCATTTTTCCCGTTCTCGCGTGCGCGAGAGCGTGGGCGACCTGCTGAGCTTCGACAAGAGGAACGCAAAGAGTGCGCACTTCTCACGGCATCATTTGTTGGATTGCGCCCCCACTGGGGCAAAAATCAAAAATTGCATGATGCCGACGGCAATTGCAGCGGCGGTGGCGGCGACGGCATTGGCGGCGACGGCGCCGACGACGGCGACAGTAAGGGCGGCGATCACGACGGCGACGTTGGCTGTCGTGCTCGCCGTCGGCGGCGTTGGCAGACTTGGCGGCGACGGCAAGCTTACCATTCACGTATCCTCAAACACGCTTTTCTCTTGTCGGCGTCCACGGGGTTTCTGTGGGGCACGGCTTTATTTTGATTCTTAGCGGAGCTATCGCTTCCATATGCTTCCGGACACGATGTGTAAGAACCGAGAGCGCCCCATTTCCTGGAGCCTTCAGACAGCTCCGAGACGGCTCCAAGAGAGCCCCAGGAGCGGCCACTGAGGGGACCGAACGACTCACCCGCGACGCGACCCACCCGCAACCCACCCGCGACCCATCGGCGACGGAAACTACCCGCGACTTGCCCGCGCCGGGACCCGCCCGCGCCGCGACCCACCCGCCGGGGCGACAACAGCAAACACAACAAGCATAATCCCCTTTGCGGATCCCCGCTTCAGCCACGCACCGAGGGGCATTGTAAGATTTGTCGGCCCCACCCTCACTCTGACGTATGTGAATACACGGCGCATTCCGTATACTACCAAACGTGCGGGTGTATATTTGAATAACTCCTGCACGCACTGCTCTCGCACCAGAATAAATACCATAGCGCGCGACACCACGGCGTATCGGAACCGTACGTACAGCCGCAGGAATGTAAACAATGTTCCGACGCTTTGACGAGTATGCCCCAAGCAGGATCGTATGGTGCTTCCGTTTTGTACAGACTTCAAGGCTTTTGACGTTCCGCATATCCGCGTCAGCCCATCCAGAGACGATGATGCCTTGACGGTCTACCTGTGTGAGTTGACTAAGGAAATTGAAACAATGCGATTTGGAAAAAGATTATGCAGGTCCGCATGCAAATATGTATACACATATATGCAAATATTTATACTAACAATGTGTGCTTCGCATGCTTACGCCCCCGTCCATTCTGGCACACACCTACACGTTTCGTGGCCCCATAGGGAGCTCCACCGCAGGCCCCAGTGTTGGCGGTGCGTTTTAAACGGGATCGCCACTCCCGCCCACTGTGAAGCCAGAGGTGGGAGCGGACGCGGAAAGATTTTTCGCAGTGGCGCGTTGTGAGGGGGGGGGTCTTTTTTTCAAAAAATCTTTGTTTCCTGGCCGCCCCGCCCATTTGCAAGGCTGGAGGACCGAGGGGACACGGAATGCGATTTCGCAGTGGTCGGTTTTGAAGGGGGTGACCATGGTTTTTTGTTTGTTCGAATGTCGGCTTCTGCGCCCCTTGCCCATTGTACGGCCGGAGGTGGAGTTTGACACGGAATGCGATTTCGGAGTGGTCGGTTTTGAAGGGGATGACCATGGCTTTCTTTTGATTTTTTGGTTTCTGCGCATTTTGCCCATTGCGCAGCTGGAGGTTGGGGATGACGCGGGTTGCGCTTTCGCAGTGGTCGGTTTTGAAGGTGGAGACCATTGCCTTTTTTTTGAATTTTGGCTTTTGCGCCCCCCGCCCATTGCACGGCCGGAGCTAGAGGTGGACACGGAATGCGCTTTCGCAATGGTCGGTTTTGAAGGGGGTGACCATGGCCTTTTTTTGATTTTTTGGTTTCTTCGCATTTTGCCCATTGCACGGCCGGAGGTGGGCGGTGACACGGAATGCGACTTCGCAATGGTCGTTTTTGAAGGGGGTGACCATGGCCTTTTTTTGATTTTTTGGTTTTTGAACCGTGTGCCCATGGCGCGGCCAGAGGCTGCGGATGACACGGAATCGACTTCGCAGTGGTCGGTTTTGAAGGGGGTCACCATGGCCTTTTTTTGATTTTTTTGTTTGCGCGTTTTTTGCCCATTGCAAGGCCGGAGCTAGGGGTTGACACGGAATGCGCTTTCGTAATGGTCGGTTTTGAAGGGGGTGACCATGGCCTTTTTTTGATTTTTTGGTTTCTGCTCATTTTGCCCATTGCACGGCCGGAGAAGGGGTAGACGCGGAGTGCGCTTTCGCAGTGGTCGGTTTTGAAGGTGGAGACCATTGCTTTTTTTTTTTTTTTTTTTTTTTTTTTTTTGAATTTTGGCTTTTGCGCCCCCCGCCCACTGCACGGCCGGAGCTAGTGGTGAACACGGAATGCGTTTTCGCAATGGTCGGTTTTGAAGGGGGTGACCATGGCCTTTTTTTGATTTTTTGGTTTCTTCGCATTTTGCCCATTGCACGGCCGGAGGTGGGCGGTGACACGGAATGCGAATTCGCAATGGTCGTTTTTGAAGGGGGTGACCATGGCCTTTTTTTGATTTTTTGGTTTTTGAACCGTGTGCCCATGGCGCGGCCGGAGGCTGCGGATGACACGGAATCGACTTCGCAGTGGTCGGTTTTGAAGGGGGTCACCATGGCCTTTTTTTGATTTTTTTGTTTGCGCGTTTTTTGCCCATTGCAAGGCCGGAGCTAGGGGTTGACACGGAATGCGCTTTCGTAATGGTCGGTTTTGAAGGGGGTGACCATGGCCTTTTTTTTTTTTTGATTTTTTGGTTTCTGCTCATTTTGCCCATTGCACGGCCGGAGAAGGGGTAGACGCGGAGTGCGCTTTCGCAGTGGTCGGTTTTGAAAGGGGGTGACCATTTTTTTTTTTTTTTTTTTTTTTTTTTTTTGATTTTTTGGGTTTCTGCGCATTTTGCCCATTGCACGACCGGAGGTGGGCGGTGGCGCGGAATGCGACTTCGCAATGGTCGTTTTTGAAGGGGGTGACCATGGCCTTTTTTTGTTTTTTTGGTTTCTTCGCATTTTGCCCATTGCACGGCCGGAGGTGGGCGGTGACACGGAATGCGACTTCGCAATGGTCGTTTTTGAAGGGGGTGACCATGGCCTTTTTTTGATTTTTTGGTTTTTGAACCGTGTGCCCATGGCGCGGCCGGAGGCTGCGGATGACACGGAATCGACTTCGCAGTGGTCGGTTTTGAAGGGGGTCACCATGGCCTTTTTTTGATTTTTTTGTTTGCGCGTTTTTTGCCCATTGCAAGGCCGGGGCTAGGGGTTGACACGGAATGCGCTTTCGTAATGGTCGGTTTTGAAGGGGGGTGACCATGGCCTTTTTTTAAATTTTTGGTTTCTGCGCATTTTGCCCATCGCACGGCCGGCTCGGCGGCGACGCGGATTGCGATTCTGTCAAATCGTCGAATACCTCCGCGGAAGATTCCACAGCGCGCGGGCGCGCGTACGCGCGCCCGCGCGCCTCCGGCTCCGGTCTGTCGCTCAACCCGCAGAAATAATTCTGATTCTTTTTAAATCGCCAGAGCGCGGGCGCGCGGGCGCGCGCCCGCGCGCCTCCTGGTCCATCGCTCTCTTCGCCGGGGCAAAAGTGATTTTTTTAATCGTCCAGATTCCAGAGCGCGCGGGCGCGCGTACGCGCGCCTGCGCGCCTCCTGGTCCATCGCTCAACCCTCGGCAGCAATTGTGATTCTTTTAAATCGTCCAATACTCTGCGAACGATTCCGGAGCGCGCGGGCGCGCCCGCGCGCTTCCTGGTCCTTGCCCAAACCGCGGAAGCAATTGCAATTCTTCGAAATCGCCCATCGCTTCCGCAGAAGATTCCAGAGCGCGCGGGCGCGCGTACGCGCGCCCGCGCGCCTCCTGGTCCATCGCGCAATCCACGGAAGCAATTGCGATTCCTTCCAACTCACCCGGAAATTTCCAGTGCGCGCGGGCGCGCGTGCGCCCGCGCGCCTCCTGGTCCTCGTAAATCCGCAGAAGCAATTCTGAGTCTTTCAAATCGTCGAATACTTCCGCGGAAGATTCCAGAAGCGCGCGGGCGCGCGTACGCGCGCCCGCGCGCCTCTTAGTCCATCGGTAATTTCGCGGAAGCAATTGTGATTGTTTCAAATCGTTCAATACCCTCACGAACGATTCCAGAGCGCGCGGGCGCGCGTACGCGCGCCCGCGCGCCTTGTGGTTCATCGCTCAACCTACGGGAAAAATGTTTTTTTGTCGAAAAAATCGCCAAATACCGCCGCGGAAAGTTCCAGAGCGCGCGGGCGCGCGTACGCGCGCCCGCGCGCGCTCCTGGTCCATCGCACAATCCTTGGGAGCAACTGTGATCTTCCAAATCGTCAAATACACCCGCGGAAGATTCCAGAGCGCGCGGCTGCCTGCGCTGCGGTACCTCGCCCTTCTGCAACCAGTTGTCAACGTTCTCCCGCAGAAGCAATTTCGGTATCTTTAATTCGTCGTACATATTAGTAGTAGAATCAAAGCGCAAGCGCGTCGCGCGCGGGCGCGCGCGGGCGCGCGTACGCGCGCCCGCGCGCCTGCCATTTTTTTGGTTTGACCCGCGGAAGAAATTGTGATTCCTCCCAAATTTGGAATGTTTTCGCGGAAGTTTCAGAGCGCACAGGGATTTTTTCATTTATTTTTTGTTTCTTTTGCGGACGATCTGCGAGCACACGGGCGCGCCTTCTTGCACGTGTCCATGACTCGGCGGCAACCATGGTGTCCCAAATCTTTCATAACGGATTTCCAAAAAGGTGCGCGGGCGCGCGTACGCGCGCCCGCGCGCTTCCGATCTAATGGTGGATGGCAATAAGGATTCCTCCCAATTCCGAATTTCTGATGGCCATTTCCCTCTCTGCGGGCGACGAAGTCGTTGGAATCTTTTTAAATTTTTGTATAAGTTACCAAAACCTTCAGAATCTCTAGAATCATTGAAAATCGTTCTGAATCCTTAGAATCCGACAGAATCCCACAAAATCCACCGGAATTGCTCAGAACCGGGAAAATCGTTCGGGATCCTGAAAAATCAAACCAAACCTGCGGAATCCTTCAGAAATTGCCAGAAGGCGCATGTTTCCTTCAGAATCACAAAAGATCTTGCAGGATCCCACAAGAAGCACACAGAATCCTGCAGGATGTCGCACAAGCCGCCAGGATCCCACAGAAGTACCCAGGATCCCTCAGGCGTGCTCAGAATCCACCAGAACCTTTTGTTTTTTCAGAATCATACGAAATTGGTTGGAGTCCGCCGAAAGCCATGAGGCAGCCCGGGAGGGAGGGGTCTGGGCCCAGCAACAGCCCACCAGAAGGTGCTGCAGGTCTGCCGCAGGCTGCCGCAGGTCGCCGCAGGTCTGCCGCAGGTCTGCCGCAGGCTGCCGCAGGTCTGCCGCAGGTCTGCCGCAGGTTGCCGCAGGCTGCCGCAGGTCTGCCGCAGGCTGCCGCAGGCTGCCGCAGGTCCGCCGCAGGTCTGCCGCAGGTCTGCTGCAGGTCTGCCACAGAGCGCCTCGGGGCGCCCCCGGGATTCCTCACGTTCGGGTTGGCCAGGGGGGCGTCGGGGAGGTTCGAGGCATTTTGCGGCGTTTCGGGGCGTGTACCAGAGTGCGAAGGGTTGCGGGGCGGTTGCGGGCGAGGTTTGGGGTGTTTGGGGGGGGGGATTGTGGAGTGAGATTGGGTTGAGAGCGGCCAGGAGAAGGATCGGTGTGTTCGGGAGTGTTTTCGGGTGTTCTGTGGGGTTCGGAGCGGAAAACAATTTGACCGCGCATTTATGTAGAGTTTCGGTTATTCTGACGGCATCCGGAGGGGCCAAGTGCGGTTCCGAAGGGTTTTAGCGAGTTCGGGTGGGTTTGGTTATATATTTTTCATTTTCCACGTCCGGGGGATTGTATCGTCGCTGCGTCAATGCGCAATGGATTTGGATCAAAATTGAAAGCGCTGTCGTTTTGGGATTGGGAAGAAAGGGCGCAGGGATACCCCAATTGTTGGAAGCGGGTTGAAGAAGAAATTGTTGTGTTTTTTTGTATTGTTCGGACATGGGGTGGGGACCCTTGTGTTATTTGCCGATTTCCGGAAATTGCCGAGGGCTGGGCGGCATTTCGGAAGAGGGAAGGGGGGCCAGGCGGTTTGGATGGCGTCAGGGCGGTCGCGCCGGACTCCCGCATTTTTTCAAGTATTCCGAACCATATTGAGATGCTGGGTTTTCGTTTTGAAGAAACAGCGCCCCGCGTCTCTTCATTCATTCGCCCACTCACATACTCATTCGTTCTCCTTTGTCATCCCCTTCCTCCTTTTCCTCTTCCTCCTCCTCCTCCTCCCCCTCCTTCCCCCGTCATCATCATCGTCACCATAATCGCCATCAGTTTCGGCATCAGCTTCGGCACACCCCTCGCACGTTTCGCGGCCCCAGAGGGAGTTCCACCGAAGGCGCCAGTGCCACCGCACGCATGCGTCACTTACGCCCAATTCGGCACACCCTCACACGTTTCGCGGCCCCATAGGGAGCTCCACCGAAGGGCCCATGCATTTCCACCGCCCGCATGCCTCATGTACACCCAATTCGGCACACCCTCACACATGTCGCGGCCCCACATAGAGCTCCACCGAAGACCCCAGTGTCACCGCCCGCACGCGTCACCGACGCGCAATTCGGCACCTTACACACACGCTTCGTGGCCGCATAGGGCGCTCCCCCGAAGGCCCCAGTACCGCCGCCCGCATGCGTCACCTACAGCAAATTCGGCACACCCTTAAACATTTCGCGGCCCCATATAGAGCTCCACCAAAGGCCCCAGTGCCACAGCCCGCATTCGTCACCTACGCTCAATTCGGCGCACCCCTCACAGGGTTCGCGCTCCCATAGGGAACTCCACCGAAGGCCCCAGTGCCACCGCCCGCACGCGTCACCTACACCCCATTCGGTACACCCCTCACATGTTTCGTGGCCTTGTAAGGAGTTCCGCCGAAGGCCCCATTGCCACCGCCCGCATGAGTTATGTACACCCAATTCGGCACAATCCTGACACGTTTCGTGGCCCCATAGGATGTCCACCGAAGCCCCCAGTGCTTTTGCCCGCGTGCGTCACCTACATTCAATTCGGCAAACCCCTCACCCGCTTCGTGGCCCCAAAGGGAGCTCCACCGAAAGCCCCAGTGCCACCGCCCACATGCGTCACCAACTTCAATTCGGCACACCGTTCACACATTTTGTGGCCCCACAGAGAGCTCCACCGAAGGCCCCAGTGCCACCGCCCGCATGCGTCACCCACACACAATTCGGCACACCCCTCATACGCATCGCGCTCCCATATGGGGGCTCCACCGAAGGCCCCAGTACCACCGCCTGCATGCGTCTCCTTCAGTGGATTTTGCACACCCCTCACGCGTTTCGTGGCCTCATGGGGAGCTCCACCGAAGGCCCCAGCGGCACCTCCCACATGCGTCACCAACATATTCTCTCACGCTTCGCGGCCCCATGGGGAGCTCAACCGAAGGCCCCATTGCCACTGCCCGCATGCGTCATGCACACACACGTCGGAACACGCCTCACACATTTCGTGGGTCCACAGAGAGCTCCACCGAAGGCGCCAGTGTCACCGCCCGCGCGCGCCATTTACATACAATTCGGCACGCCCCTCAGACGTTTTCGCGGCCCCATAGGGAGCTCCACCAAAGGCCCCAGTGCCACCGCCCGCAACATTCAAGTCGGTGTTTTGTGGCCAGAGCTCCACCGAAGGCCCCAGTGCCACCGCCCGCATGCGTCACGTACATTCTCTCGGCACACCCTCACACGTTTCGTTGCCCCGCAAAGAGCTCCACCGATGGCCCCAGTGTCACCGCCCGCATGCGTCACGTACTTTGAATTCGGCACACCTTTCATACAGTTCGTGGCCTCAGAGGGAGCGCCATTCACAATTGCGGTCTTCACAACAGCGTATGTTTGGGTCCCTCGCCAGGCTAATTCCTTAACCATCCTGTGGTATTGGATCTTCGTCGGGAAGAGGCAGCGCCCGGCGTTCTGGGCCATGCCTCGCACGTTTCGGCACATGCCTCACACGTTTCGTATCCCCATGAGGACGGGGCGGCGGCATAAGCCTTTTTGCGCGTGTTCGGCGTAGTTCCCGATGGTGCCACGAAGCGTTTGAGGGGTGTACCACAATGACGGGGTGGTGGCATACGTCCTTTCCAATCGGGGCCTGCTGTTTAGCGCCCCATGGGGCGACGAAGCGTGCGATGGGCGTGCCAAGATTGCACGGTGGCGGCATACGTCCTTCCCCATTGGGGCCTCTGGTGGAGCTCTCCGTGGGGCCACGAAACGTGTGAGGGGCGTGGCAAAATGGCGGGGTGGCGGCATCAGTCCTTTCCTATTTGGCCCTTCGGTGGAGCCCCTTTGTGGGGCCACGAAACGTGCAAGGGGTTTGCCAACATGGCGGGGTGGCGGCATACGTCCTTTACGTCTGCCTCAGGTCCTTGTTGATTGTTACGTCTCCTTGGGGGGGTGCTACATATTGCTCTTTCGGGCCATGATGGAGGCCACGCCTGGGGGCAAGAAATACGTGTGAGTGTTATTTGCGCCCCGCTGCTTTTGCAAAGCGTCTTCCCCGAAGGAATTCTGGCGAGTTTTCAGGCATCGTCTGGCCCCTCCCTGGTAGCCAGCGCCCCCAAGTGCCAAGACCCCATCCATGGTCATCAGACCTCCTGGGGCCCCTCCATCGGAGGATCTGCTGTTCGAGTCTCTTGGGGGACCTTCGTTCTGATACTTGCAAGGGTTTGCTTGACTGCTTGGTTCTACTTTGTTGCGTCTTTGTCCGGCGTGTCCGAGCTTAGCCCCGTTGTGAAGGAGTGTCCCGTTAGCAAAACGCCCCCCCAATCCCTTGCCCACCCCCCTTTGGCATCGGCCACGCGTTCGGGACAGGGCTTAACAAATTAGACCCACCACTTGGATGAGGAACTGGAAATTTCACGAATCCCCCCCCCCGCAAGCGTCGCTACCAGGGGCTACCGGTGACAACGATTGCCCGGCCAGGGCGCCCGTTTGGTTCAAAATGTGTTGTGCGAGCTTCCGTGCCTTTCTTAACCCTTTGTGAAAGGGGGGCCTGGAAGAAAGAGCGGGGGGGGTACCTCCCAGCGTTTGCGCCGACGGCGACGCACCCTTGGAGCCTGGCTGAGGCTTTTTCGAGGACCCACAACAACATAATGGTTTGGACATGGCGCAGCACGCACCCCGTCAGAAAGAAACGGCACACAGCAAACACGACCAGCAACAGCAATCTGTCAGCACACGCCAGCAACAACAGACACAACGCAGCACGACGTATTTCAGGTCAATTCCATACCCTGCCCCCCCATATCACAACTTCTATCGTTGATTTGCCAGCGTCGCTGACCCCCGAGGTGGCAGCCCCCGCGGCGGGCATCGTGCCCGTGCCGTGTTCGCCGGCCAGGGACCCCGCGGCTGCCCAGAACCTGTCTTTGGTGACTGGCTTGCGGCGGCTGGCACGCGTGGAGGGGAAGGGGGGCAGTGGCACGGGGGTAGCGGGCATTGGGCGGAACGAGAGGGGAGAGGAGAGGGGAGGAACGAGAGAGGGAGGAGACATCGGGCAGTGGCACGGGAGAGGGGAGGAACGAGAGCCGGCGAGGGGAGGCCACTCCTGCGACGGATTGGCCCGGCAAGAGGCCCTCGGTGAAGGGCGTGCCCGTGCCCGATTTGCCCGAGCGGATATTGGATTGGCCGCGGCACGAAGCCACGAGGTGTTTCTTCACAGGGCCTGCTTCGAAGTTGCGCCGCAACTTGGGCGCCGGCATGCTCGAGACAGGTTTGGTGGTGAGCTCGGATACAACGCGCTTCGCGCACGCGAAATCTCACCTCCCTGCTGCTGCTGCTTACTCCGCCTCTCTGTATATGTCTCTTTCTTTCTGTTTCTCTTATGCAAAGGCCCCTCACGGGGCCCCGTGAGGGGCTCTCTGCATGTGGTTGTTTCTCTTCCACGAACATTCGAGGCCCCTCGCGGGGCCCCGTCGTTTCGTTGAAGGCCCTCTCGGGTCCCGAGGGGGCCTTATGAGCTACCTTTGAGGCATCCTGGAATAGGCTGGTGGCGCGGTACGGTGTGAGCGACCCCATCGCGGTCTTCGGGGGTCCTTGAGGGCCGCTCTGCGGGCGTCTCAGTTTGTCGAGGGCTGCGTTCGCAAAGTTGCCCCAGACATGTTGATAGTGACATTTTGGGGTCCGGGCCTCCTTCGAGCCCCCCGTCCGAGGCAGTCGAGGGCCCCCTGGAGCGAGCCTGCTGTGCTGCACTGCGCCTGCTATCGTTTTTGTGGCCCTTCTGGGGTCGGCAGACTACTCGGGAGAGCTCGGGGCAGAGACGGCCACGAAGCTCACGATGTGCGGCATGAGGTTGGCTGGAGTGCCAGGGGTGACGGAAAACAATCACGTCTCGTGGTGCGGCAGCGACGTGACCAAACGTTCCATCGACGTGATGAAATCGGAGTGCGTGCACGTCATCAAAGGTATCGGGGCGAAGTTGCCCCTGGCCGTGCAGAGAGGCCTCATCGCTCGAAGGCCCCCCGAGCGGCTGCTGGAAGTTGGCAAGCCCAAGTTGAGGCGCGACGAGGCGGGGGCTTCACATTTGGTTCTGAAGCTCCATGGTTCTTATCCTCTGTCGCCAGCTCACGTTCCAACTTGATTTCTTTTGTTGCGCGCACGTTAGCGCGTGTGCGCGCACATCGGTGCCGCGCGAGCGACCTGGGGAAGTTATCTTGCCAATCGAATCGGCCTTGAGTCGGAGCCTGGTGGGAACCTACACCCAGCAATGCAAATCTTGAGGCGTCGCCCGCCCAGACATCCCAGCCAGCCCATCCAGAAAGGAATTCTGGACAAGTCTTCACCGCTTCGCTCCTCCTGTAACGGCCTTGCATGCAGGCGCGCGTTGGCAGTTGCGACGCCCCATCCCCCTCTTCACATTCGCCCCGCCTCCCCGCCTTCGAATGAGACGGGGGGAAGATGAGGCGTAGGAGTAGGAAGACGAGAAGGAGGGGGATGAGGGGGGCGGGGTCGGAGAAGGAGGAGGGGGATGCGGCGGGGAGGTAAGGGGGTTGGACACGGTGGAGTTGGCCTGGGCCTGGCACAGCATCCCCCCGACAGGGCCTCCGGAAACAAGTGGAGAAGCATTACCTGAAGCAGAAGAAGTACTTGTCCACGGTCTGCAAGGATGTTTTCAAAAGTCGATATCTTCCGGCAGGGGCGTGTCTGCTGCATCCCGGGGCGACTTGCCCATGGCAGTTTCAGCCGAGCAGCGCCGTGGACTCAAAGCAGCGCCCACTTAGCGTTCATTGGTCCGGGCCGCAGTGCGTTGCTTGGACAAGGTGGGGCGCTGGGTTCCCAGGTCATTCGAAACGTTGGCGATGTCGATGTCCATCCCGCGATATGGAGGGGGGAGACCCCGTTTTTTGGAAATTGTGCCCCAGTGGTTCAATAGAAAGCATTTCAAGCCAGCGTGTGGCTTGTTGGCGGCCCAGGCTTCTTACCACTCGGGTTTTCATTCCTGGGGTGGCGAATGCATGGGCCTTCGGGTGGCATTTTGTTTCTGGTGGACACTCGGGCCCCAGCTCGCCCCTGTGGTTTCAAGCGCCCCTCTTTCAAAGTAGGGTCGGTCTTGTATAGGCGCGCCGTGTATCCCCACCAATCCATCGAGTAATGATGCCACGGCGACTTTCCTTGATCGGGGAAGCGCGGCATTACGCAGTGGAGCTCACATGGATTACGTAGGACTTCTCTCACCTTCAGTATCTCACTATTTCTTCCTTCCCGCACACATATATAGAAGCCTAAACCAGACCCGTCCAAGCCATCCAGTTCATTTTCTTTCGGTTGTCCCCCCAAACTTTATAATCACATCAGCGGCGTGTGATTGTCACGCTGCCACGATGACGCCAGGCGATTCGATATTTCGGATGCGAACCGATTAAATTTCCAGCAGTGTTTTCGTTCCCGGCCGCTGCGGCCCCTTATCCCGCCAGGCTCGGGCTGGCAGATCCGTCCGCCGAGCCCTGGAACATCTATACGGAGCAGTTGGGGGACCTGGCGGCCGACATCATCATCATGGAGAACAGCCCGGACATGCCAGCACATATGTTCAAGGACGCTTTCAAGTCCAAGGGGGAGTACGTGTTCGTCGACTTGGTGTTGAATCCGTTTTCGGATTGGGGCGTCCAGAGGAAGCGCCGGTGGCAGGCGGCGCTCAAGGTTTCCACGGTGATCTGGTCAGGCGCGGTGGGGGCCGAGGACCAGCAGGCCCAGTTCGACGCCATCTTCGGGCACGGCACGGACGGGCAGCCGCCCCCAGCGCCGCCATTATGCGATGCGTATCTGGTGTCTTCCGCGGACGAGGAGAAGGCGCATTGCAATGCGTTGGCGGCAAAGCGTGGCTTGTACCCGCGCCCTGGCCACACGGTCCCCCTCGGCGCGTGCTTGTCGGAGTGCTACTTGAAACACGCCCAGCTCCTGAAGAAGGTGCACCTCGTGTCCTGGAAGCACTCGTGCTTCGCCGCCGACATCTCCCAGAACCCGAAGTACTGCGTCCGCGGCGGCGACGCGCTACCTGCAGCAACCACGAGTTCGTTGTTCTTCTCTTTCTCTCAGGACCTCGCCCCGCTCGGGGGGGGGGCCCGACGATGCGAGGGGGACCAGAGCGGGCGAATAACGACAGAGGGGTGGAGGGAGAGGCGAGAGGAAAGGCGAGGAGGGGGGAGGGGGCCGGGGGGGCGGGGAGGGCGACGGGGGGAGGGGAGGAGGATGCGGATTCCAGTGGCAAGGTTTATGTTGATCCCACGTGTTCCCCGTCCGACAGGTTGGGGATATTCCATTTTAAGGACAGACCTCCCGACCCGCCCGCCCTGCGTACCGCGGCCGCCGGATCCCCAGGTCGTCCGAAAATCCGAGAGAATCACGCCCCCCGCCCTGCATACCACGGCCGCCAGATCCCCAGGTCACCCGAAAATCCCTGAGAATCCTGCCCCCCGCCCTGCATTCCGCGGCCGCCAAATCCCCAGGTCTCCCGAGTGTCACAGGTGACGAGCCTCAGGCTAACAGGTGACAGGCCTCCGGGCTACCCGGTGACAGGCTTCTGGGGTAACTGGTGACCGGCGCCGGAGCTAGCATGTCACAGCCTTTGGAGCTTACAGGTAGAAGGCTCGGGGCTAACACGTGACAGGCTTCGGATCTTACAGGTGACAGGCCTCAGGGCTAACAAGCGACAGGCGTCCGAGGGAACAGGTGGCAGACCTCTTGGCTAACATGTGACAGGCGTCGGATACAACAGGTAGAAAAGGCCTCCAGGGTAACGCATGGCAAATTTCAGGGCAAACAGGTGGCGGGCCTCAAAGCTAACAGGTGACAAGCCTCATGGTTAACAGGTGACAAGCCTCATGGCGAACTTGGCCCTGGGGGGCCCGAGGAATAGATGCGGGGTACGTTTGGTACCCATCGACACGTCATCATGAGCCCCAATCCGTGGGCCCCGTGATGCGGGAAGGTAATTGCAGGATTCGGCCGCAGCAATAGTAGTAGTAGTAGTGGTAGTGGTGGTGGTAGTAGTAGTAGTAGTAGTAGTAGTAGTAGTAGTAGTAGTAGTAGTAGTAGTAGTAGTAGTAGTAGTACTAGTAGTAGTCGTAGTAGTGGTAGGAGTAGTGGTAGTAGTAGTAGTAGTAGTAGTAGTAGTAGTAGTAGTAGTAGTAGTAGTAGTAGTAGTAGTAGTAGTAGTAGTAGTCGTATTAGTGGTAGTAGTAGTAGTAGTAGTAGTAGTAGTGGTCGTCGTCGCCTCGTCGTCGTCGTCGTTGTCGTCGTCGTAGTCGTATTCGTAGTCTGCCTCGTCTTTGTAGTAATAGTCGTCGTAGTCGTAGTAGTAGTAGTAGTGGTAGTAGTAGTAGTAGTGGTAGTAGTAGTAGTAGTACTAATGGTAGTAGTGGTAGAAGTAGTAGTAGTCGTAGTCGTAGTCGTAGTCGTAGTAGTAGTGGGAGTAGTAATGGTAGTGGTAGTGGTAGTAGTAGTAGTAGTAGTAGTAGTAGTAGTAGTAGTAGTAGTAGTAGTAGTAGCAGTAGTAGTAGTAGTAGTAGTAGTTGTCGTAGTAGTAGTAGTAGTAGTCGTAGTCGTAGTAGTATAGTAGTACTAGTAGAGTAGTAGTATAGTATTAGTAAGTAGTGTAAGTAGTAGAGTAGTGGGTATTAGTAAGTAGCATTAAGTAGTAGAGTAGGAGTAGCGTAGTAGTAGTCTAGTAGTAGTAGTATTATAGTAGTAGTAGTGTTAGTAGTGTTAGTAGTAGTAGTAGTAGTACTAGTACTATACTAGTAGTATTGATAGTAGTAGTAATAGTAGTTGTAGTAGTAGTTGTAATAGTTGTAGTAGTGCAAGTAGTAGTAGTAGTAGTAGTAGTAGTAGTAGTAGTAGTAGTAGTAGTAGTAGTAGTAGTAGTAGTAGTAGTAGTAGTAGTAGTAGTAGTAGTAGTAGTAGTAGTAGTAGTGGTAGTGGTAGTGGTAGTGGTAGGAGTAGTAGTATTAACGTAGCAGCAGGAGTAGTGGTGGAGGGAGGAGGAGGGGAGGAGGGGATGGGGGGAGGGAGGAGTAGAGCGAGGCGGTCCGAGAGGAAGGAGGAGGGAGGAGGACGGGGAGCAGGAGGACGGGGGACCAAGGATGATGGCTTGATGGCTACCAGGGGGCTCACTCTTCTCGGGGCCTCCTCGTGGAGAGTGACGCAGGGTCGGGCTTCGCGAACGCATGCCGTGCCGCAGAGGACCGGTTCTTCACCCCGAAGGACCTCGCATGTGCCCACGGGTGGCCGGTATCTGATGGCTTTTGGCCCAACCCGCCGCCATGCCTGGAATGTAGACCAGGCGCCCCCATGATTCTTCATTCCCGCTTGCGCGTAATTTTGTTCCCCGGGGTGTAACGAGCCCCATGTCCCAGCCACGCGGCCGATAAGTAGGCACTAGGCACGTGGCCGATAACAAAGCATTGTAGAGCTAGCGTATAGTGCTCGCGCTAAGCCGCGAGATGTTAAATGAAACGCCCGCGGGTGATCAAACGGTCAGAGAGAAGAAATGCGCACCGCCGGTGTCGTATTCGGATTCTTCTCGTGGCCCTCTTGGGCTTCTTAGGGGGGCTTCGAGGGTTGCCATGCCAAGTTTGGGCGGTCTGGGGGCGTTTTCTGGGTCGTTGCGGAAATGTCGGATACGATGCGGGGCGCTCGCAGGAGCGCCCCAGAACGCCCAGAATTCAGAGGTCCAGGAATCCCTGAAGACCCCTTGCGATGGTCAATTTGGGAATTTCGAGGGGACCTGAGGGCGCTGCATGCGGGACTTCGACTCCCGGTGGCGGACCCGGCGTGCGCGCGCACGACAAGTACATGCATTGCATCCCGAAGTATTTTCGAACGACGACGGCGGCCGCCAGCACATCCACCGCATCCGTGGGGAATGGATACCATATGGTGTCCGCTTCGAGGTGCCTCGCTGCGCGATGCCAGTGCTAACGAGCACGATACAGAATGGGTCTGGTGACATGAGGGCGTGGCGTGGAGGAAGGACAGGAGCTAACAGGGGGAGAGGCGGCGGGGGGCGGGGGGGGGCAGGGAAAGAGTAGCGCACAAGTGAACAGCCAGGTTTTTCATGTACCTGGTGTCGCATTGCCAGATGCGCGGCCGCGACCACTTGTGGGACAGGCACAACGATTTCTGAGCCACGGCTGCAAGAGTACGCCGGGGAATATTATGTGAGGGGAGGGGTAGGATGAGGAGGATGAGGAGGAGGAGGAGGAGGGGGTGGGATGGAATGAGGAGCAAAGGAAAGGCATCTCACACAGACGGGCTCCATGGATGGTTGATTTTCCGCGAATACGAGAAGGGGGCGCCCCCCTTTCCCGCCGGGAAAAAGGGGGGGTGAGCGCGGAGTTTTTTCCCAACCATCCTGTGGTGTTGGGCCCTCGTTTTCAAGAGACGGTGCCCCCGCGTTCCTCCTCCTTTTTGCTCCTCCCCCTCTTTTCTCCTCCTATCATCCTCGTCGTCATCATCATAACTATCATCATCATCGTCATCAGCATCAACACCATGGCCGCCATCATAACTGGGAGTATCCCGCGCCCCGAGGACACCACAGAAAAGTACCACGCTGCGCGTGGTACTTTTGGCTGCCCGCGCCCCGGGGACACCACAGAAAAGTACCACACTGCGTGTGGTACTTTTGGCTGTTATGTAGCATGAGCGCACGTGTAGACACCAGGGCGTTCCATTTGATAACGATGACAGGGCGTGGTCAAACGTGGTCGTGGCCGATGACGACGACGACGTCGGGGCGTGGTGGAGGCGTGGTGGGGGGTGTCGGTCGATTCTAGGCGGAGAATGGCGGTGTGGGCTGTCCCAAGAACAGAGACGACGACGACGACGACGACGACGACGACGAACACGACGACGACGACGAGGACGAGGAAGAGGGGGAGGATGACGACGACGACGACGACGAGGCTCCGCCAGGGCGGTCATTAGAAGTAATTTCAGCGGCCGTCGACCACGATGATGACAATGACGACGACGACGGCGGGGCGCCCGACCAACCGGAAAGTTCGAATTTGCCGGGCTGTCGTCCGCTCGGCCGTCGACCATGATGACGATGATGACGATGATGACGACGACGGCGGGGCGGCCGACCAACCGGAAAGTTCGAATTTCCCGGTCGGTCGTCTGCCCGGCCGTCGACCATGATGATGACGATGATGACGATGACGACGACGATGGCGGGGTGCCCGACCAACCGGAAAGTTCGAAATTTCCGGCCGGTCGTCCGCCCGGCCGTCGAACATGATGATAACGATGATGACGAGGACGACGACGACGGCGGGGCGGCCATCCAACCAGAAATTTCGAATTTTCCGGTCGGTCGTCCGCCCGGCCGTCGACCATGATGATGAAGATGATAACGATGACGACGACGACGGCGGGGCGGCCGACCAACCGGAAAGTTCGAACTTGCCGGTCGGTCGTCCGCCCGGCCGTCGACCATGATGATGGCGATGGTGACGATGACGACGACGACGGCGGGGCGGCCGACCAACCGGAAAGTTCGAACTTGCCGGTCGGTCGTCCGCCCAGCCGTCGACCATGATGATGATGACGATGACAACGACGACCGCGGGGCGGCCATCCAACAGGAAAGTTCGAACTTCCCGTTCGGTCGTCCGCCCGAGCGTCGACCATGATGATGACGATGATGTCGATGACGACGACGACGGCGGGGCGGCCGACCAACCGGAAGGTTCGAACTTTCCGGCCGGTCGTCCGCCCGGGCGTCGACCATGATCATGACGATGATGACGATGACGACGACGACGGCGGGGCGGCCGACCAACCGGAAAGCTCGAATTTTCCGGTCGGTCGTCCGCCCGGGCGTCGACCATGATCATGACGATGATGACGATGACGACGACGACGGCGGGGCGGCCGACCAACCGGAAAGCTCGAACTTTGCGGTCGGTCGTCCGCCCGGCCGTCGACCATGGTGATGACGATGGTGACGATGACGGCGACGACGGCGGGGCGGCCGACCAACCGGAAAGTTCGAACTTGCTGGTCGGTCGTCCGCCCGGCCGTCGACCATGATGTTGACGATGATGACGATGACGACGACGGCGGGGCGGCCATCCAACCGGAACGTTCGAACTTGCCGGTCGGTCGTCCGCCCGAGCGTCGACCATGATGATGACGATGATGACGATGACGACGACGATGGCGGGGCGGCCGACCAACCGGAAAGTTCGAAATTTCCGGTCGGTCGTCCGCCCGGCCGTCGACCATGAATGATGACCGTGATGACGATGCTGACGACGACGGCGGGGCGGCCGACCAACCGGAAAGATCGAACTTGCCGGTCGGTCGTCCGCCCGGCCGTCGACCATGATGATGACGATGGTGACGATGACGACGACGACGACGGTGGGGCGCCCGGCCGACCAACCGGAATGTTCGAACTTGCTGGTCGGTCGTCCGCCCGGCCGTCGACCATGATGTTGACGATAATGACGATGACAACGACGACCGCGGGGCGGCCGATCAACCGGAAAGTTCGAACTTCCCGTTCGGTCGTCCGCCCGGCCGTCGACCATGATGATGACGATGGTGACGAAGACGACGACGACGACGGCGGGGCGGCCGACCCACCGGAAAGTTCGAACTTTCCTGTGGGTCGCCCGCCCGGCCGTCGACCATGTTGATGACGATGATGCCGATGACGACGACGACGGCGGGGCGGCCGACCAACCGAAAAGTTCGAAATTTCCGGTCGGGTCGGCGGCCACGATCACGACCACGACCACGACCACGACGACGAAGGGCCACCACGACCTCGACCACGACCACGACGACAAAGACGACGACGACGCCGACGACGGCGACGACGACGACGACGACGACGACGACGGCGTCTGGTTACGGACGACGTCTGGTCACGGACGCCGCCCGTAACCAAACGCCGTCCGTAACCAAACGCCGTCCGTAACCAGCCGACGACGACGACGACGACGACGACGACGACGACGACGACGACGACGACGACGACCGCGACCACGACCGCGACCACGACCACGACCACGACCACGACCACGACGACGACGATCGAAGGCCCCACTGCCCCGTCCACATGCGCCCTCCACACCCACTTCGGCACGCCTGACTTTGTACGGGCGGAAAATTGCACATTCGCGCCCGCATAAATGTGACCCACAGCGGTGCGCAGGGGGAAAAAACGCTTCGGCGCACCCGGCGGCGCACCCCTTGCACTTTTCGTGGCCCCATAAGGAGCTCCACCGAAGGTGACATTCACAACTGCGTTACTTACAACTGCATATGGTTGGGTCTTTCGCCAGTCTAATTTTCCGCGCGCGCCGCAGGACGTGCAAGGGGAATGGGGGAGGGCGGCAATCCGCGATCAGAACCGCAGTAGCGCTCCCGCAGCGCTTCTTCTCAATAGCTCGACGCAGAACTGCCTGGAGTTTGCCGGGCTCGGGGTGGAGGAGTATTTCCCTTTTGTTATTTGATTTTTCCTGCCCTCTTGTATATCCATTCCTTGCTATATGCTGTTGTTGTGTCTTCCTTCCCGCCCTTCCCGCTACTCGGGGCGCCCGGGTGCCAGTGCGTAGATTACTGGAGGCGCAGGCGCAGCTGCCCAGGCTCGTAGAGGAGCCGGCGCTGAGGACATGGGCTAATTTCTAGACATCAAAGAAATATGGGGCCACTAGCAGCGGACAGTTGAGAAAAGGTGTGGCCATTGGCCATCGTTTGCAGCGAGCCCCATCCAGACCCATCTGGTGGGCGATGGGCCCGGGGGCCTGGCAGGCCCCAGTGTTACGGGATGTGGTGCATGTCAATGCCTGCGGCAATTTTTGTCGCCGTGCCAGCCAGCCACCGCTGGAACGTGCCAGCGGGCACGGTGGCGGATCCAGTAAGTCAATTCGGAGATTTCGCCTCGCCGCTTCGCAACGCAATATCCCCCAGCCTTCTCCTTCGTTGCGTTTCTCATTTCTCGGGCATGTCTTCGACGCCGAGTAGGGGGCCTCAGGGGGAGCCGCCGGCGTGCCGAACGAAGCCAGGGTTACATGTGAATCTCCAGACGGCTCGTTGCCGCACGTGGTCACGAAACAAACGAAACACCACGCCCATGGGCAACGGCTCCGAAAATCATCGGCGCAGCGGCGCCCGTAGTAACAGTTGCCCGCGTAAGGTCGCGCGCGAGCGCTGATTTTGCGTAAGCCATCGCGTCTCGTCCCGGCGGCCTTGCAGCGGAATCCATCCAGCAATTGTCATTTGATCATTGTGGTGATCCTCCCTTCCTTCTCCCTTCTTCCTGCTCCCCTTCCTTTCTCCCAAGTTCGAAGGTTTGCATTGCGTCGGCAGCCGTGCTCTCCACGAGCCGCCCCGCGTTTTGACCCAATCTGTTTTCCGGAGGAGGCCCCATGGCCAGCTTGTGGGCAGAGGATGGTGCAGCCCCGGCGAGTGGCGGCACAAGCGGCGGGATGTTTGGCAGCCTGAAGCCTAGCGCGGACGCCGGGGACACGTTCGCGATGGCTATTCGCGGCGACGGTGCCGCTGCTGGAGGGGCGGGTGCGGTCCCCAAGTCGGCCGAGAAGGTTTGTGTGGTTTGCGGTGAGCCTTCCGACAAGAACATGTGTAGACTGCACAGGCGCTGCTACGACTGCATCTACCGCGACTCCATTACCGAGGAGGCAAAGAAGGACGGTACGAATGAGCGCTTCGTCAACATCTTCGGCGACGACAAGCAGCGCAAGAAAGGCTTCAAAGACAAGACCACGGCCTACCGCGTGATTGCGGATTTCGGCGTGCAGTTCCCAGAAGGCACCAACAAGACGGGCGTGAAGCGCGGCAAGATCGACCTCGCGCAGTACGTCCACTCCGAGGGCGTGGAGGCCCGCCAGTTCAGGGAGAACAAGGACCCGATTCTGGACAAGGAGCTTTTCACGAACAAGCTCCAGACGGAACGTGGCTGGACCCCTGCCCGCGCCTTGGAGCTGTGGGAGTGCGAGTGGGCCAGGGGAGTGTGGAGGAAGCACTGGGGCGGGCCTCCGTGGAGCAAGGAGCAGATGGAGGTACCGGCGAACATGTTCGGTGGCGAGTCGAACACGGGCCAGGCGGGGACCTACGAGAGCAAGGCGTTGCTGTCATCAAGCAAGGCGTCCACCCTCAGGGACGAGGACAAGAAGAAGATCAAGGACGAGTGCCACTTCGGCTTCAACATGACGCCCATTCCTTGTGACCAGAAGGACCTTTCACGGCCGTTGCCCGCGACTGCCTGGACGCTCGAGGGAGGCAAGCAGGGCCAGGAGAGGGCCACGACCAAGTCGATGCTTGCCGCGGCATCCGGCGCGGTCGCGGACGACCACGCCAAGGCAGAGGCCACCCTGGGCGCGAAGGTGAAGTCGGAGATCAAGGAGGAGGCGGAAGCCGACCCCAAGAAAGCTACGAAAGACATTGCTCTCCTTCGCTTGGAGGCTAAGGAGGCCATCGAAAAGGTCTTGGAGAAGCTCAAGAAGGATGTCCGCGCGAAGATCTGCGTTGCATTCGAGGCCCTCTCGACTGGGAAGTACAGCCGGGAGGGCGTGTCGATGGACTTGCTAGACCGCAACATGGTAATCGGGCTTCTCTGGCTGGGCGCCAAGGTATCCAGCGGCCTCCGGCCCGTTTCCGCTGTACCCGGGTGCTTGGGGCCCCAGGGCGACCGTGCTGCAAGGCCAAATGCCTCAGAGCCATACTTTTATAATCTGTTGACGCTTCGCGTATCCTCACAAGCCCATCCCCCCAGAACAGGTTCACGGGGCGAGTTGCCCTGATCATATGGGGGGCGATGCGAACGGAACGATGGGCGAAGAGCGGAGGGCTATCTAGAACAGTAGTCGCACGCGAGACTGGTCATACACACGAGTGGGCACGCATGCAATTTGTCATCACTACAGGACATCCAACCCTCACCCCGCCACGGGCCTTGGGCTGAAAAACCCCCAGGGCCACGAAAAGATAATAATGTACTCATTCCGTTCATTGCATCGCTTCGTATTGCATTGCGTTGCATTGCGTTGCATTTGCTTGCGTTCGCATTGTCCAGCGCCACACTCATCCACCCCTCTCTCCCCCCCTCTTCCTCCTCCTCGCCCTTCCCCCTAATCTCCCCTCCTCCGCCTCGCCCTCCCCCTCCTCATCCTTCCTTCTCATATTCGCCCCTCTTCAGCCTCGCATGGATCGCCCGCGTGCCCCCCCCCCCCTCCCCCCCAATTTCAGCTCCAGCTCTTTTTTCTCACCGAAAAAGCGGAGCCCTCGTCTGAGGGCGCCATGGGCCCATTACACGGTTCAGAGAGGCACAAGTGCGGCGGGCACCTGTGCAGCAGTGCCTGGGAGATAGCCCTGGCTCGCCCTTCGGATGGTTTGCTTGCCGCGCGCCCCCAGGTTTCACACAGGTGGCGCGGCGCGAAATTGTCACGAAACCTCTCCGTCACGGCGCGCGCGTGACAGAGGTCACGCGGCACGAAATAATCACGAAACTTCTCCGTCCTGATGTGCGCGTGACAGAGGTGACGCGGCGCGAAGGCACGTTGAAAGCCACCGGAGGCATGTTGAAAGCTATCTTGAGCCATCTTGGGATACCTTCCGCGATCTCGGAGGCCATATTGAGCTCTTGGGGGCACTCCTGGAGCCATCTTAAACCATTTTGGGCGCTACAACGCCTCGCGGGGCGCCCCGTCCAGGACCAGGGGGAGGGGGTTAGGGGGAGTGGGAACCCCCTCCCCGAAGGGGAAGAAGGGGGTTTAGCAGAGCGAGCTCTTGAGACCACTCACGCCCCAAAGGTCTGGTGGGATTCCTCGTCTTCGTCCTCCTCCACCTCCTTTCCTCCTCCTCCTCCTCCTCCTGCTCTTCCTCGTCAGAGGTGTTTATCAAGGGGATGAAGACATCTTGGGGTAGTGGCGCTCCTCCGAGCCCGGGGCTATTGTCGCCTTTCTGTCCTGAGTGCCCGAGTCCGGGGCGATTGTCGCTTTTTCTGGCTTGTGCCGTTGCGGTTGAGTGGGGCTCTCTTTCTTTTCTCTTCGCCCTCTTGCCCGCTCTTCGCCCTCGTGCCCACTCTTCTGTCTTTCTCACATCCTCGGTCGACCGGCGCTCCTCCTGCTCCTCCTCGCGCAGCGCAGCGTGCAGCGTGCGAATCAGGTCTCCTGCGCTGTCGGCGGCCGCTCGCTCCTGAAGCACAAATGTTAGCTCCTGGCATTCCCCCTCCTCCTCCTCCTCCTCCTCCTCCTCCTCCTCCTCCTCCCCCTCCTCCTCCAATGGGGGAATTCTTGGCGATTCGCTTATCCCCACCAGCCTATCCATGAACAACGCCCTGGCGCATTGAGGTGATCAGGAAGTGCGGGAGCAAAGAAGGGGATCTCCGAACCGCGCGAAGGAGGGAGGAGGAGAAGGAGGCTGGATGGATGGATGAAGGAGTGGGGAAAGGGATGGCGCATACGATGATGAGGAAGAGAAGGAGGAGTAGGAAGAGAAGGATGAGGACGAGAAGGAAAGGCTCGGGGCCCTCTTGGTGCCCTCCTGGAGCTCTCTTCGGGCCCTTTTGGAACCCTCTTGGAGCCCCCAGAGGGGGCCTGGACAGGGTAGGAGGGCTCCCGAGGAGCCCTAGGAGGGGGCAGGAGGGCCCAGAGAGAGGGGGCCCCAGGAGGCCCCAGGAGGCAAAGTGGCTGAGAAATGGAATGCTCTTGGGGCCCTCTTGGAGCCCTCTTGGTGCCTTCTTGGGGCCCCGAAAGTCTCGGTCGGAGGTGAGTCGTTCGGGCCCCTCGGTTCTCGGAGGTAAGCGTTCGGGCCCTTCAGTTTTTGGTCGGGGGTGAGTCGTTCGGGCCCCTCAGTTCTGGGTCGGTGGTGAGTCGTTCGGGCCCCTCGGTTCTCGGTCTTCCGAGCGGGAATCGAGGGGCCCGAACGATTCACCTCCTTCCGAGAACCGAGGGCCCGAACGACTCACCTCCGACCGAGGACCGAGGGGCTCGAACGACTCACCCCCGACCGAGAAGTGATGGGGCCCGAGCGACTCACCTCCGACCGAGAACCGAGGGGCCCGAACGACCATGTCTGCCCATAGAGATGTTTCAGGGGCCATGCTTTAGGGAAGTTTCAGGGGCCGTGCTTTAGTGATCTTTCAGGAGCCGTGCTTGAGGGGTGTCTCAGGGGTTGTGATTCAGGGATGTTTTAGGGGCCGTGCTTTAAGGGGGGTTCCAGGGGGCGTGCTTTAGGGATGTTTCAGGGGCCATGCTTTAGGGTTGTTTCAGGGGCCGTGCCTGAGGGATGTCGCAGGGGCCGTGCGCTAGGGATGTTTTAGGGGCCGCTCTTCCTGTGGCATCGGATTCAATATGCCCAGAGTAGAGTTGGTAGTAGTAGTAGTAGTAGTAGTAGTAGTAAGGTGGTGGTGGTGGTGGTAGTAGTAGTAGTGGCCGACGTAGTTGCACCAGTAGTCATAGCAGTCGTAGTAGTAGAAGTTGTACTAGGTGGTGTAGCCTTAAGCGTCCGTTGTCCTCGTGTCCTTAAGCGTCCGTTGTCGTCGTGTCCTTAATCGTCCGTTTTCTTCGTGTCCTTAAGCGTCCGTCTTCCTCGTGTCCTTAAGCCTCCCTTGTCTTGTGTCCTTAAGCGTCTGTTTTCCTCGTGTCCTTAAGCGTCCGTTTGCGTCGTGTCCTTAAGCGTCAGTTTTCCTCGTGCCCTTAAGCGTCGCTTCTCCTCGTGTCCTTAAGCGTCCGTTTCCGTCGTGTCCTTAAGCGTCCGTTATTCTCGTGCCTCGACGCAGCAATAGTCGTACTACTACCACCGCAGTCCGATGCCACAGGAAGAACGCTCTCGGCATCTTAAACCCGATGCCTTTGAGGCCTGAATGCGTCGGGCTTAGGGTGCCCAAATCGTTTGTCTTTGAAGTCTCAGAGGCTTCGGATTTAATATGCCAAATGGAGAACGCTTTGGGCATCTGAAGGCCGATGCATTTATGCCCCAAAGGCATCGGCCTTAAGATGCCCAAAATCGTTCTTCTTGTGGAAGAACGCTGTGGACATCTTGAGTCCGATGCCTGTGAAGCCTAAAGGCATCGGGTTTAAGATGCCACAGGAAGAACGCTCTGGACATCTTAAGCCCGATGCCTTTCGAAGCCTAAAGACATCTTTAAACCCCGATGCCACGGGAAGAACGCCTTGGGCATCTTAAGTCCGATGCCTTTGCGGCCGGCAGGCGTCGGATTTGAGACGCCCAAAGCGTTCTTCCTGCGGAAGAACAGCTTGGGCGTCTTAGGCCCGATGCCTTTGAAAGCCAAGACATCGGATTTAAGATGCCAAAAGCGTTCTTCCAGTGGATAAACGCTTGGGGCATCTGGAGTCCGATGCCACGGGAAAACCGATTTGGGCACCATAAGTCCGATGCCTTTGGGGCCTAGAGGCATCGGACTTAAGATGCCCAAAGCGAGCGTCCACAGGAAGAACACTTTGGGCATTTTAAGTCCGGTGCCACGGGAAGAACGTTTTTGGCATCTTAAGTCCGGTGCCACGGGAAGAACGCTTTGGGCATCTGAAGGCATATGCATTTGAGGCTTAAAGGCATCGGATTTAAGATGCCCAAAGCGTTCGTCCACAGGAAGAACGTCTTGGGCATCTTAAACCCGATGCGTTCGAAACCGAAAGGCATCGGACTGAAGATGACCGAAGCGTTCTTCCAGTGGGAGAACGTTTTGGGAATCTTAAGTCCGATGCAACAGGACGAAAGCTTTGGGCATCTTAAGTCCGACGCCTTGTGGCCGAAAGGCATCGGACTTAAGATTTTGAGTTTCTTAAGTCGGATGCATTTGAAGACTAAAGGCATCATAAGTCCGATGCCACAGGGAGAACGTTTTGGACATCTGCCCTGCGGCTCTGGGAGCCCCTGGGAAACGCTGTACCCCCTCTTCCCTCATCCTCCCCTACTCCCTCCTCCTTCCTCCCTCCCCCCTTCCCCAATCTCTCTACCCTCCTTTCCCTCCTCCTTCCTTCCGTCAGCCCACATATCAAGGTGCCGTCGACCACTTGGGGGTGCCAGGGGGGCCCGTGATCGGGGGTGGGGGTTAGATATCCTGTCATGCACATAAGGCACGGGTGGCGGCCCCTTGGGGGGCTCCTTGGGGCCCGCAGGGGGCCGTCTTAGGACCACAAGAGGACCCAATGAGTTCTTTGCAGGGTACTGCAGGGGTCTGGTTTGCAGAGTGTTGCTGGGGTGATTGCATGCGAGGCTTTGCAGGGTCTTTGCGGGGAAGGCCAGGGGAGAGGGCAGGGGGAGGGGTCAGTTCAGATGGAAGAGGGAGCTCCCCAGACCACCCCACGCCGCACAGGGCTGGCGGGGTTCTTTGGTTTCGACGGCCATGCGTAATGCCAGCGGCTGTTGGAGTCTAAGGTTCTGGGGTCATAGATTTATGGCGTGCTCGGCCAAGGGAGGGGCGGGCTTTGGGGGCGGGGCAACATCGCGGGGTCCATCCGGGACCAGGGGGTACCCCATCGCGCGCTGAAGGCGCGGTGGCGGATCGATGGGCGCAGATGGCAAGCCAATGCTCGTCGAGGGCCAGCCGTCGTGGGACCTGCCCGTCGGGTACATTGGCGAATCGGAGCAGTCCTCCGCTCGCGCGCAGGAAGCGCTCGAGCTCGCCGACGGTCTCAGGGCCATCGGCGAGAAGTGGGCGGAGTGGCACGCGGCCGCCACGGCCGCCGGGAAGGTGCCGGGCACGCCGATGACGATGATTGGGGTCGCGCCTGCGACGCCGATGACGGGGGGCGCGCCAGCGTCGGCCGCCCCGTCGCCAGCCCCGGCAACGCGGCCGTCCTCGCCCGGGGGGGCCGCCCTCGGTTCCCCAAGGCCCGTCGGTAAGGATGTGAGCCAGGAGGAGGTTGAGGCGGCCCTTGAGTCGACCTTGGAGCATGCTTTGCAGGATACTACCTCTTCGCTTTCCTCTGCCCCCGCCCATCCAAGTCATGTGTCCAAGCATTCTTGCACCCGCCCGGTCGACTAAGAACCCCCCTTGAATCCAGACACCCTCCTCTATCCAGAAACTCAATTGGACCCCCCTTGGATCCAGACTCCCTTTATGTCCAGGACCCTCTCCCCATGTTGAGCCGAGCCTCCAGGAACGAGGATGTATTCGATGGGGGCTGGAAACTGTTTTTCCCCATGCTATGCTGGAGCCCAAAGCCCCCCGACCTGTGATCTGCCACGGCCACGTGCACATTATTGCGCACGTGGAGCACGCTGCCGCCCGCATGAGCAGGCGCCCCCGCCCCCGCGTGAAACAAAAAAAAACTCGACTGTAGCAGCATAGCTGAGCCAGCAACATTTTGTCTGACACGCTTGCTGGGAGGGCGTCCCACCCAGCCCCTCTTCTTACTTATCCCTTTCCACCCTTATGCATTGCTGCCCAACCGCGTGGCCGTTACCATTCCGAGGAGGGTGCCGGCGCCGTGAAGAGCCCGGATGACATCTGGGAGGAGTTGCTCGCCATCGCCAGCCGTTTCCAGATGAGCTCCCTGTGCGATCGCAACAAGACTCGCATGAGGCACAACTTGCAGAATAAGCTGTTGCAATGGTACGTGTCCTGCTTCGAGCTGTTGCCAGTTGAGTCTATCGACTCGTTCGAGCCCGTCACGTTCGCCCACTGTCTCATTGAAGACATCAAGAACTCCAAGGACACCGCGTCTGGAGGAAGGGAGAAATGCAGAGAAAGCAAGGGAGGAGGAGGAGGAGGAGGAGGAAGAGGAGGAAGAGGAAGCGGTCGTTCCAGCGGCCCCAATGTTTATGTCGTCACAGCGTTATTGTTTGTCACTCCAGCATTTCCAGTGGCTTCCCCTCTCCCTCCCCCCTCTCCCTCCTGGTCCTTTTTCCCGTGCGCGGTATCTTCGGCAATCCGAGTGGCACCTTAGTTTCTGGTCGTAGCGGCGCTGCTGTTGACCACCCCGATAATTCTACAATCGACAGGCGGAAACCTGTTCATCGTCGTCGTCTTCGTCGCCCTCCCCCTCCTCCTTTCCTCCTCCTCCCCCGCCCTTTGGCGGGGCGACCCCAGCCAGGAGGTCAAGGCCATTGACAAGAAAAAGGAAGCATTGGAAGCCTGGGGCCAGCAGGTCGCCCAGGTCTGCACTTCCATCGTCGACGCAAAGAACGCGTTGGCGAGAAAGGTGCGCGCGCGCAAATCCCAGGACGATGCTGCCCGGCGCAAGGCTGAGACCGAACAGAGGGCGAAAGCGAGTCAGGCGATCGGCCAGAAGGCGGACGAGGCTCGGCGGGCTTTGAAGTACACCGACCAGACAGCCGTCTTCTTCCTAGAGTGGGAGCAGATCGGCCACCGCATCGTCCAATGCGACGAGGGATCACCAGAGATCGAGGCTCTGTTGGACCCGTTCGTCGTCACTAGCAGCGACAGCATCAAACGCCTGGAGAGCAACTCGACCTTCCGGATGCTTCCTGAGGGTTTAAAATGTTCAAAAAGGGTCGCGCCCTCAGCCACAAGAGTTGACAGGCTGAGTCTTTCCGGGGTTGTCCCTGGGCCTTGGGACCTCGGGAAGTTTTCGCTCAGCACCGAGGGGCCAAGAGGATCCCAAGACGGCCCAAGAGGCCTCCAAGATGCCCAAGAGGCCTCCAAGACGGCCCTGAGGCGCCCCCAGAGGGCCCCAAGTCGGTTCAGAGAGGCCCCCAAGACGGCTTCCGACGGCGTCAGACGGACCAGGAAAGCCTTAAGACGGCCAAAGAGGGCCCCAAGAAACCACCGAAGGCCCCCAGCAGGCCCAAGGAGGCCCCCAAGAGGCTTCCAAGAGGCCCCCAGGAGGCTCCCAGCAAGCCCCAAGAGTGCCCCAAGAGATTCCCAAGAGGCCTCCTCCTACTCCTCCTCTTCCTCTTCCTCTTCCTCTTCGTGTTCATTCTCCCCCACATGTTCCCCGAAGGCTTTCCAAACCGACTCGGGGAACTCATGGTCCGATAGCTTGGCCAAGCTCTAGCCCAACTTTCGTCCACATCGGCGTTTCCAAAAATGCTAGGGGCGGCGGTGATTCGCCGTAGGCGTCTGTTCGGCACCCAAGACCGCCCCACAAGGGCCCCAGAGGCTCCCAAAAGGCCTCCAAGACGGCCCAAGAATGCTCCAAAGACGACGACGACGACGACGACGACGAGAGACAGTGAGGGAATTTGTGCCCCCACGGGGGTGGGCAGAAATTCCCTCAGACGACGAGAACGACGACGACGACGACGACGACGACGACGACGACGACGACGACGACGACGACGACGACGACGACGACGACGACGACGGTGTTTTGTGGGCTCCAAGAGGGTTCCAAGAGCCCCCCAAGAAGGTTCCAAGAGGCCCCAAGAGGGGATGTGATTAGACGCATTCTCGCAGGAACAAGGAGAAGACGGGCGTGCTGGACCTCTGGGAGTCCAAGTCGGGGTTCAAGGGCGCCTTGGCCCAGGGAGACAGCTTCCAGCATGCGTTGGTGCAGGAGCAGGCCGTGGGGCTTAGCCGCACTCCCCGTCACCGCCTCCCCACCTCCCCACTTTTTCCTATTCCCCACTCCTCCTCCCTCGTCGCCCCCCTGCCTCTTTTTCTCGTCGTCGTCGTCGCCCTCCTCCTTTTCTTCGGGGCCAGGGCCGACGGCTTGCCCGCCCGCACTTGCTGAGGTGCGCTTGCTCCTTACACGTGGGTCTTGCAGCCCCGGCGCATTTCGGAGGCCGGGGAGCGTAGGGGTGTGTAGCCGCGCGCGCCCCCGGTCCCGGGCGCGCCCCCAGGGCTTGGCGGACATGGAGTCCTTGTTCTCCGCTTTCGTCGGCAAGGCCGCCGTGGTAGACACGGTCCCGCACGAGGCTGCGGCGCATGACTTGGAGACGGTCCTCCTCATGGGTTTCAGCGGCCACTACGTGCGCATCGGCGCCGAGCCGCACTACCTCGGGAGCATGAGGCGACTTGGCGAGTTTAAAAATGGGGCAGCTTGTGCACCACAGGGTAAGCGGTAGAAGAGGGGGAGGAAGCGGAGGAATGAGGAACGGTGCGGGGGAGAGGAGAACATTGACTTGGATGGGTGCTCTGTGACCCCGTGTAGCGCGTCACTCTCACAGCACTAGTCTGAATTCGCAAGGCGAACACAGTTGTCCAGGGGGTGCAATCATGCGGCCCAGCAGGCTGATCACCTCTGGCTGCATGAAGGTTGTGTGCGCTGCAGCAGACGACCTGCTGAAGGCGGCGGACGTGCGCGATGGGCTGGTTGGCAAAAACACGTTGGCGCATGCGAAGTCTATCCTGAGTTCCCTGGCCAAGAAGGAGGCCGGGAGGGGGGTCAGGGGCGGAACCGGATATGATTCGGAGAGTCTCTCTAAAGAACTGGGCGGCGGGAGGGGGGGGATGAGAGAAAAGTCAATGGGGAAAACCTGGGCGGACTTGCAATTGATTCGGCCAAATATCGGAGCCGGGTTCTGAGAAGGGAGGCCCCTCCTGGCTCATGCGCCGCGTCCTCGTCCTCGCATGTGTCCTCGTGTCCATCGTCGCGCCCAATTCCCGTCTTCTTGCAGCCGGTGCGCGGCAGGCCGCCGCGTCCAGGAAATCATTTCGTCGGTGATGCGTCGGCGAAAATTGTTGGCGATGCATCCGTCTCTGTCGTTGCCCCGTCGCTCGTTTGTCAATCTCGTGATCCAGGTTGTTGGATTGGCCCGTAAATCCAGCGATCCCGCCTAGCCAAGGGGACTTCGGCATCATCAAAAGGACGCCAGTGGTTCTTCATCCGTGCGATTTCGCCATTAGATATGTGCGGGAATATTTGGCGTGGGTCATGTTGGGCGCCCCAGGCAAGTCAGTGGCGGCGTGAGTTTTTTGAAGAGCTGGCCCGCTAGACCATTGAGGCCTTGCCAGTTAGGCCTCGAATCCAAAACTCGGGGGGGGGGGGAGGATGAGGAGGAAGAGGAGGATAAAGAGGAGGAGGAGGAGGAGGAGGAGGAGGAGGAGGAGAGCTAAAAGAAACGGACGAAGAGTTAGAGGGCGAGGAGTGGGGAAGGGAGGGCTGGAGGAGGGATAGGAGCAAATGGAAGAGGAGGAGGATGGGGGAGGAGGCGGAGGAGAAGGAGGAGGAAACGGCGGAAGACATTTTTTTGCCACGGGGGGACTTCCTTGAGGACGCGTCGGGGCTGACCGAGCACGGTGCCCAGTTCTACCACGCCGTTGTGCAGGCGGGGCAGATGCTCTTCGTGCCGCCGGGCTACGTCACGGCGTTTGCCGTCATGAACGGCGACCCTTGCGGCTTGTGCCGCAAGTTCCTCTTGCCGAAGCGTGGCAGCGAAGATCGTTTGGCCTTTCTGAGTGCGAGGGCCCCTGAAGAGGTGGCTGAATGTCTAAATCTTCTGAGGCAGGCGGTGTCTGCTAAGAGGCTCTGCGCTTAGGGCGCGATTGTGCCATGTTGGGCCCAGCGCGCGCGGCGGACGGCGAAGGGAGTCAGGCCGAGGGTGAAGGCGAGAGGCGAGAGGGAATCGGCCATGGCCTCCGATGTCGTCAGACACCGGAGGCCATTGATGCGGGGGACGGGGGGGAGGGAAGGGAAGGGATGGGGGAGGGGAGGGACGGCAGCCGGCAAAGCAGCAATACCTTCAGAACGTTCCTCAAGAGCTCGATGCGGAAATGCCGCCCGAGTTGTCGGGTCACGGGGTTTTGCCCCTTTCTCTATCTCCAATACCTTTGCCCTTTCTCCCCCCCCTCGCCTCTCTGCGTTTCCCCGTCCTTCCCCTCCCCTCCTTCCCGCGCCTCCCGCTACTCAAGCCGCCAGGTTGCCAGTGTGTAGATTACCCAGTAATCATTACTGGAGGCGCGCGCAGAGCGTAGAAGAGCAGGGTCCATAGACATGGATGGGTTTCGAGACTTCTCGGAAAGATTGCGGCCGGCCGCAATGGAGGAAAAGAAAAGGCACCCATCATGCGTTCATCGCCCAGTCAATCGCCATTCGCTCGACGTTTGCCCTCGTGGTAGGCCAGGCCCCGGCGTGCGTCGTGGCGCGCACATTGCGAAGGCCTTACGGCCGGTGCCGCCGACCTTGAAGGGGGGCGACGACGACGACGACGACGACGATGGCGGCGGCGGCGGCGGCGACGACGACGACGCTGACGTGGCTCAGAGGTCTTCGGGGATTCTGTTTCAGGGTCTCTTCTGGGCGTTCTCGGAGGCCTCCGGAGAACAGTTTTGGGGGCCTTCTGGGGGCGTCCTGGGGGCCTCTTGGGAGCAGGCGTGCGTCGTGGCGCGCGCATTTGGTGTCTTTCTCTGGATATCGCGCCACGCTGGCCCCTGCCGCGCCCAATCCTCGGACACCGCCCCTTCCAGACCCCGTGCTACTCAAAGGCAGTCTTTGGTACTTTGGGGGCTCTTGGGCCGTCTCGGGCCGTCGGAAGGCCGAAAGAAGGGAAATGCCCAAATCCATCAAAAACCTTGGGAAAATCAGTGATTTTGGCATCTTTTGGCCTTCCTGGAGGCCCTCTTGGGGGCCTCTTGGGCCCTTTTGGGCCAGCTTCGAGCCAACTTCGGCCATCTTGGTGGGTTCCTGGCACGTCTGACGCCGTCGGGAGCCGTTTTGGGGGCCTTTCTGGGCCAACGGGGGACCCTCTTGGGGCGCTCCAGGGCCGTCTTGGAGGCCATCTTGGGCGTCTTGGAGGCCATCTTGGGCGTGTTGGAGGCCTCTTGGGCCGTCTTGGGGCCCTCTAGGGGCCATCTTGGAGGCCACTTGGGCCATCAGGGGGCTCTCTTGGGGGCCTCTTGGGCGATCTTGGGGGCTTCTTGGGCCGTCTTGAGCCGTCGGAGAGCCGAGAAGGCGCAAATGCCAAAATCCTTCAAAAACCAAGGGAAAATCAATGATTTTGCCCTCTACCGACGGACTGGAATGAATACCTCATGGTGTTTCTTCCCAATGGAAAGGAGGACGCGGACCACACCGCAGGAGCATTACGGTCGGCCTCAACGACCAGAGCGCTTGCTTTGAAGAGTTCGTATTGTAAGTTAGTGGCGAGTGCGATTAATGCTAAACTCAAGAGGACGGTGGCGGCTTCATCTCCTGAGGCCCAGAGGGGCTTCTTGGTTGGCAGGAACTTTCTCAACAATATTACGCTGCTTGGTGCCCGTGCGAGGGCATGTGGATTTCAGTGTAAAGAAGAGCATCCAGTCATGGTGTTGTACGATTTCGGGGATGCTTTCCCTTCGTTCGAGACCGAGTGGCTTATCAAGTCGCTCTCTCACGCTGGTGTGGAGGACGGCATTTTCTCGCTGCTGGCTTCTCTATGCTGGCTGCCGTCGTCATTTGTGCAGGTGGCTGGCTTACTGCAGCACTTCCTTTGCATCACTTGTGGACTGGCGCAAGGATGTCCGTCCAGCGGCACGCTCTTGGCGATTGCGATGGATCCACTTGTGAAGGCGATGCAGGTTCTACTTCGTCCGTGCTGCCGCTCAGCGGTTGGTGCATGCGCCGACGATGTGGGCGCGTCTCTGCAGCGACGGGCGCTCCTGAAGGGCATGGGGCACGTCATTCGTTCAGCTGACGTCCTGGGTGGTCTCAGGCTCAAGTTTCACAAGTGCGTTATCATTCCACTGGAGGGCGAATTCACTCCTGAGCTGGAAACGGATATGCGACAGTGGCTGATGGCTCACATTCCATCGTGGGCTTCCATGAATATTGCTGCCTCGGGCGAATACTTGGGTGTGCCAGTGGGCCCTGCGGCTGATGAGCACAGCATTTGGCGCAAGGTAGCGGCCGAGTGGACACTGCGAGTGCTGGAGTTGGCCAGGTCGGGCGCCCCTGTGTCCACGGCTACTGACATCTACAACAAATACGTTCTTCCTGTGCTGGGATACCTTCAGCAACTTTATCCTACGCCGAAGGTTCTTCTGGCGAGGGAAGCGTGGGCTCTACGCAAAATATGGCATCTTCCTCCGCAGTGTATGTCGCGGGCTGATATCTTCGGGTTGGCCAACTGGGCGCACTGTCGTCCCATGTCAATGTTGCCCCGCGGCACTGCCACCCTGATGAGGGCGGCGGAGCAGACAGTGACCAACTGGAGTTCTCTCTTGGTATGGTTACGTGAAGAGGTGTGCTCGCACGGATCGCTGGCTGACATTGGGCGGGGACATCTCTCCCCTGCTTTCTGGAAGCAACGACCGCCGGTGCAGTTCCTGGACAGGGCCCACCACAACTATGCTCAGCGGCCGCCGCCTGGGGCGCTTCCAGTCGACAAGTCGTTTCATGGTCCAGCGACGCGGGCACGTCTCCAAGTGAATGAGGCTCGCGCCACTGCTGCCGCCTGTGCTTCAAATGTCAAGCTCCAGCGTGTTCTTACCTCCTCGCTCCGTGCCTCTCGTTTTCCTGACTCTTTCCATCTCGCCATTGAGAAGCGGCTCCAGTCCTGGGACGTTCCACACCCGAGGGGCCCCTGGCCTCCGCTTAGGTCCTTGCTGGAGCCACTAGCCCCTTCTTGGCAGTCTGCGGTCGTGAAGACTCTTTGTGGTGGCTGGCTCACATCCGCGAGGTTGCACATTCCGTCGGGTGTCCGAGACTGTCTTTGCGAGTGCGGTTGCGATCATCAGCGTGGCACTTTTCAGCACTACCTGCGCTGCCCTGTTCTCTGGTCGCAGAGCGCCACTGGACTCGGTGATGCTTCGGAGAATGTGGCGTCCAGAATCGGTCTGGACGGGGCTCCGACGGTTGTGCAGGTGGAGTCGATTGTTCTGGCCTATCATTGTTAAAATTCCATTCGTGTTCGAACTCGCCCAGCTGAGGCCGAGGTGAGCACTTATCTCTATCGGATTCGGCGGGCCGCGGTGGCGCTCGTCGAGGCATCTCGTGCGCTTTAGGCTCTCGTTGAGACCCTTGTGGCGCCCCTTGGTACGAGCGACGTGTTCCAAACGTGCTACCAACTGGGCTTTGCGCGTGCGCATCTCGGAGTCGCAAGAGCACCCTTGTGCGCGTGCTGTCGCGAGAATCCTTTGCGACAGATGGGGCGAAGTGCGCGCGCGCGTCGTCGCGCGCGCGCGCCAGAATCTCAGAATCTCTCAACGGCCGGAGGCTTCGCAAAGAAATCAAAATTCGAGTGCCCCGAAAACATGTGAACCAAGGCGCGCGGTTTCGCGGCGTCAGTTTTCAGGAAGGAGCTGGCGCTCGCCGTGTTGCGAATTATAGGTTTTCAACGTGTCCATACAATTCTGCCAAACGGCCCTCTCGCGCGGCATGTTGACGCCTTTGCGCGCGTGCTGGGGGCGGGGCGCGATCCGTGCCAAATGATCCCCTGCGGGCCACTCTCGCGTGTCGGCCGCGCGCGCGTGTCAAACTCCTTCCAAAACCTTCTTCGCCGACGCGACGACGTCCTCGTCGTCGGCGCGATCAGCATCGGCGCCGTCGCTGGCCGCGCCGTCGTCTTTGTCGTCATCGTTACCAGCATCGTTTCTATAATGATCGTTTCTACCTTTGTCGAAATTGCCATATACCATGCCCACCCAAGTCGACGATTCGCGGTGAAATGCCCGCTTGGGAGCGCCCGGCGGTCAGCGCCGCCGCGGCCGCGTCGGTCGCGCCAGACTAGTTGGCCGTTCTTCGCGCGAGCATGCGCGCTAGCGCGGCCGCGGCGATGCGCCGGCCAGCGCCGAGCAGGCATCGCAATCGCCGCCGCATGGGTTTTGCAAACCACATTGCGGGTGGACGGTTGAAATGATTGCGTGAGCAGTGGAGTTGACAGTTTCAAGTTCGGCAGGGTGACGTGCGCCACGCATATTGCGCCGTATATGTATAGCTAAAAAATAATTTATAATACTATACGGTAGTATGCTATATTGGAATATATTACTTACGGTTGTAATATTTTATATCATATCATACTATATCGTAGTATTGATCGCTAGTTTGTTACTTTATCTAGTGGTATATTATATGGCTTTACAGTAAAATATATGATGTCGCAATACATTCTGTTGTTGTTATGATATCACGTTTCACACTGTCCGACTATCTTACAACATTTCAATATGTTCCATGTTATTGTGTTATAGCATCTTGGCTTGACAACACATTGTATTGTATTGCATTTTTTTCGAATCGTTTTATGCTGTTTTCCTTTTTTATATAATATGGTATTACATCTTCTTTGTTCACTGTGTTTGATTTTACGTACCGTATCAGAGCATATGGTATTTTTTCATAATCCTTCATACGATATGAAATTACATGGGCTTGTTTCGTATTTGGATGCGTGTTTACTTTTGTATGCTAGCACCTTTATGTATATAGTATTGTTACTGTATAGTACAAATGACTTACGATACACTATATAGTATCTACATATAAATATACATGAACGTACGTATCTATGTTTGTTTGTGAGATATATATATATATATATATATATATATATGCGTGCATACTCATGTGTATACATACGTGCATGTATATGTATGTATGTATGTATGTATGTATGTATGTATGTATGTGTATATACTTACAGTGTGCACAACTTGTATTGTACAACGTAGAATGCGCAACGTTTACTTTCCTTTCAAAAGAGATCTGGACTCTACACCCTCCTCCTGGGAGTTAACGTTAACGGTCCACTTTCCGTATTGCAGTTTACATGTGGTTTTGTCTCATGGTCCATCTGGAATGTGGGCTCATACCGTCGTGGGCAAGCCGGTATCCCCCCGTCCCCATCTTCTGCAACATTTTCTATGCGCGCGCAGTGTCAAAACTTATCAGTTTCCAAGGATCCTTCGCAACAAATAGGACGAAGTGTGCTCGCGCGCGTCGTCGTTTGCGCAGGCCGGAATCCTTCAAAACTGTTGGTTTCGCAAGGATTTGAACATCGAGTGTCCCGACAACATATAACAAACACGTGGTTTCTGGAGAAGGATTTTCAAACAAAATTCGCGTTCGTGCTCATGCGGATCCTTAAGAAAAC
>CAUYUJ010016364.1:207500-215821 GCA_963575745.1 Prorocentrum cordatum
CCGTGAAACAGTCCACGAGACACCCCACGAACAGGCAACCACTCAACCAGACACGCCACGAAACATTCCACGGGGGTGCGACTGGGTGTGGTCGTGCTGGGGTGTGGTCGTGCTGGGGTGTGGTCGTGCTGGGGAGTGGTCGTGCTGGGGTGTGGTCGTGCTGGGGGGTGGTCGTGCTGGGGGGTGGTCGTGCTGGGGCGTGTGGGTGCTGGTCGTGCTGGGGCGTGGTCGTGCTGGGGCGTGGTCGTGCTGGGGCGTGGTCGTGCTGTGGTGAGGTCGTGCTGGGGTGTGGTCGTGCTGGGGTGTGGTCTTGCTGGGGTAGGGTCGTGCTGGGGTCGGGTCGTGCTGGGGTGTGGTCGTGCTGGGGTATGGTCGTGCTGGGGTGGGGTCGTGCTGGGGTGGGGTCGTGCTGGGGTCTGGTCGTGCTGGGGTGTGGTCGTGCTGGGGTATGGTCGTGCTAGGGTGGGGTCGTGCATTTCGCTCGAGACATCCTGCCAAAATTCCAGGAAATCGTACAAAAACAAACGAATTAGTCGAGACATCCTCGGAATTCCTGCGCGAGGAGCGCTTTTCCGTGTCGCGGTCGGCTCTGCAAAACCAGCGTTTCGCTCGAGACATCCTCAACAAATTCTGAAACCAAGCGTTTCGCTCGAGACATCCCCAACTCTGCAAAACCAGCGTTTCGCTCGAGACATCCTCAACAAATTCTGAAAAACAAGCGTTTCGCTCGAGACATCCTCAAATTTTAATCCGCCGGCCTCCTTCGACCTCGTTATTTATCAGGGAAAAAATCCGCCGGCCTCCTTCAAGTTGGCACCGGGGGATTAGGTTTACCAACTAAAAGAGAACCCTGGGCTCGAGCCCTTTCCGGGAAAAACACAGACACAATTAATCGTCGACCCCCAGAACATATGGGAAAATAGGGGAAGTGGGGGGGAAGACATGAGCATAGAAAACATGGGAACATCTGGGGAATCCTGTTAGTTGTGTGTATTTGTTTGTGTGTCCCAGGGCCCCTTCAGGGTTGTCGGGGGCGGCCAAGAGGGGGGTGATGACCAGGGGAGGGGGGGGTGGATACCATGGCGGGAGCCACGAGATCTCCCCAGATTTCACGGCGCCTCGTCTTATTTCAGTGCGTCCTGGCCCCCTCCCCCCGGGGGCCGCGCGGGGCCGCGCACATGCCGCTGGCCATGATTCGCGCCCCCCCCTCTTGGACGCCCCTCTCTTTGACGCCCCCGAAGGGGGGGGCAGGATGATGTGAAGAAGAGCAGGAGGAGGATGAGGAGGTGGAGGAGAACGCGGATGTGGATGTAGATCTGGGTGTGGATGCGGACATCGATATTGTTGGTATTGCTGGTAATGATGGTGGTGATGGCGATGCTTATGGTATGGATATGTTTGGTGGTGATGTTGATGGTGATGGTAATGGTGATGGTGATGGTGATGGCGATAGTGATGAGGCTGAGGACGAGGATGGTGATGCTGATCATGGTGATGATGATGGTGATGGTGATGATGATGATGATGATGATGATGATGATGCTGATGATGATGATGATGATGATGACGGTGGTGGTGATGGTGATGATGATGATGGCGACGACGTCGATGACGATGATGACGATGAAGACGATCATGACGATACTGACGATGATGCAGATGATGCTGATGATGCTGCTGATGATAATGATACTGACGATGCCGATGAAGACGACACATATGATGATGACGATGCTGATGATGACGATGATGGTGATCATGGTGATGATGATGCTGATGACGATGACGATGATGGTGATACTGCTGATGATGATGCTGATGATGGTGATGATGGTGGTTGTGTTGATGCTGATGATGATGCTGATGATGATAGATGATGATGCTGATGATGATGATGATGATGATGATGATGATGATGATGATGATGATGATGATGATGATGGTGTTGGTGGTGGTGATGATGCTGATGATGATGACGATGCTGATAGGGGATTGTGCTACTGATGATGATGTTGCTGCTGCCTATAATTTTGTTGTTGATGATAATGCTGATGCTGATGCTGATGCTGATTCTGATGATGGCGATGATGCTGATGATGATGACGATGATGCTGATGATGATGAGGAGGAGGATGAGGAGGAGGAGGAGGTTGACTTTACAGGATCTGGACAGTTGATGAATGAGGCGAGTACTGACCTCATGATGACGATGGCGAGGATGATGAGGATGATGATTGCGGTGGTGAGGAGGATGAGAAGGGTCAGTATGGGGGAAGAGGCGGTGTGGAGAGAAGGACGAGGACGATGTCGAGCACAAGGATGAGCAGGGTGAGGATACAACGGCCCCGAGCGCAGCAGGCGGAGATGTAGGATAGCGAGCGTCCGGCAGTCCCGTGCCTGCAGCAGTGCCGTTGGCACTGCGCGGTCGGACAACTCTCCGCGCGTGCACTCGTGTGCGCGGTCGAGCACGATGCTTCGAATCCAGCCATGCATGCAGAGGAGGGGGGAGCAAGGACCAAGCAGTGCCGTCTCGCAGCAGCTCGCGGCCCGGCGCCCCCCCTACCCGTCTGGCCTCTGAGAGCCTCTCCGGGGTCAGGGCCCCAGAGAGAAGGGCACTGCAAGCCAAGGCTGCAGATTCCAGCCAGAGGGAGAACGCTTCGGCTCGTGTCTGCGGTTTTCTCTGGCGCCAGACTCGAACAGAACATGATGGACCCACGAACCCGGAAAGGGATAAAGACATGTGCAGCATGGTCACGTTTTCACGATACCCAACTGGGCGACATCTCACGAAACATCCCACGAGACACCCCGCGAAACATCCCACGAGACACCTCACGAAACATTCCACGAGACACCTCACGAAACATTCCACGAGACACCCCGTGAAACATTCCACGAGACACCCCACGAACAGGCAACCACTCAACCAGACACGCCACGAAACATTCCACGGGGGTGCGACTGGGTGTGGTCGTGCTGGGGTGTGGTCGTGCTGGGGTGTGGTCGTGCTGGGGAGTGGTCGTGCTGGGGTGTGGTCGTGCTGGGGGGTGGTCGTGCCTGCGTGCTGGGGGGTGGTCGTGCTGGGGGGGTGGTCGTGCTGGTGGCGTGGTCGTGCCACCCCGCGAAACATTCCACGAGACACCTCACGAAACATTTCACGAGACACCCCACGACAGGCAACCGATCAACCAGACCGCCACGAAAATTCCACGGGGGTTGCGACTGGGGTGGTCGTGCTGGGGGGTGGTCTGCTGGGGGGGTGGCGTGCTGGGGGGTGGTCGTGGTCGTGCTGGGGTGGGTCGTGCTGGGGTGTGGTCGTGCTGGGGGGTGGTCGTTGGCTGGGGTGTGGTCGTGCTGGGGGTGGGCGGCGTGGTCGTGCTGGGGCGTGGTCGTGCTGGGGCGTGGTCGTGCTGGGGTGTGGTCGTGCTGTGGTGAGGTCGTGCTGGGGTGTGGTCGTGCTGGGGTGTGGTCTTGCTGGGGTAGGGTCGTGCTGGGGTCGGGTCGTGCTGGGGTGTGGTCGTGCTGGGGTATGGTCGTGCTGGGGTGGGGTCGTGCTGGGGTGGGGTCGTGCTGGGGTCTGGTCGTGCTGGGGTGTGGTCGTGCTGGGGTATGGTCGTGCTAGGGTGGGGTCGTGCATTTCGCTCGAGACATCCTGCCAAAATTCCAGGAAATCGTACAAAAACAAACGAATTAGTCGAGACATCATCGAAATTCCTTCGCGCGGGGCGCTTTTTCGCGTCGCGGTCGGCTCTGCAAAACAAGCGTTTCGCTCGAGACATCCTCGGCAAACTCTGCGGAGCAAGCGTTTCGCTCGAGACATCCTCAACTCTGCAAAACCAGCGTTTCGCTCGAGACATCCTCAAGAATTCTGAAAAACAAGCGTTTCGCTCGAGACATCCTCAAATTTTAATTCGCCGGCCTCCTTCGACCTCGTTATTTATCAGGGAAAAAATTCGCCGGCCTCCCTCAAGTTGGCACCGGGGGACAGGTTTACCTACTAAAAGAGAACCCTGGGCCGGAGCCCTTTCCGGGAAAAAACCCTCACACGTCGACAGGGTCGGCGGATTCACGCATATTCAGAGCCACTCGTTTCAAGATTGACTTGTGTTCAGTACCATTCGTGCCTGAACTGGTTCATCAGGCCACGAAGTGCCCGTTGACGCAGACGTGACGGGGGGCCACCCGCCTCGTTCCCTGCCAGCGCCTGGGCCGAGCAACTGCGCATGGGGGGCTTCAGGCGCCCAGGATCGTCCACACCCAGACACATCCGACATCTGGTGTTCCCTTGACTGCGGCCCCTCCCAGAAGCCCCGACCCTCTCCTCGGGGCCAGCTTTCCGTCCCGCTGGAACTCTCCGCGGTCCCGGGGCCCAACGATGGCCCCCAGAGGCCGAGCAGGGTGACACGCCTCCGTCCTGTCTTTCTCGCGACGCGAGCTCGCCCCCGCTCCCCGCTCGCCACCCGCCCCTCCCTCGCCCCCCGCACCGCTCCAGGCGCGGGCCGCGTGGTGGCACTGGTGGGAGCCGGACGGCACCGCGCCCGCCATGCGGGTCGGGGAGGCGCTCCTCGGGAGCGGGGGCCGCCCATGCCCGCGGGCGACGTGTGTGCACAAAACGACGCGAAGATCGGGACAAAATCGGATCGGGATAACTCGGAATCTCCGAGAATCGGCGGGTTTGGAGGATGTGTTGGGCGCCGCGGCCGCTCCAGAGCGTTCCGGAACGCTCTGAGAGCGCTCTGGAACGCTCTGGAGCGATTTATCCCGATCCAACCCCCGTTTTAGGTGCACCGTACCGCGTTGGCGCCTCTCGAGGCGTCGTCGACCCTCGTCGACTCAGGAGTGGTGCGGTGCATAGCTCTTCTGGCCCCCAGAGCAAGACAGCGATGCACGGTGCCGCGCCCGGGCGGAATCTGAACGGAGTCCAGACATCGTGCGGTGCGTGCGCGCCGTTCTCGTATCCGGTGCACGCGTGCCGGAGTACGCGCGGCGCACGTGCGCAAACCTTCCGTGCCCGTGTGGCCAGCCAGCGTCTGTCTCTCGCGTGCTCGGCGGGGGTGTCGATGCCGCCCCTGACATCCCCCGATGTGATCTCCTCAGTCCAGGGCCCCAGAGGTCCCAACCCCTTCCCCAGGGGTAGTTTTGCACCCCGGATCCGTGTTGGCTGGTTCTGGGGCCCGATGACTGGCCCTAGAGGCCGATATCGAGGAACTTCGCCCGGATTGACAACATGATGGACCCACGAACCCGGAAAGGGATATAGACATGTGGAGCATGGGCACGTTTTCACGATACCCAACGGGGCAACACCTCACGAAACATCCCACGAGACACCTCACGAAACATCCCACGAGACACCTCACGAAACATTCCGCGAGACACCTCACGAAACATTCCAGGAGACACCCCGCGAAACTTTCCACGAGACACCCCACGAAACATTCCACGACGACAGGCAACCACTCAACCAAGGCGGTGTGGTCGTGCTGGGGAGTGGTCGTGCTGGGGTGTGGTCGTGCTGGGGGTGGTCGTGCTGGGGTGTGGTCGTGCTGGGGGGGTGGTCGTGCTGGGGGGTGGTTGTGCTGGGGCGTGGTCGTGCTGGGGCGTGGTCGTGCTGGGGCATGGTCGTGCTGGGGTGTGGTCGTGCTGTGGTGAGGTCGTGCTGGGGTGTGGTCGTGCTGGGGTGTGGTCTTGCTAGGGTGGGGTCGTGCTGGGTGGGGTCGGGCTGGGGGGGTGTCCGTGCTGGGTGTGGTCGTGCTGGGGTGGTGGTCGTGCTGGGGTGTGGGTCGTGCTGTGTGGTCTTGCTGGGAGTGGTCGTCTGGGGTGTGGTCTGCTGGGGCTGGTCCGTGCTGGGGTGTGGTCGTGCTGGGGTGTGGTCGTGCTGGGGTGTGGTCGTGCTGGGGGGTGGTCGTGCTGGGGCGTGGTCGTGCTGGGGCGTGGTCTTGCTGGGGTGTGGTCGTGCTGTGGTGAGGTCGTGCTGGGGTGTGGTCGTGCTGGGGTGTGGTCTTGCTGGGGTAGGGTCGTGCTGGGTCGGGTCGTGCTGGGGTGTGGTCGTGCTGGGGTATGGTCGTGCTGGGGTGGGGTCGTGCTGGGGTGGGGTCGTGCTGGGGTCTGGTCGTGCTGGGGTGTGGTCGTGCTGGGGTATGGTCGTGCTAGGGTGGGGTCGTGCATTTCGCTCGAGACATCCTGCAAAAATTCCAGGAAATCGTACAAAAACAAAGGAATTAGTCAAGACATCATCGAAATTCCTTCGCGCGGGGCGCTTTTCCGCGTCGCGGTCGGCTCTGCAAAACAAGCGTTTCGCTCGAGACATCCTCCGGCAAACTCTGCGGAGCAAGCGTTTCGCTCGAGACATCTCACACAACTTGAAGTGGCCGCGCCCCTGTGATTTATCGATCGGATTTTCAAAACAAGCGTTTCGCTCGAGACATCCTCAAATTTTAATTCGCCGTCCTCCTTCGACCTCGTTATTTATCAGGGAAAAAATTCGCCGGCCTCCCTCAAGTTGGCACCGGGGGACAGGTTTACCTACTACATGATGGACCCACGAACCCGGAAAGGGATATAGACATGTGGAGCATGGACACGTTTTCATGATACCCAACTGGGCAACACCTCACGAAACATCCCACGAGACACCTCACGAAACAGCCCACGAGACACCTCACGAAACATTCCACTAGACACCTCACGAAACTTACGAGACACCCCGCGAAACTTCCACGACACCCCACGACCATCCACGACGACGGCAACCACTCAACCAAGGCGGGTGTTGGGCGTGCCTGGGATGGTCGTGCTGGGGTGTGGTCGGCTGGGGGTGGTCGTGCTGGGGGGTGGTCGTGCTGGGGGGTGGTCGTGCTGGGGGGTGGGTGGTGCTGGGCTGGTCGTGCTGGGGCGTGGTCGTCTGGTGCGTGGTCGTGCTGGGGCGTGGTCGTGCTGGGGCGTGGTCGTGCTGGGGTGTGGTCGTGTGTGGTAAGGTCGTGCTGGGTGCGGTCGTGCGGGGGTGTGTTCTTGCTGGGGTGGGGTCGTGCTGGGGTGTGATCGTGCTGGGGTGGGGTCGTGCTGGGGTGTGGTCGTGCTGGGGTGTGGTCGTGCTAGGGTGGGGTCGTGCTGGGGTGGGGTCGTGCTGGGGAGTGGTCGTGCTGGGGTGTGGTCGTGCTGGGGTGTGGTCGTGCTGGGGCGTGGTCGTGCTGGGGTGGGGTCGTGCTGGGGTGGGGTCGTGCTGGGGTGGGTTCGTGCTGGGTGCTCCGCACCCTGTGATTTATCGATCGGGTCGTGGCTGGGGTTTGGTCGTGCTGGGGTGTGGCGTGCTGGGGTGTGGTCGTGCTGGGTGTGGTCGTCTGGGGTGTGATCGTGCGGGGGATGGTCGTGGTGGGGTGTGGTCGTGCTGGGTGGTGGGGCGTGCTGGGGGTGGGTGTGCTGGGGGTGATCCGTGCGGCAAGAGAGCGCGCTGGGGCGTGGTCGTGCTGGGGCGTGGTCGTGCTGGTGCGTGGTCGTGCTGGGGTGGGGTCGTGCTGGGGTGTGGTCGTGCTGGGGTGTGGTCGTGCTGGGGTGTGGTCTTGCTGGGGTAGGGTCGTGCTGGGGTCGGGTCGTGCTGGGGTGTGGTCGTGCTGGGGTATGGTCGTGCTGGGGTGGGGTCGTGCTGGGGTGGGGTCGTGCTGGGGTCTGTTCGTGCTGGGGTGTGGTCGTGCTGGGGTATGGTCGTGCTAGGGTGGGGTCGTGCATTTCGCTCGAGACATCCTGCCAAAATTCCAGGAAATCGTACAACAACAAACAAATTAGTCGAAACATCATCGAAATTCCTTCGCGCGGGGCGCTTTTCCGCGTCGCGGTCGGCTCTGCAAAGCAAGCGTTTCGCTCGAGACATCCTCGGCAAACTCTGCGGAGCAAGCGTTTCGCTCGAGACATCCTCAACGCACGAAAAAGTGTCCCGCACCCTGTGATTTATCGATCGGGATTTCAACATGATGGACCACGAACCCGGAAAGGGATATAGACATGTGGAGCATGGACACGTTTTCATGATACCCAACTGGGCAACACCTCACGAAACATCCCACGAGACACCTCACGAAACAGCCCACGAGACACCTCACGAAACATTCCACGAGACACCTCACGAAACATTTCACGAGACACCCCGCGAAACATTCCACGAGACACCCCACGAACCATTCCACGACGACAGGCAACCACTCAACCAAGGCGGTGTGGTCGTGCTGGGGAGTGGTCGTGCTGGGGTGTGGTCGTGCTGGGGGGTGGTCGTGCTGGGGTGTGGTCGTGCTGGGGGGGTGGTCGTGCTGGGGGGTGGTTGTGCTGGG
>CAUYUJ010016364.1:223489-270989 GCA_963575745.1 Prorocentrum cordatum
GGTGAGGTCGTGCTGGGGTGTGGTCGTGCTGGGGTGTGGTCTTGCTGGGGTAGGGTCGTGCTGGGGTCGGGTCGTGCTGGGGTGTGGTCGTGCTGGGTATGGTCGTGCTGGGGTGGGGTCGTGCTGGGGTGGGGTCGTGCTGGGGTCTGGTCGTGCTGGGGTGTGGTCGTGCTGGGGTATGGTCGTGCTAGGGTGGGGTCGTGCATTTCGCTCGAAACATCCTGCCAAAATTCCAGGAAATCGTACAAAAACAAAGGAATTAGTCGAGACATCATCGAAATTCCTTCGCGCGGGGCGCTTTTCCGCGTCGCGGTCGGCTCTGCAAAACCAGCGTTTCGCTCGAGACATCCCAACAAATTCTGAACCAAGCGTTTCGCTCGAGACATCCTCAAATTTTAATTCGCCGGCCTCAAAAACAAGCGTTTCGCTCGAGACCTCCTCAAATTTTAATTCTCGGGCTCGTTATTTATCAGGGAAAAATTCGCCGGCCTCCTTCGACCTCGTTATTTATCAGGGAAAAAATTCGCCGGCCTCCTTCAAGCAGGCACCGGGGGACTAGGTTTACCTACTAAAAGAGAACCCTGGGCCGGAGCCCTTTCCGGGAAACATGATGGACCCACGAACCCGGAAAGGGATATAGACATGTGGAGCATGGACACGATTTCATGATACCCAACTGGGCAACACCTCACGAAACATCCCACGAGACACCTCACGAAACAGCCCACGAGACACCTCACGAAACATACCACGAGACACCACACGAAACATTTCACGAGACACCCCGCGAAACATTCCACGAGACACCCCACGAAACATTCCACGACGACAGGCAACCACTCAACCACGGCGGTGTGGTCGTGCTGGGGAGTGTTCGTGCTGGGGTGTGGTCGTGCTGGGGGGTGGTCGTGCTGGGGGGTGGTCGTGCTGGGGGGGTGGTCGTGCTGAGGGGTGGTCGTGCTGGGGCGTGGTCGTGCTGGGGCGTGGTCGTGCTGGGGCGTGGTCGTGCTGGGGCGTGGTCGTGCTGGGGTGCGGTCGTGCTGGAGTGTGGTCGTGCTGTGGTAAGGTCGTGCTGGGGTGTGGTCGTGCTGGGGTGTGGTCTTGCTGGGGTGGGGTCGTGCTGGGGTGTGGTCATGCTGGGGTGGGGTCGTGCTGGGGTGTGGTCGTGCTGGGGCGTGGTCGTGCTAGGGTGGGGTCGTGCTGGGGTGGGGTCGTGCTGGGGAGTGGTCGTGCTGGGGTGTGGTCGTGCTGGGGTGTGGTCGTGCTGGGGCGTGGTCGTGCTGGGGTGGGGTCGTGCTGGGGTGGGGTCGTGCTGGGGTGTGGTCGTGCTGGGGTGGTCCGCACCCTGTGATTCATCGATCGGGTCGTGCTGGGGTGTGGTCGTGGTGGGGTGTGATCGTGGTGGGGTGTGGTCGTGTTGGGGTGTGGTCGTGCTGGGGTGTGGTCGTGCTGGGGTGTGGTCGTGCTGGGGTGTGGTCGTGCTGGGGTGTGGTCGTGCTGGGGGGTGGTCGTGTTGGGGGGTGGTCGTGCTGGGGGGGTGGTCGTGCTGCGGGGTGGTCGTGCTGGGGCGTGGTCGTGCTGGGGCGTGGTCGTGCTGGGGCGTGGTCGTGCTGTGGTGAGGTCGTGCTGGGGTGTGGTCGTGCTGGGGTGTGGTCTTGCTGGGGTAGGGTCGTGCTGGGGTCGGGTCGTGCGGGGGTGTGGTCGTGCTGGGGTATGGTCGTGCTGGGGTGGGGTCGTGCTGGGGTGGGGTCGTGCTGGGGTCTGGTCGTGCTGGGGTGTGGTCGTGCTGGGGTATGGTCGTGCTAGGGTGGGGTCGTGCATTTCGCTCGAGACATCCTGCCAAAATCCCAGGAAATCGTACAAAAACAAAGGAATTAGTCGAGACATCATCGAAATTCCTTCGCGCGGGGCGCTTTTCCGCGTCGCGGTCGGCTCTGCAAAACAAGCGTTTCGCTTGAGACATCCTCAGCAAATTCTGAAAACAAGCGTTTCGCTCGAGACATCCTCAACTCTGCAAAACCAGCGTTTCGCTCGAGACATCCTCAAGAAATTCTGACATGATGGACCCACGAACCCGGAAAGGGATATAGACATGTGGAGCATGGGCACGTTTTCACGATACCCAACGGGGCAACAACTCACGAAACATCCCACGAGACACCTCACGAAACATCCCACGAGACACCTCACGAAACATTCCGCGAGACACCTCACGAAACATTCCAGGAGACACCCCGCGAAACATTCCCCGAGACACCCCACGAAACATTCCACGACGACAGGCAACCACTCAACCAAGGCGGTGTGGTCGTGCTGGGGAGTGGTCGTGCTGGGGTGTGGTCGTGCTGGGGGTTGGTCGTGCTGGGGTGTGGTCGTGCTGGGGGGGTGGTCGTGCTGGGGGGTGGTTGTGCTGGGGCGTGGTCGTGCTGGGGCGTGGTCGTGCTGGGGCGTGGTCGTGCTGGGGTGTGGTCGTGCTGTGGTGAGGTCGTGCTGGGGTGTGGTCGTGCTGGGGTGTGGTCTTGCTAGGGTGGGGTCGTGCTGGGGTGGGGTCGTGCTGGGGTGGGGTCGTGCTGGGGTGTGGTCGTGCTGGGGTGTGGTCGTGCTGGGGTGTGGTCGTGCTGGGGCGTGGTCGTGCTGGGGCGTGGTCGTGCTGGGGGGTGGTCGTGCTGGGGGTGTGGTCGTGCTGGGGGGTGGTCGTGCTGGGGCGTGGTCGTGCTGGGGGGGTGGTCGTGCTGAGGGGTGGTTGTGCTGGGGCGTGGTCGTGCTGGGAAGTGCTCGTGCTGGGGTGTGGTCGTGCTGGGGTGTGGTCGTGCTGTGGTGAGGTCGTGCTGGGGTGTGGTCGTGCTGGGGTGTGGTCTTGCTAGGGTGGGGTCGTGCTGGGGTGGTTCGTGCTGGGGTATGGTCGTTGCGGGGTGGGGTCGTGCTGGGGTGGGTCGTGCTGGGGTCTGGTCGTGCTGGGGTGTGGTCGTGCTGGGGTATGGTCGTGCTAGGGTAGGGTCGTGCATTTCGCTCGAGACATCCTGCCAAAATTCCAGGAAATCCGTACAAAAACAAACGAATTAGTCGAGACATCATCGAAATTCCTTCGCGCGGGGCGCTTTTCCGCGTCGCGGTCGGCTCTGCAAAACAAGCGTTTCGCTCGAGACATCCTCGGCAAACTCTGCGGAGCAAGTTTTCGCTCGAGACATCCTCAACACACGAAAAAGTGGCCCGCACCCTGTGATTTATCGATCGGGATTTCAAAAACAAGCGTTTCGCTCGAGACATCCTCAAATTTTAATTCGCCGGCCTCCTTCGACCTCGTTATTTATCAGGGAAAAAATTCGCCGGCCTCCCTCAAGTTGGGCACCGGGGGACAGGTTTACCAACTAAAAGAGAACCCTGGGCTCATGCCCTTTCGGGAAAAACAAGCGTTTCGCTCGAGACATCCTCAAATTTTAATTCGCCGGCCTCCTTCGACCTCGTTATTTATCAGGGAAAAAATTCGCCGGCCTCCCTCAAGTTGGCACCGGGGGACAGGTTTACCTACTAAAAGAGAACCCTGGGCCCCCGCCCTTTCCGGGAAAAAGAGTCCCCAGACTATCTTTGAAGTATTTGTTTTGACTATTTTGGGGGTATTTTTCATTTTTCGTCGAAGATCCCCCTGTAGGCCCGACTTACAACCAGGGCCGTGGGAGGGGTCGGCGCGGGCGCCGGCGGGGGGGGTCCAGGGCCGCAGGCCTGCCACACGCGTGGCCTCCGAGCAGCCTCGGGGGTCTCTCTGCCAGAGGGTGGGTCCCCACGTGGTGTCGCTCGGCCGTGTGCATTCGTTGCTCGGCGAGGATCATCGAGGATCGGGGTTGGACAGACCTCCTACCCTGACACGTCGATTCAGGAATTGACCGTTTTCGGTGCGCGAGGGGGCGTCGCGGCTGTCATTTTTGCGGGTCCAGGTCCGTCGGTTTCGGTCCCAGGCCGTTTTCACCAAGGGGAGGTCTACTAAAGGGAGGTTTGTTCACCGCCGAAGGGTGGGTCCCCACCTGGTGTCGCTCGGACGTGTGCACTGCTGCTCGGCGAGGACCATCGAGGAGCATCTTGTCCGCGTGCGATATGTGCGCACCGTACCTCAAGGGCATAAAAACGCCCCTACCCTGGTTTACGAGGCGCTGTGCGCTGAAACTCCTGTGGGCTGACAGGGTAAACCCTGCGTGATGTGCCGCGTCCTGGCGGCTCTAGGCTTTGGGGGGCCCCAGGAGGTTTACGGACCACGCATTTGCAACCCAGGGTAGGGCCGTTTTTTCATCCCTCAAGTACCGCGTTGGCGCCTCTCGTGGCGTCGTCGCCTCTCGACCCAGGAATTGTCCGGGGCATGCAATGGATCCAACCTCCGGAGGCACCCGAACTACTGTGCACCGCGCCGCGCGGGGGCGGGGCCCGAGCCGGAGTCCAGGCACGGTGCGGTGCACGGGCGCCGCTCTCGTACCCTGGAGCCCCTTGCGACAAAAGGAAAGGCACGACGCCGACAAGTGCTCGGGGAGCGGACGTCCGAGCAGCGGCGAGCCTGGGCCTTCTGAGGAGGAGGGGGAGGAGGGGGAGGAGGAGGAGGAGGAGGAGGAGGAGGAGGAGGAGGAGGAGGAGGAGGAGGAGGAGGAGGAGGAGGAGGAGGAGGAGGAGGAGGAGGAGGGGGGAGGAGGAGGAGGAGGAGGAGGAGGAGGAGGAGGAGGAGGAGGAGGAGGAGGAGGAGGATCGCGCCTCGCCGATGGATACCTGGGGTCGCCGGCACCGTGCCGAGCCCCTCTGCGACCCCGCGGGTCCAAGGTCCAAGCGGCGCCTGGGGTATCGGACACCCCCGCCGGAGTTCAGCTGGCGGCAGGCATCCTCCGAACTCTGGGCCTCGGCTGGCGCTTCAGGAGTCCGACCTGCTGGAGCAGGGTTCGCACGCGGCTGCCTGCAGTCGGGATTTTCTCGCTTGGCGTGCCGCGCCGCCAGCTCTGGCCCACGCTGCTTTGGCGCGGGAGGGGGCAGGGGGAGGGGCAATCCCCTTGTCCAGAGGGCTGGTGCGAGTTGGAGTGTTTTTTGTCGTTGCCTTCCGGGTAGTCTCTGGGAAAGCGCCTGTTAGTTTTAAGTCGGGCCTGTCCCCCTACAGGGGGAGTTTCGACGAAAAATAAAAATACCCCAAAAATTGGAAAAATAGTCCAAAGACAGTCCAGGGACTATTTTTTGTGTATTTTCGGACCTTCTTGGGGTATTTTTGTTTTCTTTTTTTCGTCGAAAATCCCCATGTGGGGGGACACGCCCGACATAATGTTAGTTCTTAAAAGCCTACGGCCACACAGGGGGTGTCCAGGGGCCTCTGGCTCCCCAGGGCTTCCCAGGGCTTCCCAGGTACCGCCCAGGGCATTCGGGTGCTTTCCCGGGATTCTCTAGGGGACCCGCAGAAGCCACCTGCGCTGTCCATGCGTGGATGCTCTTCCTCAGCACAGAGGACCTGCGCACTCTGGGCCCCCGAGTTCTCCTATCTTCTTTTGGCCCCAGGTCCCCCCCGCGCCCCCGCCGGTGTGGTTGGCCGATGCTCGAACGTCGGAGTGGGGCCAGTCAGCGAGCGAAGAACGGTATAAAATAAACTGTTTCGCCGTCGGGGACGCCTGCCCCTGGGCGGCCGGAGAGGTTTATACCCCCACGGTGCCACCGTAAGGGTATAAGCTTTCCAGCCGCCCTGGGGCGGGCGTCCCCGACGGCGAACAACAATTATTTTATACCGTTCTTCGCCTCGAGTTCTCCTATCTTCTTTTGGCCCCGGGTCCCCCCCGCCCCCGCCGCTGTGGTTGGCCGATGCTCGAACCTCGGAGTGGGGCCAGGGGGGCCGTTGGCCCGAGCGCTTGTTCTGGACCCAACTCGCCGCGGACCAGACCAAGCTGCTGCGCCGTGCGCCGCACGGGCCGGGCGGGAGCTGCGGCAATGACGAGGCAGGCGTTCGAACTCCTCCTCCTCCTCCTCCTCCTCCTGCTCCTCCTCCTGCTCCTCCTGCTCCTCCTCCTCCTCCTGCTCCTCCTCCTCCTGCTCCTCCTGCTCCTCCTCCTCCTCCTCCTGCTCCTCCTGCTCCTCCTGCTCCTCCTCCTCCTCCTCCTGCTCCTCCTCCTGCTCCTGCTCCTCCTCCTCCTCCTGCTCCTCCTGCTCCTCCTGCTCCTCCTCCTCCTCCTCCTTCTGAACTTCGTGGTTCGGTCGTTCGCAGTGTTGTCCTGAGGTCACAAAGAACAAAGCTAGCAAGCAATATGCAAACGTGCAAGCATGGGGGAGTCCCTGGGCCGAGGCAGCGATCGGGGCTCTGCCCTCGGTCGAGCACGGGGGGCCATCTTGTGATCCTCTTGGTCTCCCTTGGTGTGATCCCGCGGCTTGCATGGAGTTTTTCCTCTTGGGCCCCGGAGCACTCCTGGGCCTCTCTTTGGGCCCTCGGCTCCTCTGTGCAGGGGCTTCCTTGAGGTCCTCTTGGGGCCCCTTTCGGAGCACTCCTGTGCTCCTCTCAGGGCCCTGCTGGACCTCTCTTGAGGCCGTCTCGGGCCGTCTTGCGGCCATCTTGAGGCCTCTGAGACCCAGTTGAGGCCCGAAGGGCCAGAACGAGCAAACATTGAAATGCTAATGCCTCGGCCGCTCGGGTGCTTTCTTGAAAGGGTCTGGGTCCACATCGGAGGGATCCGTCTTGAAATCAGCTCGGGGACTTGGGCTGAGCTCAAAGAAGCCATCTTGGGCCAACTTGGTCAATTGTGCGTAGATCTCGGGTGCCACCTACGTTTGTTTTGGGCCGCCGAAGCCCCTAGGACTCCAGAAGTTTTGCCTGCACAGCAGAAAAATGTTCCAGTGATCTTTGACCCCCACCCCACCAAGAGCCCCTTGGCCATTGCGTGGTGGCAAGCGACAGCGTGAGGCCCATACCCTCCGCCTCTTGCCGCGCCCGCCTTCGTGCCTCAGTTCGCCGCGGAAGCGCCCCTCCGTCGCTCGAGCGCTGCTCGAGTCGAGCGGCCGCTGACTACAAAGCGTGAGGCCCATCCTCGTTCATTCGCTCTTCCTCCGCCTGCTGCCGCCGCTGGCGGCCGCCTTCCTGCACGTGATGGGCAGCGAGGACGCGTCAGGCATTCCCTGCTGTCTTCCGCGCGCCCTCCTCCTGCGGCCTGCGAAGCCAGTTGTCCAGCCTTCCCTGGAGAGCTTACCATGCCGAGGCCGCCCTGTGCAGGGAGAGGCCCGCCGTGCTGAGCCTGCGGGGCTGAGAACCGCGGTGAACGTCGGGGGGAAGCTCAGCGCTCGAGTGTTCCATGCAGGGTGCACGGCACCTCGCGGGCCCAGTGGGCGTCCCGGGGCGTGGAGTCGACGCGCGCGTGGCCGATCCTTTGGCACCTCTGTGGGCCTCAATCTGGCTTCTTTGGTTATGCGCCCTGGCCGTCTTGGGTCCTGGGTCCTCATGCCCCCTTGGGGCCTCTGGCGGCTGTATGGCAGTCTCCTAGATGCAATGAGTGATCTTGTGTGCCCTCTTGGAGCCCCGTCGAGCCGTTCTGGGGCCCCTCGTGGGCTATGGGGGGGGGACAAGGCGAGAAATCCAAACATATCAAAAACAAAGAAAGCTGCTTGCACACATAGGTTTGCCAGCGTGGACCCCGAACAATGGCTTCTTGTTCTCTCGGCGTGCAGTCGTTGATGTGCACCTTGATCGCGGTGCAATTGTGCAGTGGAAAATGTATGAGGCACACCATATGTGGTGCTAGTCGTTTTTGTTCGCAGGGAGTTGTCAACTTCACTGCTCGCGCAATCATCCCAACCACCCACGCGCAACTTGGTTTGCGAAACCCATGCGGTGGCGATTGCGATGAGTGCTTGGCGTTTGCTGGTCCATCTCTGCGGGCGCGCCAACCCAAGCACGCGCGCAGAGGCCAGCTAGTTTGGCGCGATCGACGCGTTCGCGGTGGCGCTGGCCGCTGGGCACCTCCCAGCGGGCATTTTACATTGCGAGTCGGCGGTTTGGGCGGGCGCGGTGTCATGGCAACGTCGACAACGGTAAACACGATGATGACCGTAGCGACGAAAGCGCAGCCAGTGCGGGCATCGATGCTGATCTCTCCGACGACGATGACGGCGTCCTCGCGTCGTTGATGAAGATTCTGGAGCAAGCGGCCGACGCGCGAGTGGCCTGCATGGTATTCTTTGACACGGATCGTGCCCCCCCCCTCTCCCCTCCAGCACGCACGCAAGGGCGCGCCACTGATTTCGGCATGCCGCGCCAGGGGCCCGTTCGGCATAATTCTGCGAACATGTTTAGGAACCCATGTTTTGGCTGGAGATTTCGCAAGAGCGCGTGCGCACGCTTTTCTGAACGTTGATGTTGCGAAACCATGTGTGTTTATTTCTGTTCTGGACACTCGGTTTTGAAGTCGCTACGACGCCGAAGATTTCGAAGGTTTTCGGCATGCGCGCGACGACGCGCACGCGTGCACTTCGTCATATTTGTTCCAAAAGGTTCTCGCGCCGGCACGCGCGTAAGGGCGTTCGATCGATTTCGACAGGCGTGCGCGAACCCAGTTTTGTAGCATTTTCTGAAATGTTGTAAAACTTATGGTTCTTATCAAATCGCAAGAGCGCGCATTTTTTGTTGTTGGTTGTTTTTTCTTTCCGTTTAAAATGATTTCGGCATGCGCGCGCGCGACAGCGCGCGCGTGCGCACTTCGCCACATTTTTTCCAAGGGGTTTTTGAACAATCATGATTTGCGATCAACAAGGTGTGCGCGTAGTATTTGCAAAGGATGCCGGGGGGCCGATACTGGCCCCCCTGGGATGGCGTGACATCATATTTTAGATGGACGACGGGGCAAAACCATATGTAAATTGCAGTGCGAAAAGGAGACCGATAGTCCCGGTGTGTGTGTGTGTCTGTGTGTGTGTAGAGTTTATGTTTTGTTCCGAACAGAGGCCTTTCCGGGGACCCTCCGCACCGCTCCAGGAGGGCCCAAGACGCCCCCAGAGTGTGAAAGGATGGCCCAAGACGCTCCCAAGCAGCTCAAGTTAGCCTTCCGACGGCTCTTGAGGCTCCCAGGTGGCTTCCAAGAGACCCCAAGAGAGGTCCGAGAGGCGTCCCGGGACGGCCCGAAGAGGCCCAAATCGTCGATGTTTTTTTTATTTTGGTTGTTTTTCGCGTCTTCGTGCATCTGACGGTCCAAGAGCGCCGCCGAAGCGGCTCCCAAGACCGCCCCAAGACCACCCAAGAGACCTTCAGGACGGCCCTAAGACGGGCCAAGAAGGCTCCAAGACTGCCGAAGCGGCGCCCAGGACAGCCCCAGACCACCCCAGAACAGGCCCAAGATGGGCCCAAGAGCGGGAGCAGGAGGTTTCAGAGACCTCCGAGAGGCCTCTGGGACCACCCAGAGGCCCCCAACACACCCCCGATCTTTGAAGAGGCCCCAAAAAGATCCCGACGAGGCTCCAAGAACAGCCCAAGAGAGCTGCGAGAGCCGTCCCGAGAGAGCCCAAGAGGGCAGAATCGTTTTTTTTCTTTGTTTCTCTAATGTTTTCGCTTTCGCCTTCTCGCGTTTTCCCGCTTCCAGCCCTTGAAGATCAAGGATTTTGGAGGAAAAGCGGAATTCCAAGTTTGTTGTTTGTTTGTTTGTTTGTTTTTTTGTCTCCCCCCCCACACACGTCCCCCGAAATTTGGCCAGTACCGCGCCTCCCGACTTCTTGGGGAGACCCCGAGACGCCGAAGGACAGCCCATGACGACCCCAAGAGGCTCCCAGAGCGTAGAGAACGGCCCAAGGCGCTCCCGAGCAGTCCAAAACACCGTGGACGGCTCTCCACGCTCCCAGGAGGCCTTTAAGATGCTCCACGAGAGGTCCGACAGGCGTCCCGGGAAAGCCCGAAGATGCCAAAATCGTCGATTTTGATTAATTTTTCAGTGTTTTTGGTATTCTCGCGTTTCCGAGCTTCCAACGGTCCAAGACCGCCCCAAGACCGCCCAAAAGATTCCCAGGACGGGTTCAAGACGGGCCAAGAAACCCCAACAATTGCCGAAGAGGCGCCGGTACCGCGCCCCCTGGTCTCCCGGGGAGCTCCCAAAACGCTTCAGGACGCTCCAAGACAGCCGCAATAATCTTTCAGAATGCAAAAGAACAGCCGAAGATGCTCTCAAGCAGTCCAAAACAGTCTGTGGACGGCTCTCCAGACTCCCAGGAGGTCTCCAGACGCCTCCACGACATTGCAAGAGAATTCCGAGAGACGTCCCGAGAGAGCCCGGAGAGCAACAAAAATGATGGAATTTCATTTTTTCCGAAGTCTGTGATTTTCGTAATACCGTAAGGGCTTCGCCCCATGCCGCCGGTCCCCTGTCTCGTATCATTTGCCATGCAAAAGCTAAATCGTGAGGTCTCGGCGCCGCCGTGAAGCAGTGTCGGGACCTGTTTGTTTTTCGACCCTGACCCTACGGATCTGCGTGAGGGGTGCCACCGAATTTCAGAAATGTGGCAAATCCCTTGTGTTTTTGGACCGTGACCCTACGGATCTGCATGAGAAGTGCCACCGAATTTCAGAAATGTTGCAAATCCCCTGTGTTTTTGGACCCTGATCCTGTCGATCAGGGTGAGGGGTGCCACCGAATTTCAGAAATGTGGCAAATCCCCTGTGTTTTTGGACCGTGACCCCGCCGATCTGCGTGAGGGGTGCCACCGAATTTCAGCAATGTGGCAAATCCCTTATGTTTTTGGACCCTGACCCTGCCGATCTGCGTGAGGGGTGCCACCGAATTTCAGCAATGTGGCGAATCCCTTATGTTTTTGGACCCTGACCCCGCCGATCTGCGTGAGGGGTGCCACCGAATTTCAGAAATGTTTAGAATCCCATAGGTTTTTGCACCCTGACCCCGCCGATCTGCGTGAGGGGTGCCACCGAATTTCAGAAATGTTTAGAATCCCATAGGTTTTTGCACCCTGACCCCGCCGATCTGCGTGAGGGATGCCACCGAATTTCAGCAATGTGGCAAATCCCTTACGTTTTTGGACCCTGACCCCGCCGATCTGCGTGAGGGGTGCTAGCGAATTTCAGAAATGGGGCAAATCCCATGAGTTTTTGGACCCTGACCCCGCCGATCTGCGTGAGGGGTGTACATTTTTGCCCACTCCAGCAATTCAGCACACGCTCAGGGCGTGCTAAACCTGCCCGTTTGGGCCTCCCCCTCCTCGAGCGGTCCATCAACAAGGAACAGTAAGCAGCAAGAAGCAGAACTGTAACAGTGGAAACTGGAAGCTGCAACTGGTACAGGAAACTGCGAGCCTTCGCCCTACAGCCTGGTGGCCCCACAAGGGGGCCGGCGGATTTTTCATGCTTCCAACGCTCAGAGACGACCGAAGAGACTCCCGAGACCGCCCCAAGACCGCCCAAAAGCCTCCCAAGACAAGCTGAAGGCGGGCCCAGGACGGGCCCTCTGCCACAAGGCCCCCTGGCCATCTCAGAGACCGACCCAAGCAGCCCCGCTTGGAAGCACTCTTCGGCCACTCTGGAGCTATGGTTGAGGCTCAAAGGGCTCATTCTTGAGCCCTCTCTTCGGGGGCTCCTTGGGTCCTCCCTCGAGTCCTCTGTCGCCTTCTCGATGGCCGACCCAAGGGGCCCCGCTCTCTTGGACCCCTCTTGGAGTCAACTTTGGCCATCACGGGGCCATCTGTGGGCCCTCTCTTCAGGGCTCCTTGGGTCCGCTCTCGACACTGCCGTCAGTTCGCCGGCGACTGACCCGAGGTGCTCCGCCTGAAGGTCCGCTGGGGTTTCCCTTGAAGCCATCCTTGGACCTCATGGCGCCGTACTTGGCCCCTCTCTTCGAGGCCTCTTGGGCTCTCTACCAGACCGCCCTTCGGTTTGTCGGGGACCGACCCAAGGACACCCGCCAGGAAGCCGTCTTGTACTCCTCCCCAGGGTGTCCGGGAGCCCCAGACCCTTGAGGGGCCCGGCTTAAAAGACCCTTGAGGCATCCAAGAACAGCCCAAGAGAGCTGCGAGAGCCGTCCCGAAAGAGCCCAAAGACGGTAAACTCGTTGATTTCCAATGGTTTTTCTAATGTTTTGCCGCTTCCAACCCTCGAAGATCGATGATTTTGAAAAAAAACGTGAATTCCAAGAATTCCATTTTTTTTTTCAAAGTGGACTCCTACCGCGCCTCCCGGCTTCCCGGGGCCCCCAAGACGCCCCAAGGGCAGCCCATGACGACCCCAAGAAGCTCCCAGAACGTAAAGAACGGCCAAGCACGCTCCCGCGCAGCCCGAGGCACCCTTCCGACGGCTCTCCAGGCCTCCAGGAGGCCTCCAGAACCCCCAGGGGCTCCGGAAGATCCCACACCCCTGAGGGGCCCAGCTAACAAAACCCGCGAGACACAAACAAAAAACAGCGCCGAACAGCGCCGAGGAACTCGAAAAAGATGGTAGTCCCACAATTCCTTCTTCTTCTTTTTCCAAGTTTGGCCCCCGGTCTACTCTTGCACAACAGACCACAATTCAGACCCCCCTCACCTCTCAAAAAGAACCCAGGACGCCTTTGAGGGCCCCAAATTGTTGAATACCTAAAGGAAATTAGTGATTCCTGCGTTTCCGCACTTCCCCGTCGATACGATTCCAAGGCTTGCACAGGGCCTCCAAGAGAGTCCCTGGACGCATGAAGCGACCAAAATGAGATTACATGAATCAGCCTATCAAGCCTATTCCTCTTCCTATATTTGACAAGCCTGGGCGGGGGGAAAACCCGTCACTCCCCCAAAACCTGATTCCCGGGATCTGGGGCTTTGGAACCCTCTGGACGGGCCTCGAAGCGGCCCCCCAGGCCTCGCAGGGCGTTTTGCCAAGCCTTCCCAGCACACCTAGGGCGATCAGGGGGGTCATCGGAGACGTCCCAGAGACCCCCAAGACAGCACAAGAGCGCTCCAAGAGTGACCGACGTGACCTCAAGATGGCCCAAAAGGCCTCCAGGACGGCCCAATGAGGCCTCCAAGAGCACTCCCAAGAAGGCCCCAAGAGGCACAAATCTTTGATTTTCTGTCGGTTTTTGCTGAATTTTGGGGTTCTCCTCTTTTCGGCTTCCCGACGCTCTACACGGCGGTCTTCTGGGCGTCCGAAGCCGCCTGGGAGGCTCCAACATCGCCCCACAACCATCCGAGAGGGCTTCCAGGCAGTCCAAGAGAGCCCCAAAACGGCACAACACGGGTCCAAGATGGCCCTCAGAGCGCCCCATGGCGGCCCAAGATGGCCCCAAGACAGCCTCCGAAGCATTCCAAATCGTGACCCGGTCGATCAGGGAGACCGCGGTTGGAGGCAGGGTGGCCTGAGGAAGTCCCCAGAGGCCCCCAGAATACGCCCAGGAGGCCTCCAGAAGGCCTTACGAAAGAATGAAACAATTTTTGTGAGGCCCCCAGAGGCTCTCCAAGGAGGAGCCTTTGCAAAAAAGAGCTGAGGAGGATGGGGAGAATGCGCAGGGTACGGCGAACATAAGGAAAAACACATGGAGGAATGATAATGAATAACATTATTTCAGCGGCGATGCCAGAAAAGGCAACAAGGAGTTATCTCTGAATTATCGGCTTGACCTTCCTGCTATTCCGCCTGCATGCCAAACTTCAAGGACCAAGGTGCATGGCGCGAAGCGCCACTGCAATCTTGTATATATATAATTGTTTATATATATACATATATATATATATATTCGATCTCGAAGGCCTTACGACACCGTGTGGTTGTTGCTGTTGTTGTTGCTGCTGCTGTTTACATCGAACATATAACACATATATGTATACACACATGTGTTTGTTTACATGTGTCTTTACATGTATATATTTACATATATATATATATACATACACATATGATGATTGCGACATGCGCGCGCGACGAGGCGCGCGTGTACGCGTGCGTATGCTCTTCGTCTTTTTTTGCGAGGCAGTATTTAATTCTGATGGTTATTGATATACGAGTGCGTGCGCATAATAATTTTCTGCAGAGGATGACGACGGGGGTGGTACCGGCCTGGCTGGGATGGTATGAGTTCATGTTTAGGATTGACGATGGGGCATAATCATGCACATGTAACTTGCAAAACGCAAAGGGGTACCCGTAATCCGGGGGGGAGGCGGACAAGGAGAAGGAGGAGGAGGAGGTGGAGGAGGAGGAGGAGGATGAGGAGGAGGAGGAAGAGGAGGAAGAGGAGGAGGAGGAGAAGGCGGAGGAGGAGGTGGTGGAGGTGGGGAGGGGAGGAGGAGGAGGAGGGAGGAGGAGGAGGAGGAGAGGAGGAGGAGGAGGAGGAGGAGGAGGAGGAGGAGGAGAGGAGGAGGAGGAGGAGGAGGAGGAGGAGGAGGAGGGGAGGAGGAGGAGGAGGAGGAGGAGGAGGAGGGAGGAGGCAGGAACAGAGGAGGGAAGGACTGGACGATGACAAGGAGGATGAGAAGTCTGATTTTGGAAGTCTGTTGTTGTGAGAGGTTCTTAAGGACGGTTAAGACTCCATGGAGCCTCTTCGGGCACTCTTGGGGACCTCTTGGGGCTCTCTTTGGGGTCTTTGGGCCCTCTTGGGGCTCCTTTGAAGGGTCTGGGAGGTCTCTTAGGCCCCAGGGCTCAAGCGGAGGGGAGGTCCTCAATTCAGGTCCCCCCCATCGGAGGTTCAACAATGCCGTTTTGGGGCCCTCTTGGGCCGCTCTTGGAGCGCTCTTGGGCGCTCTTAGGGGCCCTCTTGGGCTCTCCTGAGCCCCTCGAGGGGCTCTCTTGGGCCGTTTTTGGGCCATCTTGAGGCCTCCGAGGCCCATCGGAAGCGAACAGGCGAGAGCGCAAAACATATTGATCCTCCCTGGGTTTTTGGAGCCATTTCGGCCTCTTGGGGGGTCTTCGGATGGCTCGGCGGGCACTTGAAGCCGTCTTGGGGCCATCTTGAGGCCTCTTGGATGTGTGTTAGAGGCTATCTTGAGCTCTTGGACCCATCTTGGAGGCCATCTTGGGCTATCTAGGGCCCTATCGGAGCCATCTTGGGCGCTCTAACTACCCGCGCCCCCCCCCCTTCCAGGCCCCAGGGAGGGGGTATGGGGGAGGGGCAGGGGAAGGAGGATTTCAGCAGAGAGAAGACACACGTTCGTTAAACCACCTACGCTCAGAGGGCTGGTGGGATTTTGGCTTCTCTGTGACCTCCATGGGAAACGCTGGGACCACCTCGGAATTATCTTAGGGCCTGTTGGGGTCATCCTAGAACCGATCTTGGGTCAACTTGGGTCATCGTGGGCCATCTCGGACGCCACTTATGCTTAGTAAGGGGCATCGTTAGCAACATTATGCCATGCTGTAGGCCCTCAGGGAGCTAACTCAAGGCCGCTCACGTTTTTGAACATCCTCTGGCTCCAGGGCCCGCGACACCCTAGGCCGTGGTGCAGCAGGTCCATCCCCTCCACTTCACTGGCGGGGACGAGGGTGGGGTGGGGAAGTGGCGAGAGGGAGGCGAGGATCTTTCAGCCATCAGGACGGCCCCGGCGGGCAGGGGGGGGCGACCGGGCCGGTGGGTGCGCGTGGCGCCCGCGGTGAGGATGAACGCCCACCAGTGCTCCACGCCGAGGGGCGTCTTGACGCCGTGGGCTGCGCACGCGCCCAGGAGCGCAGCCGGGTGGGCCGGTGTGGGTTGGTCGGTGGACGGGCGAGATGATGCTGATGATGATGATGCTGCTGCTGATGATGCTGATGCTGATGAGGATGATGCTGTTGATGATGATGATGCTGATGAGGATGATGATGCTGATGAGGATGATGATGCTGATGATGATGATGCTGATGATGATGATGATGATGATGATGGTGATGATGATGATGATGATGGTGACGATGACCACGACGACGGCGACGACGAACATGAAGATGATGACGATGATGACGAGGATGGGGGGGATTCGTTGATGACTGAGGCGATGCCGCTGGCACGGCTGCCTCTGTGCTGGTTTTTTCTTCGCCACTCTCCTTGTCTTCATCTCTGTTTGCTTAGGGCAGGTGGCGATCTCTAATGCCTTCGGCATCGGACCGACCGACCGATGGGGAGGAGGGAGGAGGAGGAGGAGGAGGAGGAGGAGGAGGAGGAGGAGGAGGAGGTATCACGCTTGAACTGTACACTCAGGGCGGGGAGGGGCGGCAGGCTAGTGATTCGGGTGAAAGTGTGCGCAGAGATAGAGTCAATCTAAGGCCAATTCGGCTGGGTTAGATTCAGCTAGTCAGGAATAGGATTCATATACCACGTGTGACGGTTAAGGTGGCGGTGAAGGTGAAGACAATGATACAGACGGTTGTAATACCGAGCATCTGTACAAACATGCATCGATAGTAGGGTGAAGGCAATGTCACGATTTGTGTTCAAGCTGGTGAATGTAGTAATGTTAAAGGCGCGTGGATGTATTTGCAATTCCAATGACAACACCTGAAAGTTCAGTGTAAGTTCACAGTTCCATGCACGTGCACATCCAAATGTGCGCACTTGAACTACAACGAACGCGTATGTACAGGTGGCTGTACTTGCGATTCTAACTATACTTACCAACCTATTATGCGATACATGTGTGATGTATCAGAACTTACGTGTGTAACGTATCCTAGAGCATGGTAGCTATATCTTCAACCTTATTGTTTAGCCACGCGTTTCATCTATGGTACATGCAGAATCGCATGGCTAGTCTACACTGTCGTGTAACAAGGTAGGCGCATCTATGATGGCTGTCAGTGTAAATCTAGGGTTGGCTGTTTAGCTGTGCTTGTTGTTGTAGCAGTACGTGTGGCCATCGTACCACGTTCAGCGAGGTAAACGACCACCGGGCATATTTTATCCAATCGCGTATCTATTTGTAGACATGCACAAAGTCGGCATGGATCAAGCGTTTGTAACACTCATGCTTTTGTAAGGGCAACAGCACATGTGCTGGCGCAGATGAAGGCAAAGGCCGGGGAACACGTAATGGTCAAGGGGATTCCAGGGTACGGGTATTTGTTCAGTCAACGACGGATGTACACGCTTTCCATTTCAATCAGCAGCATGGCACTGTAAAGGTGTAGGGTGTGCACTCGCAAAGGGCGCGCACTGGTAGCAAGCATGTTGGGACCGTTCTAGTGCTCAGGAACGAGGTGGCACCAGGACCACTAAGCGAGGCCTCCAGTCTAGGCTGGCCAGGATATTCAGAAACTCTGGGCGACGCTTGAGTATGAGGATGGGTTAGAGGAGGAGGAGAAGGAGGAGAAGGCTGATGCTGCTGGTGTTGGTGAGGATGATTGGAGGATGGTGATGGTGGAGAGGAGGAGGATGAGGACGAAGAGGAGGAGGAGGCGGAGTAGGAGGAGGAGGAACTGGGGCAGGCGGAGGGGGATGAGGATTGTGATGATGATGATGATGATGATGATGATGATGATGATGATTATGATGATGGTGATGGTGATGGTGATGGTGATGATGATGATGATGATGATGCTGATGACGATCATGATGATGCTGATGATGCTTACGACTACTACTACTACTACTTCTACTACTACTTCTACTTCTTCTTCTTCTTCTACTACTACTACTACTTCTACGCTTCCTTCCTACTACTACTACTACTACTACTACTACTACTACTACTACTACTACTACTACTACTACTACTACTACTACTACTACTACTACTACTACTACTACTACTACTACTACTACTACTACTACTACTACTACTACTACTACTACTACTACTACTACTACTACTACTACTACTACTACTACTACTACTACTACTACTACTACTACTACTACTACTACTACTACTACTACTACTACTACTACTACTACTACTACTACTACTACTACTACTACTACTACTACTACTACTACTACTACTACTACTACTACTACTACTACTACTACTACTACTACTACTACTACTACTACTACTACTACTACTACTACTAGTACTACTACGACGACGACGGCGACGACGACGACGACGACGACGACGGCGACGACGACGACTACTACTGTTATTGTTTTATACATACTATGTTTTGCTATTAAGTATATTTTCATTATCATTACTACGCGTATTCTTAGTATCCGTATATTTTTTCGTGTTGCTAGTATTAAGCTACATCGCATGATTAGTTTTGTTACTATTCTGCTGCTGCTGATGATAGCGATGATTATGCTGCTGATGATGATGCTGATGATGATGACGCTGATCATGCTCATGCTGATGATCAGATGCTCGTGGCAGCCTCGCACGGTCAAGGGTGAGACGCGGAGACGGGTCCTTGCGAGCTTCCGTCGGCGCTCTCTCTCTCTCTCTCCATCTCTCTCTCTCTCTTTCTCCCCCTCCTCTCTCTCACACTCTCTCTCTCTCTCTTCCCCCCCTGTCTCCTTAAGTTGCTTCTGGTCAGCGTTGCGTGCTTCTGGTTCCCTCGTCCTGCCCGCTCCCGTCGTTTACAGCATCTTGCATATGCAGGCGGCCCAGATCAGTAGGTCGACCCTGCCAGATCAAGGGTACTCTCGTGTCCTGCGCATCGCGCGTCGTGCTCTCTGCAGCCCAGGGGCAAGGCATACTCTTGCGCCCTGGGCCATGTTGCCGTCGGAGGAGTCTCGTGTCCTGTCGCGTGTACTGTGCGCAATGTTCTGCCTGTAGGCTGGGGGGCCCGCAGATGGAGGACAGAAGGCGATCCACGTGTCCATCAAAAGAGATCCCGCCACCAGGCCTCAGAGAGTGGCCCCAGGAGGGGCTCGCGATTGATCCTGCCGCTTATGCATCCTCAGCGCGCAGGGGAGATTCGGGCCGCAGATCCCAGCCGCTCGCGCGGTGGGGGTGGCCCCAGACATCCGATACTCTTGTTCCTTCAATGCGGGGTCCCTGGAAGTCCCGACCCCTCCCCAGGGACAGTTTTTCATCCCCAGCAGTTTTTTGACCGTCCTGGCGCCCAGCGAGGGCCCTCGGAGTCCGAAAACGGTTCAACATTTTCCGTCGTGTTTTTTTTTTCGCGACTCGAGGGTGTTTGGGAGAAGGGAGCAATTCGAAGAGGTGACCGCAGATCGTAGCGGGCTGCGCCGTCGTCGTCGCCGTCGAGGCCGTTGGTTCCCTCATCGTCGCCGTCGTCGTCGCCATCGCCGCCACCATCGTCGCCGTCGTCGCCGTCGTCGCCGTCGCCGTCGCCGCCGTCGTCGCCGTCGTTGCCGTCGCCGTCGCCGTCGTCGCCGTCGTCGCCGCCGTCGCCGCCGTCGCCGTCGTCTTCGTCGCCGTCGTCGTTGTCGTCGTTGCCGTTTGCTGGAGGGCTGTCGGGCCTCCTCTCGGGGAGCGCCCTCGGGGGGGCGGCCGCAGACCGCCGGTGGGCCCCGCGCGCGCGCGCGACGCGGGCAGGGCCGCGGCCGGCGCGCGGCCGGTGGTGGTGGCGGTGCCCTGCGGCAGCGGCGCGGTGCTGCCCGCGCCGCCCTGGCGGCAGGCGGGCGGGCCGCGGGCAGGGGCGGCGGGCACTTCGGGGGCCCCTGGGAGCGACGGGGCCGCTTTTTTTTTCTACCGGTTCCGTGTCGCCGTTTTCTTTTGCCGCTTCCGACGCCGTTTTTTTTTTTTTTTTTTTTTTTTTTTTTTTTTTTTTTTTTTTTGTTTTTTGTTTTGTTCTCTCTAATTCTCTCTCTCTCTATTATATTATATATAAAATTATATATTTGTATATATATATAATATATATATTATATATATATATATATATACCGGCTCCGTCGCCGGTTTTTTACGGGTTCCCGCTCCGGCTCCAGTCCTGGAGCCGTTCTTGTCGCCGTTTCCTGTCGCCGTTGTTTTGTGCCGTTTCCATTTTCAAGGGACACTTTTCTGGAAACGGTGAAAAATCGGCCCTGCCGTTTCCGGGGCCCACTGAGGGGAGGGCGGGCCGCGGGCAAGGGCGGTGGGCAGTCCGGGGCTCGAGCTGGGCGGTGCTCTGGCGATCTCGTGGGCCGTTGTCGTTCTGATTGCGCTTCGCAGCACAGGCAGAACGAAGGCAGAACGAAGGCAGAACGAAGGCAGAACGAAGGCAGAACGAAGGAGACGACGCGAAAACGAACAACACTGTTCGGCTCGAGCCCTGGGGCAATCCGCAAAGCAGGTGCGGTTGGGTGGTGCGGTCGGGAATTTGTGGGTAGCGTTTCGCGCCGCCTGGGTTCGAGGTTCGAGGTTCGAGGCCCGCGGTTTCGGAGTTCGAGGTTCTGGGGCGTCCTTGTCGGTTCTCGGCGGCTTCCCAGCCACGGGGTGCTTTCCAGCGGCTGCGCCGCTCCGGGCGTGCCAGGAGCGTCTCGCTCGGGCGCCAGAGAGCCGAGGTATGACCCGGAAGCCATCAGGGACGGGGAGACGGTCGGGGACTTTGGCTTAGAGTGTCGCGCGGCCTCTTTCAGCCACGCGCAGAGGGGGGTGGGGGGGGGGGGGGGGGCTTCTTAGAAGCACCCCTGCTTCTTGGAAGGCGCGGGCCTTGTCTGTAGATGTGAGGCCGGCGCCTTCTAACGAAGCAGCCTGCTTCTAAGAAGCCCTCCCCCCTCCCCCCCCCCTTGTGCGCGCCGCCAACTATCGGCGTCACCCCAACATACTATATGTGCGTCGCCCCCCAGGGGGCGATGCGCGCACCAAGAAATCTTCTAGTATATGGGCGCAAAGCGGGCGGTTTCTGGCCGCACCGCTCGGGAAACGATATACTACAAGATGGGTATACTATATGTTTGGGTCGGACGCGCGCCTCCAAGGAGAACGTATAGTAGTAGTATGTCTTTGTGCGTCCCGAGCTATTTTGGCCCACCACGCGTCGGCGCGACCCGCTGTCCGCTTCCCAGTCCCCAGGCGTCCACGTCCCGAGCTTTTTCCCCCGCCGCCTCGCCCCGCGGAGCGGAGGGGGGCGAGGCGCTGTCCGCTCGCGGGGCATAGCACGTCTCCTCCTCCTCCTCCTCCCCCTCCCCCTCCTCCTCCTCCTCCTCCTCCTCCTCCTCCTCCTCCTCCTCCGCCTCCTTTTGCTTCCCTGTCGACCGTAATCGATCCCACCGAAAAATCACCACCCTCGAACGTATCCCTATCCCCAAGATTGACACGCCAAAAGGCGATGACAATCCTGGGGATGCGCCCTGAAAAACTGAGGGAATCCCCAAGATTGGCATTGTGTTGAGGCGATGCCCAGCTTGGGGATAGGGATATGTTCCAGGCTGGTAAGAAAAAGCCATGACTGCCCATGTTGGACATGTATTGAGAACCCTCTGTTGTTGTTTGGTTGATTGCAGCAGGCCATGTCTACATTGCAGAGCGGGGGGGGGGGGCTGGGACGGGGCGTGCCACTGCCTGACAACAACCTTGCTCAGATTCGTGGCCGCCGCGATCACTGTGGCGACCTCCAAAACCGATCTGGAAGTTTGGTTCGGGGTCGGATTTCACGCGACGGCGGCGACGGTGTTCAGTTCAAGTTGGGCTCAGCCAGAGCGCGGGATCCTGCAGGTCAATCAGTGACGAAACGTTCTGGCCTGCCCATTCAGCTCACCTAGAACATGTTCTACATCAGAGTGAGGGGGCCGAGCGGTCATTCACTGTCCCTGGGTGCGTGGCTGAAGTGAAACTCCGTGGCGCAGATTCTGCTTGTTGTTGCGTTACGTTGTTGTTGTCGTCGTCCTTCCCGCGTCCCGCCCTCGACCCACCCGCGACCCATCCGCGACCCATCCCGCGACCCACCCGCGACCCAACCGCGCGACCCACCCGCGATCCATCCGTGACCCACCCGCGACCCACCCGCGATCCACCCGCGACCTAACCCGCGACCCACCCGCGACCCAACCCGCGACCCACCCGCGACCTTCACGCGACCCCCACCCGCGACCCACCCGAGACCTACCCGCGACCCGCGCTGCGACTCACCCGGGACCCACCCCGCGACCCACCCGCGACAGCAAGCGCCAGCCTCAGTCCGCACGTTGGTCGAGCCTTTGCAGCTGCCGTGGCCGTCCCCGCCTGGTTGCGCACGGTGCAAGTGGGCCGGCTGGGCCGAGGTGCAGCTGAATGTTGAGGCGGCCAGTTCGGCCAGCGGTTTCGCCATCGCTTGGGGCCTGGTCGTGCGGGGCATCGACTCCGAACTCCTGAAGGGGCACGACAACGTCAATGCCAAAGAGTGCGTTATGTACATGCACGCTGACGAGCCGCCCGCAACTGGCAGTAGTTGCAGTGGCAGCTGAAGCTTCAGCGGGCGCGGCCGGGACCTGAGGTGAACGCGCATGTCGCGGCGGCCCGCTGGGCTACGCACTTGCTGGCGATGCGCAAGCAGCTGAGCATGGACGTGGCGATGCTCAACACGACGTGCGAGCGCAACCCTGGCGAGGGCAGCCGCAACCAGGCCTTCTTGGCGCACCTGCAGCAGCGCCTGCGCAAACTGTTCCACAAAATCGTCCGCACCATCTGCGAGGCCCAGAAGCTTTGCTTCCGCATCTCGCATGCGACACACGTCCTCGGCCAGTTCGGAGCGCCTGCGAGGCAGCTCTTCGGCGCAGGAGCGACCATTGTGGAGCGCGGCGACATCGACGACGCACTGGGGAAGATCGCCCAGGAAGGCCAGGCGAGGCAGAAGCGAACCCAGGGCAAGGTGCATGCGGCCTGGCAGAAGTGGGCCCAGGACGCTTTCCTCAATGTGGCGGGGCTTGCTCACCGCACCTGTAAGGCTCGGCCCTACTTGGAGGTGCTGACCAGCAGTCCAGCAACCCGTCGGTCGGGCGCCGTGCAACCATGCCATGTAACCGACGCGGAGATGCCCAAGTATGGGGAAGATATGGCACACCAGCCGCCTTGAGCCGATGGCCCCGCCACCGATGCGTCAGTGGGCGCCGCTTTGCGCCTTCACGGTCGCCAGGCTCCGCGCAGTCATTTGCTCGGTCGGGCCGCCCACGGCGTGCGGCCCCGCGAGGATCGCGCCGCGCGGGCTCGACGACCTGTCCGATGCCGCCTTGGAGACGCTGGGGCAGTTGTTCGGGCAGTGAGAGTAGCTGGGTTGCTGGCCGGAAAGTGGGCTCGTGCGCGAGCCGGTCAGACTCCCCAAAGAAGACGGCGGGCCTCGGCTCTTCGGCCTGCTCAACGCGCCGGTGCGAGTCTGGTCCCGTGCGCGACGGCGCGCGAGCAAGGCCTGGGGGCGCAAATTCGCTGCCGCTGAAGTGTGGGGGCTCTGCAAGGGAAGGACCAGCTCGGACTGTGCGTTTGCCCGCTGCGCCCAGGCGGAGTTCGCCCGTGTGTCGGGCAAGGCCGCGCTCGCCATTGCGGTCGACTTGTGGAAGTTCTTCGAGACCATCTCGCCAGCCGAGGCCGGTCATGCAGGAAGGGGAGAAGTTGCGCTACCCGCTGCGGCTGATATTGCTCCTGCTGCAGTACTGGCAGCCGCGTATCCTGAGGGCGTTCGACAGCGTCTCGCAGGAGGTGGTCAGCTGTCAGGGCATCGTCGCGGGAGGCTCGCGCGCCGCCGCCGTCCTCGGCGTGCTGCTCACGCGGGCGCTGCGCCTTGCGGCGCGCCGCGACCTCGCGGTGGTCCCGCGAGCGCCGGTGGGCGACGTCGCCCTGCAATGGCGAGGAGTGGCTGGCCCCAGCGTGCAGGCCCTCGCTGTCGCCGCCAAGGCCTTCTTCCGCGACTTCCAAAAGCTGCAGGTCCACGTGCAGATGGACTAGCTGGCGCGCGTCTCCATTGGCCGTGCCGCCGCGAAGACCTTCATGCCGCGCGCGCGCGGGAGCTGGTCATCCCCTCAGAGCGGTGGGCGCGCGACCTGGGCCACGAGATCTTCGGCCCCTGCGCCCTGCGCCCGCGTGGGCGCAAACCGCTGTGGGCCTCGCGCAAGCGGCGCCGCTGGCGGGCCATGGTCAAACATGCAGCTGGGCGGAAAACCGCGCGCCTCACCACCGCAGGCAGTTGCCCCCGCGGCTGGTCATGTTGCGGGGGTCAGCGGCGTCGCTGACGAGCAGCTGCGCCACCTCCGCGTCGCGGCAGATATTCTGCCTGGCCACAGGCCGCGCAGCAGCCTCACGGGCGCCTTTATGGCGCCGCCAGCCAGCTGCGCTGTGCGACCCGCTCGTCACCGCGCCGCTCGTAGACAGGCGCGCCGCCTCGTGATGGGAAGGCCGCGCTGCGGCTCCCGACGTGGAGAAGGCCTGCCAGAGCATCCGCGAGGAGCTCAGTGCCCGCGCCAGCTGGCCCGGGCATGGCCGCTGTTTGGATGTCCCTGCGGCGCGTCGCCTGGCGCGCGCGCACTGCGCATTGGCTATGCCGCGACGGCGGGCGGGCGATCTCGCCACTGGGCGCGGCGCCTCGCGACGTCCGCGACCTGTTGGTGGGCGGCGTCAAATGGTGGCAGTGCTGGCGGCCACGCGAGGGGTGCTGCAGTGTCTGTGAGCTGGCGGCGTGTGGCCCCGTGCTTGGCGCTGTGCCCGGGGCCTCTCCCGCCCGCGGAGTGCGCAGCTTTCGCGTCGCCGAAGGAGACTGACGAGCACCGCTGGCGCGGCTGCGCGGGCATTGCGCAGGCCACCGAGGGCAATCAGCAGCTGGGTGACATCATTCCAGAGCGTGAGGCAGCAGCGCGACGGGCCGTCCTGCAGCACTCCGACCCAGACGACTGTGGGGGCTTCGACCTCGCCCGCGGCCTCCCGCTCCTGCCCTCTGCGTGCGACTTGCCGCCCAGGTCCGAGCAGGCGACGGCGCGGGAATGGGGGGGCGCGGTGGTGCCCTGGGGCGAAACCATCTACAGCGATGGCTCCGCCTAGTGCGATGACGTGGAGGGGCTGCGCCGCCGGTGCGGCTGGGCCATCGCGGTGGCCCGCAGGGCCGACCCATCCGCTCACTCTTCGGGGGCCTGCCTGGCCATCGGAGCACGGGGGGGGCAGGGCGGTGCGCGGGGCTCCGGGCAGTCCGAAACAGCCCGCTCGTGTGGCTGCTGGTCGCTGACTTGCCTGGCTTCGCGCAAGAGGCCGACAGCTGTGGCCCTCGGCTGGGGGGCGCGGCCGCCGGGCATGCGTAGCCGCGGAGAGGCGCCCGCCAAGCTGTCGGTGCGCGGCAACGAGGCCCATCGGAGAGGTTGCTGAGAACGCTTCGCTGGTCCCGACCCACCGGCTCGGCAATGCCTGGGCCGACTGGTTCGCCAAACTGGGGGCGCTGGAGCTGGCCCCGCCGCGCGGGTTTGCCTGGGCGGTGAAGGTGCGCGCCGAGGAAGCCGTCGGCCATGCGCGGTGCCTTTCTTGGGGGTTTGCACGAGCTTCGAGCTGCAAGGCTTGGGCGTCGAGCGAACCGAGGGCCCCTTCCCAGGCCAGGGCGCCAAGGTGAGGTGGCGGCTGCCCTGTTTGAGAACGCTTGCGCCGACGCGCCCAGCGGCGTCCGTTGCCTGGCCTGCAGCGCGTCGGCGGGCGCGGATGAGAGCCGGCGGTGGTTGGGCTGCCGGGCGTGCAAGGCCGCCCCAGTCACCGCGGCGCAGGCGGCCACCGCGGCCTGCGCCCAGGCATCGCCGCAGGAGGCCGTTCCTAATGCCGAAGAGCGAGCGGCGGGAGATGACGGGCGCCACGATGAAGTGAGCTGCGCCGCCGACGAGAAGGGCGCCGCCGTGGCCGATGCCGGGGCCCGGTACCTGCTGGCGGCTGCCATCAGCGCGCAGGCCAAGTGAATGCCACCAGAACAACTCGTTGGCATGCAGTAGGGGAATCAAAACCAGTTGCAGGTTGCCTGCCAGCGGCGAATGAGCAGGCGCGCGCGAGGCCCAGCACCCGTGCAGCTACGATCCAAGTCCGTGCGCGCCCCCGTTCACTCGGGCCGCGCGGATAGCATCGGACAGCCTGAGCGCGCGGACTCGAGGGATAAGCGCGGGCAGGTCGAGTTTAATCTGGCTGGGGGCGGTCGTCGCGGTAGGGCTTGCTGATTCTCTTCTCGGTAATGGCTCTTACTCGCTGCCCGCTAATCGTACCTCAGCCAAGTCCTCGGGTGCAGCTTGCGTGGCCAGGAAATCCGCTTTCTTGGAGTTGGCGGGGCGTATTCATCGCGTCCATCTGCTGGGCCGGTGGTCGCGGGGGGCTCGAGGTAGGGCCTGCTGATCTCGGCTTCGATAGTGGCTCCAACTCGCTGCCCGTTGATCGTACCCCGGGTCATCGAGTCCAGCACGCGCGGGCCGCTGCGGCCGGGTGACCAGTGCCCTCGTGCAGAGCGGTGATGCTTCCGCGGCGGAGAGGAGAACGGACCCCGAGGACCGCGACGCGGAGTAGCAGCTTGCGAGTTTCGTCGGGGACATCCCTATCAGGCTTGCCCAGCAGGTGGTGCCTCGCGTTCAGGACAAGGGCGCGGGTTTCGTCCAATGGGTGGAAGACTGCCAGGGCGATGTCCAGGCTGCCCTGCGCGCGCCCGCCCTGTACGCGCCGCTCTGCCTCCACGCCGCAGCCGAGTTTGCGGCCGGCAAGCGGCGGGGGATCGCCGGAGAGGCGTGCGAGGGGGCACGGGCTGGGTTCTCCAACGCGTGGACCGAGATGCGGCAGCTGCTCAACGACAGCCAGAGGATGGGCCGCCGGCGCGACTTCGCCGACGAGCTCATGCTTCAGCTGCTGCAGTTCCGCGAAGCGCGGCAGTTCCTGGTCGGCTCCGCGGGCGCGGCGCCGCCGCCGCAGCTGCTGCCCGGCCAGGGAAGAGCGCGGCTGGAGCCGTGGGCTCGCTCCCGTTCGCGGGCGGGGGAGCCGTTGTCCCCAGCGCCGCCGCGGGCATGGCGACGCCGTCGCTGAAGTCGCCCAGCGTGGGCCAGCCCGGTGGCGCGGGCGGCGAGCCAGATTCTTTTTCGCCCGACGTGGACATGGGCGAGGAAGCAAGTAAATCCGAGATCGAGCGCTGGCCCGACTTCGAGGCCGACGGTGGCGAGGAGGACCGAGGGGGCCCGAGGCCTGGGCCAGGGGCGGCGTCAGCGTCGCCGCCCACGCAGCGCGCGCAGTCACCAACCGCGGAGGCAAGCCCCTCGAGCAGTCCCGGCGCTGATCAAGGTCCGACGGGCATCCCGCAGTGCGCGGCTGCCGGCAGCTCGGCCCCCCTCCCCGCCGACGGCCTCGTGGGGGTCTTGGAGGGCGACGACTGGACTGGGCGGCCGGACTCCTCGGCTGGGCTGCATCAGCGAGGGCAGCGACCACCGCGACTTCGACAGCAGGGCCCAAGTATGCTCGCCATCCGTCGCCACGCTGATCGGCGCGAGGTGCCCCTTCACCAGCGTGGGTCAGCTATTTTATGTTTGGGGAGCGCCATCGTTTGAGTTGTTGTTCCCGAGGTCGCATTCGCCATCTCGCGCCGTGCCCTCTAGGAGCGCGCCCGCTGGCCCTCCGCGCGCAGGCGGCCCAAAACCCACGGGCAGCAGAGGCTGCCGGGAGGGGCGCCATGGTGCGCGTGCGCAATGACTTCCCGTCCTTTCACAGGGCCTCGGGGCGGCGCTGGCGGAGGCGAGTAGCTCGGGCTCGCCGCCGGCCTCGCTGCAGCTGCCCGCTCTGGGGCAGGCCGCCTGCGGCTCCTGCGCCCCGGGGCGACGTCGTGCTCGCTGGGGCGACGGCGCGGCGGCGCCTGCGGGGGAGGCCGTGGACAACCCTGGCGCGGGCGAGCTCCTGGCCAACATCGGGGCGCAGGTCGCCGTGAACAACGAGTGTGGCGCCGAGGCTACTGGCGAGACCAGCCCTGGCTAGGGCAGCGGTGGGCCCTGGCTCGCGCTCCACAGCGCGGTTGGTGCCCGGGCGTGCTGAGCGGCTGCGCAGCTGCGCCGCCATCGGCAGGCGCCGCCAGCCAGGGCCGCCGCGCAGGCAGCTGGCAGGGCACGCCCTGCAATCGCACTGGCCGCTGCGGAGTTGCCGGCGGTGGAAGCGCAGATGGGACCTGCAATGGGTCTTCGCGGTCGCCCACGACGAACCGGCGCCGTGTCAGTCCAAGACGCTTGCGCCGACGGTGCCAGAGATCATCTTGTTCGACGGCGACGACTCCTCGCTCGAGGACGGGATCGAGACCGACAGGCGCGGCGAGGGCGACGAAGCGGCGGCGCGCCCCCGGTGCCACGGGAGGATAGAAGCACTGCAGCAGCTAGTGTCGGGGAGACGTGGGGCCCGAGTTCGCCTGAATGCGGGTTTGCCGACGCTTTTTTGACGAGCGCGCGCGTCCTTGAGTGAGACGGTCCAGTTTTCGTGGGATGTTTGCATTGGGATTTCGTCAATTGTCAGGCTGGGCCTCGTCGTGGTCATGATATGGTCCCGCCATGCCAACCCGAGCCCCCCGAACCCGAGTTGCGTCTCCCGGATCGCGAGGGGCGGCGCGCTGCAGGCGGCGAGAGACTCAAGGGCCAAACTCCGGCAGCCACGAACCGCAGGGGCGAGGGGGAAGACGAGCATTCCATGCGTTTCCCAGGGGGGGAGCGGTTGGCGGCGGGGGGGAAGGGTTGGGTGCTCTCGCCAGATGGAGGGCGGGGGCGTGCAGCAAGGCTTGGGGATGGCGGATCTGGGGACTTCGGCTCCTGCGTCAGTCCTGCGAATGGCAAGATGGCGGGCAGGGCGGAGCCCGCTGCGACTTCTGGCGCTGGTGCGGGGGGTTGGCCAAGAGGGGGGTGGGGGCTCCCTGCCCGTCGGATTGGCTGGCGGACCCGAGGTGGGACCCACTGTCACTTCTGCGACGTGCGCGACAGGCCCGGCCGCCAGCTGGGACAGACGTGGGGGGCGCCTGTCCAATGGTCCCAAAGCTTCGAGTTAATGAATCCCCCCGAGACATGACAAGGCTGCAATGCGACAACCTGCGCTCAGACTACACTGGCCTCCGCGAGAATCCCGCCCACCGCTGTGTCTGCGCTGGGAGCGGACCCTGCGAGGGCCGTGGCAGGTGGATGTGATGGTTTCCGTGGCTGCCGTAATAGCACGGACCACCACCCCAGTGCGTCGTAGAATCGGTGGGGGGGTCGCTGGCGCCAGTGGGGGGCCGCCAGAGGGCGCGGCATCCATCCCGCGCGCGTGCAGCAACGAGGGTGGCAGAGGCCCTAGCAGAAGGGTGGCCACAGCCCCTGTGAGGCGCCCGGTGCCGCAGGCGTCGGATCTGGACCGCGACCCTGCCCTTTGTCCCCGCCCGCTCAAGGGCGAGGAAAACAGCGGGTGCGAGGTGGCGCGGGCGCGGCTCGCGCGGGCGGAGAGGGCGCAGGCCCCTGCGCCAGATGAGCCGTCGGCAGCAGGCGGAGACGTCGACGTCGGCGCCGAGGCCCTGGAAGCCGAGGGGCAGAGCTTCCAGAACCCGCTGCAACAGTAGAACCAACAATGGATGCGCAGTGTCGGGTTGGAGGAGCGACATGCTCGACAGGTACCAGCAATGCGCCGAGGCGCGGCTGGCGCAGGGGCGGATGCGCCCCCTTTTTGTGAGAGGAGCACGTGGGCAGCGACAGTCGCAACCTGGCCAGGATGCTCTGTGCGGGCGCATGGCGGACAGGCGAGCCAGCGACTGAGCCGCGCGCGGCCCCTCGCGGGCCAGGCCCGCGACCCCCCGGCGGGCGAGGCGCCCGCGCAGCTGCGGCGCGACCGAGAGCGCAATGAGCTACGGCGATGGATGCTGCGCGAGCGGGGCGCGCTCCGCGAGCTGCTGCGCATGGGGCGGCGAGCCGGAGGGCGACTGCGAGCCGCGCCCTGAGGCGGGCCCATCCAGGCTGCCAGAAGTGGGGGCGGGCCAGTCACGAACAGGCGCTGCTGAGGAGCTTCCCAGCCCCGCTGCCCGCCGCGGGAGAGCCACTGATGCGCCGGCCAGTGCGTCCAGCGACGACCTGGTCGACGTCGACGACGTCATCCCCGCTGGCGAGAACGAGATTAATTCAGCTGGTTTTCGCGCGGTGACACGGGGCGGCGCGCAGAGGGGGGGCGGCCTGACAGACGCCGACGCAGAAGGCGGTCGTCATCGACGCCCGCATCTGCCTGCGGCGGGGGGGGCGGCGAGTCAGAAGCCGAGCGCGCACCCGACTTGAGGGCGGCGCCTGGGTTCCCAACGAGGAGGGGGCGCGCCCGAGGAGAACGGCAGCGGCCCGGCCAACGATGCGGCGATGCTGCGGATGGAGAGGAACAACGTGCATCAGGCCCCTCCAGTCAGGGGCAGGTCCCGCGCGAGCGAGCCGCCGACCGCCGGGCCCGGGCGGAAGCCCGCAAGAGGCTGAGATGTGTCAAGGCGGCGAATGGCCCCGCGCAGCAGGAGGGCCCACTGGGCGAACTGGGCCGCCCAGAGCGCCCGATGCCACCTGCGCGCGGCGCGAAGGCGGCGGCCGAGAGGCGCGGCGGAGCTCCGCGGCGTTGACGGCAGTGCCGGGCCAGCCGTGGGCGCGCTGCATGCGGTCGCGGCAGCCGCCTTCGCGGCTGCCAGCGCGCCAGGAGAAGCCGCGCTGGGCAACTCGGGCGGAGAGGCAGCCAGAGGGGCGCCGCGGCGTGCGGGCTAGGCCCCCGCCGTATTTGCTGGCGGGATAGGGCCGCGACGGGCCGAGCGCGCGCGAAGCCGAGTGCGTCGTCCCGTTGGCCGAAGCAGTTCGTCGAGAGTGTCGGGGCACGGCAGGCCTTCCGCCGTTGGCCGTTGCAGCCCCTGCGCTCGGCGGGCGCGGGGCGGCGGGCGCCGAGTTTGCCGGTGCAGTTTGTCGGGGGCGCGAGGGTGTGGCTGGCCCGCCGCCGTTGGCCGATGCAGCCCTCGCGCTCGCCCGGCCTGGACCTGCAGGTCCGGGTCTGGCCGTGGTGGCTCCCCCAGTTGGGCCGACGTGGGCGCGGGCGGCAGCCGCGGCCCGCGGGGCTGATGCCGCCGCCCGTAGCTCCGCGCCCAGGGCCGCCACTCGGTTGTCCCGCAAGAGGCCAGGTGCCGTCCTGCAGGAGCTGATCGAGCTGGCGGAGAGGATCGGCGCACGCGAAGCACAGCGAACCCAGACGCCTGGAGGCGTGATGCCGTCGGGGACAGGCGGTGGCCCGACGACTTGGCGACGCCGGCGGGCGACCAGACGGCTGCCGCGCAGGAGGCGGAGGCCGCGGAAGGCCTTGCTGTCGAGAGGAGCAGGCAGGATGGCCCCCGCCAGCAGGTGCGTTTGGCCCAGCGTGCGCGCCGGGGGTGCCTGGCCGCGGCGAGGGGTGGCGCTGGCGCCCAGGCCTTGTTGGCGGGCAGTGGTGGGCCAACGCCGCGCGCCGAGCCTGTCGTTGCGGGCCAGGCGCACGGCGGCGAGTGTATTTGTGCCTCTTCCTTCCCCGTGTGTGTCGCTTGCTGGCGCTGCCGATGGGGGTGGGTGGGGGGCGGGCGCGGGGTCGGTGGCGTGTGATGCGGGCCGCGAGATGGTCGCGCGAGCCCACTGCATTATGTGCAGGAAATGCGGAGCTTACGTGTCGGTCGCGCGCGGGGCGAAGAGCCTCGCCGCCGTGTGCCCTGGCCCTCCCCCGCCTTGGAGCGAGCGGCTGGCGAGCTCGGCGTGAGAATCTGCTGAATAATTTGCACTCCGCCGCCCTGGGTGCGACCTTCAGCGCCTGCAATATTTGGGGCTCGGGTCCTCGGTTGGCTCGCTTCGCGCTTGGGCCGCCTGGGGGCCTCGGGCTCTTGGGTTTTGGTTGTGGCGCGGGCTCGCGCCTGACTGAGATGCGCGCGGGCCCGAAGTGGCTTGGTGACTGGGTCAGCTGGGGCTTGGCGGCCGCGCCCTCGGCCCTTCGCGTGGGGGCCATTGGGGTGGGTGCTTAGTATTTCTTTCGCACTGGGCGTGGCTCGTTGGAGATCCGACGCGCGGGCGTGCGTGTGTATATATCTAGTCCGATGCTTTGTCGGGTTACCTCCCGCGTCACCTATTATTCGTTTGGTGCTGCTAGTATGAAGTGACGATCTCTTCTGTTCCGTCTGATGGAATGTATCTTCGGTTCAGTCTTCTACTTTATCGTTTCTTTGCATCATCTTCCTTTCCTGTATTTCTTTCTTCCACCCACCTGCGTGTTTCTGATGTCTGCGGATGCGTTGTCGATCCTGGAACAATAATAACTGGAGGCGGAGGACAGAGTAAATAGGGAACCAAGATCCCTGCTCCCCCTTCTCAGCTCCCCTCTCTGCCACCCTCTCTGCCCCCCTCTCTTCCCCCCCTCTCTGTCCCGCCGCCGTCGCCTCCGTGTCCATCGCACCGCCGCCCATCCTGGAGTCGTTGTCTCCCTCGTCGCCGTCACCGCCCTCGTCCTCATCCTTGTCGTCGTCCTCGTCACCGTCGCCCCCTCCGTACGCCCCCGCCGTCGCGGTCTCTGTCGTCGTCGTCGTCGTCGTCGTCGTCGTTGTCGTTGCCGCCGCCGCCGCCGCCGTCTCCGCCCAGCTGCCGGCGAAACCCGTGGCAGCCGTGACGCTGCGGCCGAGGGGGCAGCCGTGGCCCGCCAGGCCCGGCGGCGCCTGAGAGAAGGCTCGAGCTTCTCGCGGCAAGGTCCCTCCTCCTCCTCCTCCTCCTCCTCCTCCTCCTCCTCCTCCTCCTCTTCCTCCAGGGAAGGATTTTTGGATTGCGAGCGTGATGAACCAGGATGGCTGTCACGAAGGGTCGGCGCTGCAGCCAGCAGAAGGCCGTAAAGCACGTTCGGGCAAGCCGACTGAACCGAAAGAGCTGAGACATTTGCACGGGCACCAGGAACACAAGTTCAGTGCAGTTCGGTGGGGCCCCGGCAGCAGAGCGGGCGGAACGCGTCGAACCGACGCGAGGATTCCAGACCTTCCCCGATCCTCACTGCTCCCCTACAGTTGGCAACTGGACGGCAAACGCTAAAGGCGGCGACAGATGACACGCTGTGCCCGTCCAGGGCAGTCGGGAGGAAGGACGGACGGATGGAGGGGAAATGCTAAAGAGAACGAGGGAGAGGGAGAAGGCTGGTACGCAGACCAAACACCCGCTGCTCTCGTTCCAACCGTCCCCTCCGGACTCAAAGGCTGGAGGAGCACGGATGGTTCTACCACTGCTACCCCCAATATCCTTATTGAAACTTCCAACCTTCCTTAAGCCCCCACCCTTTATACTGGGCAACTGGACGGCAAACGCCAAATGTGGCGACAGATGACTTGCTGCGCCCGTCCAGGGCGCTCGGGAGGGGTGGCGGAGGGAGGGAGGGGTAAAGCATAGTGACATGGCGGGAACGAAGGAGTGAGGCTGGGACGCAGGCTTACATCCTCCAGCTTGTTCGTGCGCGCGGTGGCCGATATGACAATTGCAACTCCTATCCACTCCGATACGCTAATTTCCCACATAAGAAGCCTGGCTGGCCTCGGCCCAAGCACTCGACAGATGGCTCTGGCTGAACAGCTGGCAGGAGCTCATACGATGAATGGCCGCCGTGGCCTGTGCACTCGGGTACTCGGGGGGTCAAGGAAGATGGGAGGGTGAAATCGAGAAGGAGGGAGAGGGACTGGGACACAGTCTGACAATCCTCCTGCCCGCTTCTGCGTGTAAAAGCAAAGGAGCGGTATCTAAGTAGCAAGGCAGTTAAAAACGCAACGGGCTCTGCGCCATGCTGTCGGTCAGGTGCCGGGCGTAATGTGCACACTCCAGACCGTGGCCACCTCTCAGCTCCTCGCAAACATCCACCAATCCACCTCCCTGCCTCCTCTCCTCTTCCGCGACAGTAGCACCAGTCAGCGACGGGCGACACTTCGCGGCGAGCTGGCATGCCGTGCATTCCTTGCCCCACCAGGCTCACGCTCGCAGAGCATAAGAAAGGAGGAGGCGGGAGTGAGGAACATGTAGAGAGGGAGGATCATGGAAGGCGGGCGGGAGGGAGGAGAAATCAAGCGTGTGAGCACAGACATGCATTCATGATCCCACCTCTCAGACCTCGTCCTGAAGATGACAAGTTGCAACGTGGCCCGAAGCTTACACTGCTCAGTGCTCCGTCGCCTCACTCGGAGCCGGTCGGACCCTCTGGAAGAACCTCCCTATGATCACCACCAGAGCGAGGCACCATCTTTTACTTCATGTGGATGCCGACGGCCGCATATGCGGCAGCCACGGCGGCCCCGGCAGCTCCGGTGCCTCCTTGAGCATCGATAGCGCCGCCGATCCTCCGGCTCCTCTCGTCATCGCGGGCCGCTCTGGAGATAACAGACTGCCCCGGGTGCCCGGCACGGGCACGCGCGCAGCCTCCAGATGCCGCGCGGGCTCAGCCGCGCGCTCAGCCGCCGCGGGCTCGGCCTCGACCTGGCGCTCGGCTTCCGCCAGGCGGGCTTTGGGACAGCGCACGGCTTCGTCGTCCTGCCCAGCACCTCCACCAGCGGCCTGGTCGCCGTTGCCGACGGGCGCCTCCGAGGACGGGGCCGCAGCCGGCGCCAGTGGCGGGGCAGCCACAGCCTCCGCCAGCGCCAGTGGCGTGGCAGCTCGGCCCAGAGCCTCCTGAGGCGCAACGCCATGAGCAGCGGCGCGAGCAGCATCCAGATCATGGGGACGGTCTGCAGCAAACCGCTGCCCGCGAACCGCATCATCATGAGTGGCCTGTGCTGGTGCCAGCGCCGGGGCCGCAGCCGGCGCCTGTGGCAGAGCGGCCACAGCCTCCGCAAGCGCCGGTGGCGAGGCAGCACGGGCCAGAGCTTCTGGAAGCGCGTCGGCAGCAGCGGTAATCGAAAAGCTGCGAGAGTAGGCGCAGTCGTCAGAGTCGGCAGGACTGCACCCGGAACTCGACGATGCGCTCGGGGACCGACTCATCCATGTACGAGGCGTGGGCTGGGAAGCAGTGGCCGCCGCTGCACAACGTGTAGGGGCTGCGCGACGACTGGGCCACGCAGCACGGCATGCCGTCGCTTTGCCCTGGGCCTCAAGGGTCACGACAGCGGACGTGGCCTGAGCCTGCATGCCCGGCTCCGCCGCGGCTCGCCCGTTGCGAGCCTGGCCGGCGCCGCCGCGCCCACCCCCGCCGGCTGTCAGGCGCCCCGGCGAGACTGCTTGGCGGGGGAGACGGGCACAGCTGCGCATCGGCCAGGCGGTCGCCCAGTGCGGCCCCCGTGGGCGCGGGCACCGCCGCATCGGATCCCGAGCGCAGGCCAACCGGCCTCGGCGGCCACAACGGTGCAGCGGGTGCCGGCAACTCGGACCTCGGCGCCCAAAAGCCGGCCACGCCAGGCGCAGGGCTGGCAGGCGGCGGCGGCGGCGGCATCCGTCCCTCCTGCAGCGGCTTGGGCTCCGACGTCAAGCCGTCCAGTGGCTGCGACAGCAGCAGAAGGCTCCCCATCGTGAGCTCGAGATCTCGATGCGAGGAATACTCAAACAATTATCCCCAGACTGTTTTTGGACTATTTTTTAAAAGTTTGTTTGTTGGATTTTTTATTTTTCGCCGAAAATCCCCCTGTAGGGGGACAGGCCCGACTTAAGCATAGCCGAGCCTCCGCGCAGCGGCGCGAAGCGTCGGACTCAGTCGGCTGCAGCGCCGTCCGGAGTCGTCTCGTTGCGCGCGGCCGCCTGCGCCTGCCAGGCAGCGCCCAGCAGGGGCGGCGCGCATCGGCTCAAGCCTTTTAGGTCGCAGCGTGCCGCCAGGGGGCCTACGACTACGGCTCGGGCCTGGGGGGGAAGGAGCGGAGGGACGAGCGGAGGGAGGAGGGAAGGGAGGAAGAAGGGTGGGAAGAGGAGGAAAGGAGTAAGGAGGAGGAGGAGGCGAACGAGGAGGAGGAGGCGGACGAGGAGGAGGAAGAGGAGGAGGAGGAGGAGGAGGAGGAGGAGGAGGAAGGAGGAGAAGGAGGAAAAGGAGGAGGAGGAGAAGAAGGAGGAGGAGGCGGAGGAGGAGGAGGAGGAGGAGGAGGAGGAGGAGGGGGGGGGGAGGAGGATAAGGAGTAGTAGTAGTAGTAGTAGTAGGAGGAGGGGGAGGAGGAGAAGGATCAGGAAAAGGAGGAGGAAGAGGAAGAGGAATCAACACAAACATAGTAAGATCACGAAGCTGAATCATAAGAAGTCGAATAAGACGAAAAATATCAAATAATACTAATACGAAGGAGAAAGCGAGTCATACGAATAAGAAGAAGACGATTATTAGCAGCACTAATATTAAGAAGAAAACTCGTACACGTAATACTAATAATATTAATAGGAATTCTAACACTAATAAAAAGACGAGTGCAAGTAAGGAGGAGGAGGAGGAGGAGGAGGAGAAGGATATTTCGAAGACGAATCGGACATCTACCAGTAGTACTAATATTAATGACTATAGTCATCAAGTTTTTAATGTTACTAATATTACTAACACCAACAAGTGGCACGCGCGCCATGGCTCTTGCACAGAAAGGAAGGGGGAGGAGGCGGAGGGGGCGCGCTGGCTGGTGAATGCGGTGATGGAGTGGCGCTCGGGATGGGGGTGTCGGGGCGGAGGGGGCGCGTTGGCTGGTGGATGGGGGGATGCGGAGGGGGCGCTCGGGGTGGGGGGTGCGGTGCCGTACCGAGATGAATGGGTCAGGGCGGAGGGGGCGGTGCCGCGCCAAAACAAATGGGTCTGGGCGGAGGGGGCGCGCTGGCTGAAGGGTGGGGGGGTTGCGGAGTGGGCGCGCGCGGAGGGGGCGGAGGGGGCGGTGCCGCGCCAAAATAAAGGAGTCGGGTCGAAGGGATGCGCCGTGTTGAAATTAAAAATGGTCGCGGCGGAGGGGCGCGCTGGCTTGTGAGTGGGTGGGTGGGTGGGGGGGGCGTAATAGAGGGGTCGGGGCGGAGAGGCGCGCTGGCTGGTGGGTGGGGGGGATGCGGAGGGGGCGCGCGGGGCGCGCGTGGAGGGAGTGGGGGCCGTGCCGAAATGAAGGGGTCGCGGGGCGGAGGGGGCGCGCTGGCCGGTAAGTGGGGGGATGCGGGGGGGGGGCCGTGCCGACATAAAGGGGTCGGGGCGGAGGGGCGCGCTGGCTGGTGGGCGGGGGGGATGCGGAGGGGGTGTGCCGTGCCGGAATAAAGGGGTCGGGCCGGAGGGGTGCGCCGTGCCGAAATATAGGGGTCGGGGCTGAGGGGGCGCGCGGGGGGGCGGAGGGGGCGTGCCGAAATAAAGGGGTCGGGGCGGAGGGGGGCGCGCTGGCTGGTGGGGGGTGGGATGCGTGTGGTGTGTGTGTGTGTGTGTGTGTGTGCCGTGCCGAAATAAAAGGGGTCGGGGCGGAGAGGCGCGCTGGCTGGTGGGTGGGGGGATGCGGAGGGGGTGTGCCGTGCCGAAATAAAGGGGTCGGAGCGGAGGGGTGTACCGTGCCGAAAAAAACGGGGTCGGGGCTGAGAGGCGCGCTGGCTGGTGGAATGTGTGGGTGATGGAGGGGGTGCCGTGCCGAAATAAAGTGGTCGGAGCTTTAGACACCCTGTGCAAGATAATGAAAATATTAATACGAAGAATATTGATAGTAATGATCATACTAAGTAGATTAATGAGCATACTACTAAGAAGATAAAACGATACACATGAAGAACAACAAGAGGAGGAGGAGGAGGAGGAGGAGGAGGAGGAGGAGGAGGATGACAACGGGGAGGAGGGCGGGAGGAGTGGAGAGGAGGAGGAGGAGGAGGAGGAACAGGACGCGGATGATGATGATGCTGATGATGATGATGATGATGATGATGCTGATGATGATGATGATGATGATGATGATGATGATGATGATGAGGATGAGGATGAGGATGAGGATGAGGAGGAGGAGGAGGAGGAGGAGGAGGAGGAAGACGGGGAGGAGGTTTGGAAAGAAGGGGAGAGAAGAGGAGGACGAGGAGGAGCAGGAGTGTGAGGAGGAGGATGAGGATCAGGATGAGGATGAGGATGAGGATGAGGATGAGGATGAGGAGGAGGAGGAGGAGGAGGAGGAGGAGGAGGAGGGAGGCGGGGAGGGGAAGGAGTAACATTGGGAGTATGTAGGGCAGGAGGTGGAGGGAGAGTCGTCCATGGAGTCCATCAAAGGGCCTCTCCCCGCGGGCGGGGCACAGGCCGACCCGGGAATAAGCAGGCACCTCGTCGCCCGCGGCTCGCCGCCCAGCTAAGATGGCTTGGTTCGTAGGGGGGCCGAGCACAAACTCTGATCCACACCCCGCCAAATCGACTAGCATGCGCAACTGGGTTGGTTCCCCAGGGTGAGCAGGCACACGTCCCCGTGGGACGTACGGGCGACATGGCCCCGCCCCTCAACCGGATGCGCAGTCCCCGTGCCCGATGTCCAGCGCGAAGCACGGCACCAGCGCCACGTGCGCAGCCGAGCGCCACACGCTGCGTGCAAGATGCCACGCTGCATACTCGCAGTTGGATGCCAGGACGGGTCATCATCGGTACAACCCCTGGGCAGGACTGAATACATTGGACAATTCGTGTCAAGACCCAATCTGTGGAGGACGAGGGGTGGGGAGCGAGGAGGGCGATGAGGATGCGGATTAGGATGGGGATGAGGATGAGGAGGAGGAGGATGAGGATGAGGATGAGGATGAGGATGAGGATGAGTTAGGGGATGGTGGTGACGATGATGCTGATGATGATGGTGACGATACTGATGGTAATGCTGATGCTGGTGCCGATGATGATGCTGATGCTGATGATGACGATGACGATGCCGATGCCGATGACGATGACGATGATGCTGCTGATGATGCTGCTGCTGATGATGATCATGCTGCTGCTGATGATGCTGATGATGCTGATGATGCTGATGCTGATGCTGATTGTCAGGCTGATGCTGATGATGAAGATGCTGCTGATGCTGATGCTGTTGTTGTTGATGATGAGTGGTGGTGGTGGTGATGATGATGACGCTGATGCTGATGCTGATGATGATGATGATGATGATGATGATGATGATGATGATGATGATGATGGCGATTGTGATGGTGATGATGATGATGATGATGCTGATGATGCTGCTGATGATGATGATGACGATGATGATGCTGCTGATGCTGCCGGCGATGATCATGATGAGGAGGACGATGATACTGATGATGATAATGATAATGATGATGATGATGATGATGATGATGATGATGATGATGATGATGATGATGATGATGATGATGATGATGATGAGGAGGAGGAGGAGGAGGAGGAGGAGGAGGAGGATGATGGTGATGATGATGATGATGAGGAGGATGCTGATGAGGAGGATGAGGATCAGGAGGGGGATGATGCTGATTATGGTGATGCTGCGGATGATGATGAGGATCATGATGCTGATGAGGATGATTAGGATGATGAGGAAAGGCAGGGGGCGGACGCGGAGGATGCTCCCAGAGTTGTTTAGGGCTCCTGCATTTGTCTGACAAGATCCAGCAGCCTGAGGAATTTGCCGCCACCGTGCCAGCGCAGTACTCTGTGCGGCGACGATTCGAGTACCGCCTAGAAGTCCATAACATGCGACACCTCTACTCTCTATCCTGGGGCTCTTCTGGGACTCATCTGGACTGTCTTTGGGCTGTCTTGGGCTCCTGTGGGGCCATCTTTGGACCCTCTTGGGCCGTCTTTGGGCGGTCATATCGGTGTCGTCTTTGGCCCTTATTGGACGTCTGGGGAGTCTATTTCGGGGCTGCGTTGGTGGCCTCATGGGTTCCTGTTGAGCCATGTTGGGGCCCTCCTGGGCTGTCCTGGACTGCCCAGGCTCGTCTTGGGCTGTCTTGGGGGGGCTTCCCACGTCTTCTTCTGGCCTCTTTGGGCTCCTCCGTGGCTCTCATCGATCTTACGCTCCGTTCATGTCAAGACGTTTTTTTTGTTAGTGCGATTCTGTGACGTGTTTTGCGATTGCCGGAGATCTGGGAGAGGTGATGAAGGGAGGAGGGGAACGAGTGGGCCGGGGTGCGGGTGGTAGTTGGGAAGGTAGTGGGGGAGGGAAGGGGGAGAGTGATGGAGAAAGAATGGAGGAAGGGAGAGGGTCCAGGTTTCGTTGTGTCTTTGTCTCTGTCTCAGCCCCTGCACATGTAGTCTGTCTGTCTGACAGTCTGTCGGTCTGTCTGTCTGTCTGCGTATGTATGTGTCTGTCTGTCTGTCTGCCTGCCTGCCTGCCTGTCTGTCTGTCTGTCTGTCTGTCTGTCTGTCTGTCTGTCCCTCCTTTTTTTCTGACTCTCTCTTAGTCTTTTTTTGGTTTCTCTCTCTCTCTCTCTCTTCCCTCCCTCGGTGTTGTTGTCAGTGTCTGCCTCTGTCTCTGTTTTTTTTCTCGGGGGTTCTTATTTCCCTTTCTTCTTTCTATGGTCATGGTCAAGGCTAGTTTCTCTTTTGAATTCGATGCAGGTAGGCTTGCGTATCCCTCTCTATCTCTCTCTCATTCCCTCTCTCTCTATCTCCCAGATATATATATATATATGTATATGTCTCTCTCTCTCTCTCTCTCTCTTAACTTCTTTGTTTTTCCCTCTCTCTCTCTCTCCCCGTCGACCTATAGATGTATATGCATATGCACATATATGTACATATCAGAGTGAGGGGGCCGAGCGGTCATTCATTGTCCCTGGGTGCGTGGCTGAAGTGGGGCTCCGTGGTTAGGATTCTGCTTGTTGCATCGTTGTTGTTTGTTTGTTTGTTGTCGTCATCCCACCCGTGACCCACCCTCGACCCACCCCGCGACCCATCCCGCGACCCACCCCGCGACCCACCCCGCGACCCCACCCGCGACCCACCCGCGACCCAACCCGCGACCCACCCGCGACCCACCCCGCGACCCACCCGCGACCCACCCGCGACCCACCCGCGACCCACCCCCGCGACCCATCCGCGACCCACCCGCGACCCACTCGCGATCCACCCGCGACCCATCCGACCCACCCCGCGACCCATCCGCGACCCACCCGCGACCCACCCGCGACTCAACAGCGACCCACTGGCGACCCACCCGCAACCCAGCCGCGACCGATTTGCGACCCACCCGCGCAATGTTGCGGCGCAATTCTCTTTCAGACCCTCTACAATGTTGCGGGCGCATATTATCGGACTGAGGGGGGCGAACGGTCATTCACTGTCCCTGGGCGCGTGGCTCAAGTGAGATTCTGCGGTGCGGATGATTGGTGGTGTTCGATGTTGTTTGTTATCGTCATCCCCCCCGGGACCTGGTCCGCGACCCACCCGCGACCCGGCCCGCGACCCACCCGCGACCCGGCCCGCGACCCACCCGCGACCTCCCCATCACCCACCCCGCGACCCACCCGCGACCCACCCGCGACCCACCCGCGACCCACCCGCGACCCACCCGCGACCCACCCGCGATCCACCTCGCGACCCACCCACATTGTTTAACGAAAAAATCGGCGCCTGCGGCGAGCTCGTTGCAGAATTAGTAAAAATTTGGCGCCGTCGGCGGGATTCTCCAGAGCCTCGCAGACTGCTGGCGTCCCCGCCGCCCCCTCACTCTTCTCCGCAACTTGGGGTGCTGCGTCTCTCTCTCTCTCTCTCTCTCTCTTTTTCCGCTTTTTTTTTTTTTTTTTTTTTTTTTCTCTCTCTCTCTCTCTTTCTCCCCCTCTCTCTCTCTGTGTCCTTTTCCCTCTCTCACACAACCTGTGTACATGCAGTACATTTGCATACATGTACATCTCCGTAAACACTCCCTCCACATTGCTATTGTTGTTGTTGCTGCTGTTGCTGTTGCTGTTGCTGTTGCTGTTGCTGTTGCTGTTGCTGTTGTTGTTGTTGTTGTTGTTGTTGAACATTATTTATTCTAAAGAATAATTATTGTTGGGCCCCCTGGTGCGCGCCCCCCCTGCGCCGCCTAGGCCGCAGCTACATTTTCATCATTTTCGTGAGGAAGCCTCAGAAAAGAGGGTGTGTACAGGATCCGGTTGTTTTGTTGTAATCCGCTTTCCCTTGCAAAAAACAATAGAAAATGACATTTCTTGTTCTAATATAATCAAATTTCAAGAATCCCTTGCAAAAAATAAGGTAAAGTGGACATTCGCGCGCGCAAGACGAAATCCTTCCAAAACTTAGTGTTCGGAGCGATTTTAACATAAAAACATCAAAAAACCAATGGTTTTTCAACAAAAAAATGTCAAAATCTCATCCCGCGCGCTCTTGCGGATTCGTAGGAAACCCAACACTTTTTAAACATTTCTGTCAAACGGGCTTTTGCGAGCAACTTTTTCGAACTTCTGCGACAACGGTTGCGCACCTGCCAGGGCCATCATCCCTGTCAAATAATACCATGCGGGACACATTCGTTTTTTCTTCGCGCGCGCACGCCGTCGTCGTCGGCCGCGGGGCCCTGAATAGTAGCCACGGTCGTCCGCATGCCACGAAGTGAAGTGTCCGAACGTCATAGGGCGGGAAGCTGGGTGTGGGTGGTGGCGAAGAGTCGTTTGGAAATTTGGTAGAGCTTGAAGCGGCCCCCCCACAAAGTGGGGGTATTGCCCGCCTCCTATGAAAACCCTGGCACTGGTGAGAACGGAGTGTCCCCACGTGCTAGTAATTGTTGTTGTTGTTGTGGTGGTTGTTGTGGTGGTTATTATTACTGTTATGCATCTGATGACTTTGGGGAATATTACGTATTATTAGTTTTCTTATTATTAGTAATACTACTAGTGCCACTCGTATTAGTATGAGTATTGTTGTTGCTACTCGTATTATGGTGATGATGCTGATGCTGATGATGATGCTGATGCTGATGGTGGTAGTGGTGGTAGTGATGATGATGATGATGATGCTGATGATGATGATGATGATGATGATGCTGATGCTGATGATGATGGTGATGATGATGTTTTATTTTCATTATTATTAACACTACTGCTATCATTATTGTTAGTAGGACGCCTACAGCGAACCGCCGCCGCCCCCTGTCTTCGGAAATACATGTGTGGTGACATGTCCAGAGATGTGACAATGCTAGTAGACTGCGTGCTCCCTGGCTCTGGGGCAACTCTGGGGAGGGACTCTCTGGGTCTCCCTTGGGGCTCCCCTAGGGCTTTTGTGGAGCCCTTTGGGCCTTCTTGAGGGCCTCTTGGGGCTCTCTTGGGTCACCTTTGAGGTTTCTTGTGCCGTCGTAGGATACTCTCGAGCCGCCTGGCAACTTCGGATACCGTCTTGAGGGCTGATCGGGACAGTCTTTTGGGACTCTCTTTGGCCGTCTTGGGCCCCCTCGGGGGCCTCTTGAATCGCCTTGGCGGTGTTGGGGGCCTTCTGAGCTGACTTGGATTTTCGGAAGACCAGTAAGGCGGCAGCGCAAAAGCCATGCAAACCGTTTGGAACACCAGCGATTTGGGCTTTTTGGAGGCGACGGGGATCCTCTTGGAGCCCTCTTGGAGCGTCTTGGGGCCTGTTGGGCAGTCATGAAGCCATCTTCGGCCGTGTGCGCATTTCTCTCATCGGAGGTGATGGGGAAGGGGATGAGATCGAAGTGAAAAGGAGTCCTCCATTCTGGTCATCGGATTCAGTTTCGGTTCGTGTCGTGCGCGCCGTGCGTGCTTGCGAAGCGGAACTGCGCAAGGGCGTGGCAGATCCACGCCTTGATACGCCATGTTGCCATCATCTTGTTTCTCCCAGGCCGCTGGGTGTGGGCCAGGGTTGTCCTGCTCTTGTCCCGCGATTGTTCCGATGGTTGCCCTATGGTTGTAGGTTGTTCCCGTTTATGTCCCGCGGTTGTCCCGCGGTTGTTTCGTGGCGGCTCTTCTATAGTTATCTCGTGAGTGTCACGTGGTTGTCCAGTGGTTGCCCTGGAGCAGGGGAACGTATTAAGAAATAGTTGCAAGACCGTTGCATCGATCGGTAATTGCGACCGGGACATTTATTCATATTGGGATTGATTGATCGAGAGCGAGACCGACACGTCATCACATTGGAGGCCAGGTAGTTCGAAAGACACATGCACACATGTATGCGTAGACGTATATATGTATGATCTGCGAACCCGATCCGACGCCAATCGCACCGAAAGCTGCACCTATCCCCTCACCTCCGTATCTCCCGACGCGTGGGCATACATGTACACGTATGCCTATCCGTAAGGGCTTCGCCCCCTGCCGCCGGCCCCCTCTCTCGGAGAATGGGCCATGGAAGAGCTAAGTCATGAGGCTTTGGCGCTGTCGTGCAGCAGTATCGGAACTTCATGCGAGGCCGATTCGCAATCGGCAAAACCAACTGATCACAAGAGGGGTTACCACACAGGGCGATTGGTAAGACGTGTATGGTTTACGAGCTTGGTTACCACACCTTGGGATTAAAGGGCCGAGGGAGTACTCGCAGTTTGGGTTACCACGCCTTGCGATGGATGTGCGTGAGGGGTGGCACCGAATTTCAGAAATGTGGCAAACCCCATGTGTTTTTGGACCCTGACCCCGCGGATCTGCGTGAGGGGTGGCACCGAATTTCAGAAATGTGGCAAATCCCTGTGTTTTTGGACCCTGACCCTGCGGATCTGCGTGAGGGGTGGCACCGAATTTCAGAAATGTGGCAAATCCCTTGTGTTTTTGGACCCTGACCCCGCGGATCTGCGTGAGGGGTGGCACCGAATTTCAGAAATGTGGCAAATCCCTTGTGTTTTTGGACCCTGACCCCGCGGATCTGCGTGAGGGGTGGCACCGAATTTCAGAAATGTGGCAAATCCCATGTGTTTTTGACCCTGACCGCCGCGGATCTGCGTGAAAGATTTCGAGCCCCCCCAGCAATTCAGACAACGCGCCCAGGGGGTGCTAAAAAGCCGGTTTGGGCCTCCCCCCCCCTCGCGCGGTCAATCAACTAGTTACAGTAACCAGCAATAAGTCAACTAGTTACAGTAACCAGCAATAAGCAGAACTGTAACACTGGAAACTACAACCTACGACTGGTACAGGAAACTGCGAATCACGGGCCTACAGCCTGGTGGCCCCACAAGGGGGCCGGCGGATTTGTTTCGCTCAGTCTTTTTCATTCTTGCTCTCGTTTGTTCTCTCTTGTCCGTGTGGCTTCCTCAGTCCAGGTATCGGCTGGGCCCTAGTACCCATCTCTGTCCGTACCTCCGTCTCCATCCGTGCGTCCTCTTCTGTGTTAGTTGTTGTCTGCGTCTCCGTCTTCCTTTTGTCACTATTGCCCTTATTCTCTCTCTCTCTCTGTCTCTGTCTCTGTCTCTGCCTGCCCGTGTCTCTCAAGATCTCTCTCTTTCTCTCTTTGTTTCTCTCTCTCTCTCTCTCTTCATATCGTTCTCTGTTTCTCTCCCCATCATCTCCTGCCACACATTTGCAAGTACATTTCTCTCTCTCTCTATCTCTCTGTCTATATCTCTCTCTATATATATATATATATCGATGTATGTATATATATATGCACATATATCGATACACATATATATATATATATATATATATCGATGTATGTGCATATCTCTATATATATATGTATGTATGTATGTATGTATATATATATATATGTGCAGGTACAATGGCCTTCAGCCCATCCCGCCACCGTGCCTGGGTTGTGTGTCAGAGTTCTCAGGGATGCTTCTTGGGGTCTCGTCGGTGCGCTCTCTGGGGCCTCTTGGGGGCAGTTTTGGGGCCTCTTGAGGGCCTCTTTTGGGCCTCTAAGGGGCCCCTTGGGGTCTCTTTGGGGCCTCCTTAGGCCTCGTGGGGCCGTGACACTGCCAGTTCGGATCACTTCGAGTGGAAAATCTTGGGGGCCTCTTGGGGGCCTCTCATGGCCTCTTGGGGCCCTCCTGGGACCTCCTGGGGCCCCCCTCATGGCGGAAAGCTTGTAATGTCGGTTCGTTGTCTCCCTCTTGGCCCCTTCTTTGGGCCCTCCTGGGCCGTCTTGGGCGCCTCTTGGGCTTCTTGGGGTCCTCTTGGGCCGTCTTGGGGCCCTCTTGGAGGCCTTTTGGGCCGTCTTGGGGCCATCTTGGGAGCCTCTTGGGCTGTCTTCGAGCGTCGGAGAGCCGACAAGGCGAGAAAACCAACAACCTTCCAAAACCGAAGGACAATCAATGAGTTTGGCCTCTTGGGGCCCTCTTGGGATGCCTCTTGGAGGTCTCTTGTGGCGTCTTGAAGGCCTCTTGGGCCGTCTGGTGGCCATCTTGAGCATCTCTGAACGGTTCCGAGGCGTCTCGAAGCCCTCTTGGACCGTTTTGGGAGTCTCTTGGGGCTCTCTTGGACCATCTTGGGGTCCTCTTGGGCCCGAACAGGTCACGCGGGGAGATGCGGGAAGTCAGCCGAGGCACGCCCCGGAAGATTTGGCAATGTGGGCACCCGGCCTCTAAGGGACCCCTCAGGAGCGAGGATGGAGGGTTAGAGGAGTAGAGACAGGACCCTCGGGCACGCCCGCTCCGTTCCCGGCGGCACTTTGGCGGATGTATGTATGTCTATGTCTATGCACACACACATATATATACATATATATACATATATAATGCATATCTATATATATACATGTGCCGATCTATATGCCGACCTATAATTCGTATCAACTGTCGCTCGCCTTTTTTAGCATGCTTGCTCTATCTACCTTTCTGTATTCCTCCAGATATTCCGCCTTTTGCAGATTCTGCTCGAGTTTCCTTCGGCGTGGTGCCGACTTCGAGACGGACTTTTATCAGGCTTTGTATTCGTAACGCTGGGTGGAAGTCGTTTCCCATCCTCCCTCTTCCCCATCTCGTTTTTTTGTTCTCTGTGCCCTCGTCACGCTGCACCTTCCGGGAATATAATGCACAATGCAGTCATCCACGCCTCAGCTTGTTTTCGCAGCCGCTCGCCTGGGCATTCCCAACGCGCTTGCCATACCTGCTGTTGTCGCAGGCCTAGAGATTGACACCAACACCAGTTTCGGCGGTGTGCCTCCACCGAGGGAAGAAGATCCCGATCTCGGCTATGGTGGTAATATTCTGGCTTCCAAGGTGGCCGAACTATTACCACCAACACCGAAAATCTAGGATCACCTTCCCCCTGTGGAGGCAACCCCCTGTCTTGGTGTTGGTGCCAATTTCCAGGCCTCCGATGTTGATCTACGGGTCAGCCGGTGCAGCTTTTTAGCTCCGTGGTCCAAGCCAAGAGGCCGCCGCCGCTCCCGATGCCCGTGGGCAGCACCGTCGGTGGGGTGAGCACGCGCAGGAGTAAGGAGGAGGGGGAGGAGGAGGAGGAGGAGGAGGAGGAGGAGGAGGAGGAGGAGGAGAAGGAGGAGGAGGAGGAGGAGGATGGAGGAGGAGGAGGAGGAGGAGGAGGAGGAGGGAGGAGGAGGAGGATGGCGAACCAGTGTAAACCCAAGACCAATCAACGAGCTTGCAATCAATCATCCCTCCGAGCACCCTCTTCATAAGCAATCACAAGGATATTTTTTCACTGAACGAGGTGCCCCATTGGAAAGCAACAATCTTGAACTGTGCCAGAACAGCATTCCTGGAATGCCAACGCCGCGAATCACCGTTACTGTTGCGTGTTGACGATCCCGAGCCGTGCCAGAACACCATTCCTGGGACTCTTCACCTCCACGAATCGACGAACTGTGGCGCCCTTGCAGTCCGACGTCGTGCCAGAGCACCATTTCTGGGACGTTACCCAGTGAGAGTCTCTGAAACCGCTGCAAACTCTTCCAACGAAGATGCGCGGCGCGAAGGCGAGAGCCACATGTTTAGAAGGAACCCGCCCTCCTCCACCTGTGAAGCTCTCTGAACAATGTTCAAGACGGGCTCGCG
>CAUYUJ010016364.1:275989-282055 GCA_963575745.1 Prorocentrum cordatum
TTCGACACCTCTTCGCCGCTATTCGGGAGTTTGTCTGACGGCTTTCCCCGCGCCGCCCCCTGCCCCAAGAAGCGAGGACGGATCCAGGCTCCCAGGAACTGGGGCCACGCTCAGCACGTTCTTGAGGGGGTTCCAGAAGGGGTGCGGTGTGACATCTGTTTCAGGCACCGGGCCCAGGGGACCAGGGAGTCCTGGCTGAGCCAACCGTGCAAGCCGGATCATGCCCAGACCTTTTACCCGGTTTACCTTCCGCACCTCCATGTCTTTCGAGGTGTGGCCTTCTGTAGCAGTTGCGGAGAAGTGTCGTCGTTGAAGGCCTTTAAGTTGAATGCTCTTTGCGCCCACCCCACAAGCACGGGAAAGACGGCCAAGTCGAGATTTCTCAGAGAGCAGCTGCCGCAAGGTTTGCAGCGGTTGCCCACGGCTCTAGCGACGCAGTCCCACGAAGACTGCGCCCGAGGTGTGGGCATTCCAGCTCATCGTATATACCGATAGGGCTGGTCTTTGGGCCCGTGAAGAGCGCGGATTCCCCTTAGTGGCATGCAACATGCAACATGGAGGGCGAGGAGGAGGAAGACGATGACGGATGAGGATGATGATGAGGATGATGATGTGGATGATGATGGGGATGAGGGAAATTGGTATGATGATGCTGATGATGCTGGTAATGCTGATGCTGAAGCCGATGAGGTTGGCCATGATGTTTCTGATGCTGAGATGATGGTGATGTCGATTATGATGATGCTGAGGATGACGATGCTGGTGATGATGATGATGATGATGATGATGATGCTGATGATGATGATGATGATGACGATGATACTGATGATGCTGATGATGCTGATGATGCTTGTGTTGATGACAAGGGTGCTGCTGATGATGCTATTGTTGCTGTTTCTGACGATGATGCTCAGGCTGATGATGCGGGTGATGATGATGATGGTGCTGGTTATGGTGTTTATGATGGTGGTGGTGGTGGATGACGATGATGATGCTGCTGATGACGATGAGGAGGAAGAGGAGGAAGGAGGATGAGGAGGAGGAGGAGGAGAAGGAGGAGAAGGAGGAGGAGGAGGAGGAGGAGGAGGAGAAGAAGGAGAGGAGGAGGAGGAGTGGGAGGAGGATGAAGGGGAAGGGGGACGAGGGGGACGGGGGTGTAGTAGGGTGAGTTAGTAGTACTAGTAGTAGTAGGAGTAGTAGTAGTAGTAGTAGTAGTAGTTCGTAGTAGTCGGTAAGTAGTCGTAGTAGTCGTAGTATAGTAGGAGTATTAGTAGTAGTGAGTAGTAGTATAGCAGTAGTAGTAAGTAGTAGTAGTAGTAGTAGTGTAGTTGTAGTGTAGTTGTGTGTGTAGTAGTAGTAGTAGTAGTACAAGTAGTCGTTGTTATCGTAGAGTAGTAGTAGTAGTAGTAGAGTAGTAGTAGGTGGTGGTGGTGGTGGTGGTGGTGGTGTGGTGGTGTGGGGTGGTGTGGTGGTGGTGGTGGATGGTGGTGGTGGTAGTGGTAGTAGTAGTAGTAGTAGGAGAGGAGGGAGGAGGAAGAGGAGGAGGAGGAGGAGTCGGGGGAGCATTGTGATGGGGGGGGGGAGGATTGCAGATGCCGGAGGGTTACATAGCGCAAAGTGCATGGAACCCCTTCCCGAACTCGGTCTGACGGAATTTGGCGTGATGTCTGCACATGCCCTGTTGGGGCTTCCTAGGGCTCCTCTAGGAGGGCTCCTCCTGGGGCTCGTCCCGTTGATGATGACGATGCGGGTGAGGACCAGGGTGATGAAGGTTGTGGTGGTGGTGGTGGTGGTGCTGACGATGATGATGATGCGTGATGATGACGCTGGCAATGATGACGCTGGCAATTCTGGTAGTGGTTGTGGTGATACTGCTGGTGGCGACGGCGATAATGTTGGTGATGGTGGTGGTGGCGGTGGTGGTGGTTTCGGGGATGGTGATGGTGGTGATGACGATGGTGACGACGATGGTGAGGATGGTGATGCTGATTATGGTGATGATGCTGTTGTTGATGATGATGGTGATGATGCTGCTGATGATGATGATGATGTTGTTGTTGGTGATGCTGATGACGACGGTGATGCTGATGAGGTTGATGATGATGCTGATGGTGATGATGATGATGCTGATGACGATGCTGAGGACGATGGCTATGCTGCTGATGATGCTGCTGATGATGATGCTGATGCTGATGATAATGACGAAGATGATGCTGTTGCTGATGATGATGCTGCTAGTGATGGTGTTGGTGATGCTGATGATGGTGCTGCTGACGATGATGATGATGATGATGATGATGATGATGATGATGATGATGATGATGATGATGATGATGATGATGACGAGGATGCTGATGATGATGATGACGAGGATGATGATGCTGATGCTGAGAATGGCTATATGATGATGACGATGATGATGCTGATGATGATGCTGCTGATGATGATGATGATGATGCTGATGGTGATGCTGATGATGATGAGGATAGTGATTATGCTGCTGATGAGGATGCTGATGATGATGATGATGATGATGATGATGATGATGATGATGATGATGATGATGATGATGATGATGATGAGGATGATGAGGATGATGATGGTGGTCGTGAGGACGGGAAGGATGGGCGAAGAAGAGGAGGAGGAGAAGGATGAGGAGGGAGAGTCGGAGGGAGAGGAGGCGGAGGAGGAGGAGGAGGAGGAGGAGGAGGAGGAGGAGGAGGAGGAGGAGGAGGAGGAGGAGGAGGAGGAGTAGGAGACGGAGGAGGAAGAGGAGGAGAGGAGGAGGAACAAGAGGAGGATACTGCCGCCGCGACCACGCGTAATCGGCCTCACGTTCGGGAGGGGGCGGCGCCGTCGGATACGGACGGGTAGTGCATGGGCCATTCCAGAACGCAGCGCGGCGCTCTAATCGACCCCTGCTGATGCATGCTCCTAGCTATCATGGCGGGCCGCGCGGTCCGCCATGCCGCGCCGGGTCGCGGGGAGGGGGGGGGGTCCTCCATCTCTTCTTTTCTTATGGCGGGGGTATGGGGGGGGTTGGATGCGAACCGTCCCCTGCTATCGGTCGCCTGTAGATTTCCTTCGTGGATTTAGCGTAGGATGGAGGGCTGCGGCGTTTGAACGTACCTTTCGTTGGGAGTTTTGTTGACCTTCTGGGCAAGTTCTAGTCGCCACGTGGCTCGAATAAACTGGCCACGGTTGTGCCTTCGAGGATACTGATATACGGTTGTCGACTTTGGTATAGTGTGAGTTGCGACGTATACGCCGTGCCAAGCTGCTGGGCGTGTCAGCCTGCACAGCGTGTCTTTCGGACCACTTAGCATGTCCATTGTGTCACAACCCATGAGCCCCAAATCCGTCTCCCCTTATGTTACGCTTAGCGGGTCGTTTGGAGGGATGGGGGGTTGCGGGGAGATGGCGGAGGGTGGGTTCGGGGGAAAGGAGGTCTAGATACTCGTTCTGGGAGCCTTCCTGGAGCCACTTGCTCCACTCATGCGCTGACTCGAGTCGACCTTGAGCCGACCTTGAGCCGAGCTGGAGGCAAGCTAGAGTCCGTTGCGCGGGTCCCAGGAAGGCCTCCCAAGCGAGCATCTCTCGGGAGGGGAAAGGGGAAGGAGAGGGGGGAGACGGGAGGCCGCAGGAAAGGCAAGGGGCGGGAATGCGCGAGGCACGAGGAGCGGCCGCGGGCGGTGGCAAACGCCGCCGTGCTGTCGTCGCCGAGGCTGCGAGCGGGGAGGAAGACCCGAGGAGGAGGAGGAGGAGGAGGAGGAGGAAGAGGAGGAGGAGGAGGAGGAGGAGGAGGAGGCCTTTTCGTTGTGGGAGGAGGGGGGGGAGGAGGAGGAGGAGGAGGAGGAGGAGGAGGAGGAGGAGGAAGACCCGAGGAGGAGGAGGAGGAAGACCCGAGGAGGAGGAGGAGGAGGAGGAGGAGGAGGAGGAAGACCCGAGGAGGTGGCGGGAGCTCCAGAGCGCCTCCGGACGCTCCCGTGGGTGCGAGGCGTGGACTCTCCGTCACGTCACGCCCCGCTGGGGTCACGTGGGCCCGGGACCCCCCGGGGGGCGGCGGACGGAAGGACACGCGGGTCGCTGCCCACGGCCCGCCGAGGCCCACGGAGGTCGATCTCCCGGGAGCTGTCGGAGGCCCAGGGGCTGACACGAGCAGCAGCATCGGTCAGGAGGGAGAAAAGCAAACAGACACACTTAATCTTCGATTCCCCAGAAAATATAGGAAAAGAGTTCCGAGGCGGCGCCGAAAAAAGGCCATTCTAATACATATTTTTCTTTTGAAAATGCTGAATTTCTGCTTCTGGCGCCTGGGAGGCCTCGTGGGGGGGAAAGACAGAAACCCAGAACATATGGGAAAATATGGGGAATATTCTTTTTTCTGTGTGTGTTTATTTGTGTCTCCTGGGGACCCTTCACAGGGGCTGACACCAGCACCAGCATCGGCGGTGTGCCTCCACCGGGGGCAGCTGCTCCCGATCTCGGTGGTGGCGTGAAGCTTCGGGCTTCCTAGGTGGCCGGAGGAAGGCCACCAGCACCGAGCTCTATAGGATCCTCCTCCCCCGGAGAGCGCAACCCCCTGGTTTGGTGTCGGCGTCCATGTCCAAGCCTCCCAAAGTGGCTGTGGGCACCTCATGGGTAGATCCCCGCCTGGGACAAGCGTTCCCGAGCGCTCCCAGGTCCTCCCGAACCTCCCCGAGTGCGCGCAAGCGCTCCCGCGTGCTCCTGAGCGCTCCTTGTTCGCTGCTGAGGCTCGTCGTGGCCAGAAAAGCCCACTCGCTCCTCGTTCAGCAATCCCCAGGTGGCACGACAATTGTACGACAAATCCGCGTCGTGAGAACTCCTCCCCAGTCTCGGGATTTGGCCAAGAGGGGGCTCTGATTCGGGTGGGTGGGCATCGTGGCCAGGGCCATGCCATCTCCCCAGACTTCATGGCGCCTCTTCCTGTTCTATCACGTCCCCCAGCCCCCCGTGGGCCGCGCCCGTGCCTCGGGCAATGACCTGCGACCCCCCCTCTTTGACGCCCCCCTCTTGGACGCCCCCTGCAGCTGGCCCCCCGAGTCACCCCGCCCCTCTTCGGCGGGGCCTTCGCACGCCGTCCTCTCCTCGCTCCGGGAGTGGATCTCGCTCGTTCGCCCTGGCGCTCCTCCGGCCTCCTCGCATTTCCCAGAGTCAGCCCGCCGGCAGTGTGCGACGGGCGGGGTGCGGTCTTTCTGGGCGGACTTTGGTCTCAATCGGGAGCAAGCCTGCCCTCCCCCTCGGGATGTCCAAGGCCACCGCCTCGGGGTCGTGCCACGGGCTCTCGAGGAGTGGTGGGTGTGGACATCTGCCTGTCCATGCGGGCGGGCAGATATCCATCTCAGCCTCCTCTCGAGATCCCGTGGCGCTCCGCGGCAGTGGATGTAGACATGTTCGGGCCGCGCCTCCCACTGCCTCCCCCCTGGCTCCGACGTCGGCCCCGGCAGGGCACGTGCGCCCGCGCGCGGGCCTGTACAGCGAGGGCCCCGTCCGCCGCCGCCCCGCCGGGCCTTTGAGCCCGCCGCAGCTGGGCTCACCAGAAGCCGGCGCGAACGAGCCAATGCCGTGCCTCAATCGTGCAAGCGGGCACCCCGCCGTCCTTCTCCGATCGTGTCGGGCCGGACGAAAGGGGGGGATTGGGAAAAGGGGGGTTACGAAATTTGCTACATGCAGCTGGTTTCGGCCTCACCGAGGGGCCCATTCCTCGATACATAGCCGCCTCCGGCGCCGGGAGGCGCCGGGAAAATCAGCTACGTGAGCTGATTCTCCCCCCCCCCTTTGCTATCACCCCCTTTCGCCCGACCCGATCGTGTCCGCCCCCTCCGCCCAGGACCTCCTTTCCCCAGCAGTGCCGCCGCCGTTCCCTCGTCACCACGGCGGGAGTCGCCTCGAGGTTCGGGTCAGGACGCACCCCTTGAGAGGTCAGGGGGGCAGCGGTGTCGGTACCTTCTTGCCCCGTCAGTACTTGGCCTCCTTCTCGCCCTCCCCTCCCAGGATAATGAGGGAGGAGGAGGAGGAGGAGGAGGAGGAGGAGGAGGAGGAGGA
>CAUYUJ010016365.1:0-10000 GCA_963575745.1 Prorocentrum cordatum
TACTCCTACTCCTACTCCTACGACTACGACTACTACTACTACTACTACTACTACTAATAATAATAATACTACGACTACTGCGACTACTACATCTACTACGATGACTACTACTACTACTACTACTACTACTACGAAGACGACGACTACGACTACTACGACTACTACGACTACTACGACTACAACGACTACGACGACTACGACGACTACGACTACGACTACGACTACTACTACTCCCACTCCTACTCCTACTCCTACTCCTACTCCTACTACTACTACTACTACTACTACTACTACTACTACTACTACTACTACTACTGCTACTACTGCTACTACTACTACTACCACTACTACTAATACTACTAATACTACTACTACTACTACTACTACTACTACTACTACTACTACTACTACTACTACTACTACTACTACTACTACTACTACTACTACTACTACTACTACTACTACTACTATACTACTACTACTACTACTACTACTACTACTACTACTACTACTACTACTACTACTACTACTACTACTACTATTACTACCACCACCACCACCACCACCACCACCACCACCACTAGTACAACTACCACTACTGCGACCTCTGCGCAATGCTTTTACGTAGTGTTGTTACCTAATGTTTGTATGCGGTGTTTTTTTACGTAGTGCCTGTTTCAATTTCCAAAGTGTTTTTTCAACATTGAATTATTTATTTCAACATTAAACGTAACCGTTACCACAATCCCAGTCCGAGCTGGCCGCGGGGCGCAGGGGCGCCGGGAGCCAAGATTCCACGCCCCTGCGCCCCGCGGATGGCGGGAACCGGGATTTTGCAAAACACCTGCCCGGAAGGCGCGGAAATCCCGGTTCCTAGTGCCTCCCGCGCCCTCGCTCGGGACGCCTTCGCTAAATCGCCCAGAAAGCTCGGAGGTGGGGTGCGCGCAGGGCCGCAGGGGATCCGTGTGCGGAGCTTATTGGCTCTATTGTTTGCGAAAACCTTCCGTCAGCCCCCGCGACCAGCGACCGCCGGAATGGCGGGAACTTGGATTTTGGAGAGATCGAGGCCAGATAAGCCCGAAATCCCGGTTCCCGGCTCTGTCAGGCGCCCCGAGCCCGCGCCCCCACGGGCGGCGACCGCCAGGATGGCGGGAAATGGGACTTTGGAGAGATCGAGCCTGGATAAGCCCGTGATCCCAGTTCCCAGCTCTGTCAGACGCCCCGCCCCCGCCCCCACGAGCGGCTTCCTGGGCCCCAAGATGGCGGGAACCAGGATTTTGGAGAGATCGAGCCGCCTGCAGGAGCCCGAAATTCCGGTTCCCGGCTCTGTCGGGCGCCCCGCCCCCGCCCCCACGAGCGGCGACCGCCGGGATGGCGGGAATGGGACTTTGGAGAGATCGAGCCTGATCGAGCCAGGAATCCCGTGCCCGGCTCTGTCACTGTCAAGCGCCCCGAGCCTCCGCCCCCACGAGCGGCGACCGCCAGGATGGCGGGAACCGGGATTCTGGACAGATCGAGCTTGGATAAGCCCGGAATCCTGGTTCCCGGCTCTGTCAAGTGCCCCGAGCCTCCGCCCCAACGAACGGCGACCGCCGGGATGGCGGGAACCGGGATTTTGGAGTTCAAACCTGGAAAAGCCCGAAATCCCGGTTCCCAGCCGTGTCCATATGTGCCCTTATGTTTTTTTCTATGTCCCATGTCCCTTCAGGACCCTCTGCGTCCCTCTGTGTCGCCCTGTGTCCCTCAGTGTCCCTCTGTGCCCCTCTGTGTCCCCCTGTGTTGCTCTGTCCCCATGTGTGCCTCTGTGTTTCTCTGTGTCCCTCTGTGTCTCTCTGTGTCCCTCTGTGTCCCTCTGTGTTCTCTGCGCCCCTCTGTGTCCCTGTGTGCCCTATGTGTCCCTCTGTGTCCCTCTGTGTCCCTCTGTGTCACTCTGTGTTTCTCTGTGTCCATATGCGTCCCTCTGTGTTTCTGTGTCCCTGAGTGTCCCTCTGTGTCCTTCTGTGTCCCTCTGTGTCCCCTGTGTCCCCCAGTGTCCCACTGTGTCCCTTTGTGTCCCTCTGTGTCTGCCTGCGTCTATCCACGTAGTTTCCGCTGGTTGCGTTTTCGCTTGAACGAACCAGCTTTTCGCTTGAACGAGCATCTTTTCGCTTGAACGATCTACCCTCGGGGGGGGCAGGGGGCGTGCCCCTGGCCCAGGGAGCCCACTTCCTCCTCCTCCTCCTCCTTCTCCTCCTGCTCGTCCTCGTCCTCGTCCTCCTCGTCCTCGTCCTCGTCCTCCTCCTCATCTGGCCCAGGGAGCCCCAACCTTTCGCAACTCGTCGGAGCCCCTGGGATCCTTCTTTGAAGGGGGCGACGGGGCAGGACAGCTAAGGGTGGGGTAGAGAGTCGGCTCTCACGTAGCTGGTCTTCCTGGCGCCTGCTGGCGCCAGAGGCGCCCATGTATCGAGGATTGGGCCTGGCGGCGGCGCCGAAACCAGCTGCATGCAGCAGATTTCGTATCCCCCCCCTTCCATTTCCTACCCTTTCGCCTGGCCCGCCTTCTCTGGGCCTCGCGAGGGGCGCTCCGAAGGCCGTATGGGCCTTCCTGGAAGATCCTGAGAAAGCCGTTGGACCCACCGGAGGCCCTGGAGCAGATGCGGCCAGAGGATCGCCGATGCATCGGCGACGGCGGGATGAGAAGGCCCGGCTCCGGATCCTCGCCATCGCTCGGACGTCCATTTCCCGTGCAAGTTTCGGTTTTGTGCGTGTTGTTTTGCAGGATGATTCAGGATGCTCCTCGATGGTCCTCGCCGAGAAAAAGTGCACACGTCCGAGCGATGCCAAGGATCGCGCCGGCGATGCGGCGCGGTACTCCGACTCAGTCTGCTCTGGCCCCATCTGGGCGGCCTGAAGCACTGGGCCAGGGACACCTTTGGCAACACCCCGCCGTCGATCGGACGTCCATTCCTTGTGCGTTTGTCGGTCTCGTGCGTAGTTTTGGTTCGGCCTGGTAGTCAAGGATGCTCCTGGAAGGTCCTCGCCGAGGAACAAATTCACACGTCCGAGAGATGCCGCCGCCAAGGCCAGGGGCACCTTTGGCAACACAAAATCCTGGCGGCGCGCTCCCTTGGGTCAGGTTGGATCCTCGGGGGGCCTCGTCTATCCAATTGCGTCGCTGTTCGCGTCGGATATGTCGAATCCGCTCAAAATCCGCGCAAATCCACTTCAGAGATGTGTCAAATCCGCGTCAGATCCAGGCAACATGCGCGCCGGGACCACGCCCAACACCAAAGAAGGGCCACCACTGTCGGGTGCTGCTGGGAGTGGTGCTGACCCAAGGCGCTCCCAGGCTGGGGCCTCTGGTCCTTATGAGGGGTGCTCTGGAAGCCATCTGCGCCTCTCGGGAAAGCTGGGAGCACTGCCGCTGCTACGGAGGAGAAATTACTCCGACGGAAAGACCCTATATGATAATATCTTTCCCTTGCCTGAGGATCTCCTCTTGCCCACTCCTCCTACACCCTCCTGCCTGCTCCTCTCCCTCTTGCCTCATCCTCCTGCCTCCTCCCCATATCTGCCTCCTACTCCTCCCCATGCCTCCTCCTGCCTCCTGCCTCCTGCCTCTTGCATCCTCCTGACTGATGCTGCTACTGCTGTTCCTCCTCCTACATTTCTTCCATGTCCTCCTCCTCCTCCTCCTCCTCCTCCTGCTCGTCCTCGTCCTCGCCCTAGTCCTCGTCGCCCTCGTCATCATCGTCCTTCTCCTCCGTCTCCTCCTGCTCCTCCTCCTCGTTTTCCTGCTCCTGCCTCCTGCTCATCCACATCCGCATCCTCCCTCCTCCTCTCTCCTCCTCCTCCTCCCCTTTTTCCTCCTCCTCCTCCTCCTCCTCCTCCTCCTCCTCCTCCTCCTACTCCTCATCCTCCTCCTCCTTCTCCTCCTTCCCCCCTCCTCCTCCTCCTCCTCCTCCTCCTCCTCCGCCTCCTCCTCCTCATCCTCCTCGGGCCTCCTCTTTTTCTTCTTCTTCTTCTCCTTCTTCACCTTTTATCATTATTCTACTGTTTCTTCTTCCTCCTCCTCCTCCTCCTCCTCCTCGGGCCTCCTCTTACTCCAACTTGGGCCTCCTGCCTCCTCCTGGGGCCTCCTGGAGCCTCCTGGAGCTTCCCGGGGCGTCCTGGAGCCTTCTGGTGCCTCCCAGGGCCTCGTGGGGCACTCTTCCTCTTCCTGCTCATCCATCCTCCTCGTCAGACTTTGTCGCGGTTCGCTCACTGATCAGGTTCCCGCTCGAGACATCCTCTAGATTCGAGCCTGGTGGGTCAACAAGTGAACCAGTGACAACATGTGGATGGAAGTGGGTACCCTATAGGGAAGGAATATTCAAGCGGAAGAGCCCAGGTACCAACATGAAGTGCGGGCCCCAAAGGGAGGGACGCCCCCGCTCGAGACATCCTCACGATTTGCCCCCTTGTTGTGATCGAGTGGTTTGCCTGCTACACTACGTCGATGACACGATCGGATTACAAACATGATCTGTGGGGCCCAAAACGAGGGCGCTCCCGCCTGAGCCTTCCTCGCAGTTCACTCACAGACGAGGCCCCCGCTCAAAGCATCCTCAGGATTTGCCCCCTTGGGGTTGCTCAAGTGCCATGCCTGGTGGAGTTTTCTGATGACCCGTTAGAACTGCCAACATGAAGCGTGAGCCTCATAAGGAAGGATCTCCCGCTCGAGACTTCCCTCAATGTGGATACGTGAGTGTGCATGTGTATGATTATGATGATTATGATGGTGATGATGATGATGCTAATGAGTGGTGATGGTGCGTGGTGATGGTGATGCTTAAGACGAGAGAGAGAAGGATGAGTGGTGGTGGGAAGTGAATGCGTGAGAATGATGAGTGGGTGCATGCTGATAGTGGCGATGATGACGCTGACGATTGTTGGTTTGTTGGAGGACTACCCTGATGCGCTTAATGACCGCTCGATTTCTGAACGTCCTTGCACGGGATTGCTCGCGCCCGTCCTCTCGCCGTCTCCCTCTGAAACAGCACCCAAAAAAGATGAACCGCTAGTCCATCGACCGCGCGAACGGCCCTGGCTGCCGCCTCTAGGGGTGGCCGGCGTCCCTCAAGGAGCCACAACCCGACACTGCACAGGAGGGGGCTAGGACTAGGAAGGAAAGAAAAACACCGCTGCTTGCGTCCGCCACACACGGGCCAGAAATCGGTGAGCACAAACTGGCACAGCTGAGCTCGCAACTTACTTGCAGACGAGAGCGCGAAGGGACCGCGATGATGCCTGGCACACAGCGACCGCAAGTAAAACAGGAAACGGGACTCACACCGCCTCACCTGCATCACTACAAACACATGTACCCGATCATCCTCCAAAGAACGCAAATGCTTAAAAACAGCGCCAGTACTTCATTGCGGATCATATATCGCAAGCAGGTGGCTTTCGCGAAGGCCTGGAGGCCCCGAAACTCGATAGGCAAGTGCACCTGCTTGAGCCACGTGCAAAACGAATGGGAGAACGCATCTGGGCCCAGCCGTGAGGAACATGACCGGCTCCTGAAAACACTTCAGAAGCTCCTGGGAAATCGGGTGGACCTGAATGACAAAGCCCAGAACCGAAACACACGACCCGAAACGCCACAGCAGCCTTCGTCAGCCCCAGCCCCAGTTGCCGAATGATTCCCGCACGAGTCCTGAATTTCGGAAGCACCTCGTCTCACCATGCACCGCGGAAGGCCATGCGATCCACGAAGATGCCGAGATAGCTCGCACTGTCCAAGACTAGGAACTGCTGAAAGCCGCCACGGAGCACACGGACAGAGCGGGGCACAAGTTCGAACTCTAGATTACCAGCGACCAGAAGAGAGATACCAGCTACACGTTCAAGTTTCAATGGCGTGAAGGACAGGGCCCAGGGAGGTAAACGTGTCCAAAATCCCGAAACAGAGATCGCTGGCATAAGCAAATGCCAGATCGCCCTGGCCGCCGCCCACCTCAAAAGCGGATCCGCCGCAAGCGCGAACAGAAGCGCGCTGCTAGGACATCCTTGCTTCGCACCTCTACCCATGACGATCGTGCCGCGCCTCCTCCCGCCCAAAGCAATCGCGGCCGATTGTTCTTGATCTACCAGAGCACAACAAGCCCGCCACTGCGGGCGGCGCCCCCATGCAGCTGCGGATGCGAAGAAGCCGCGGGCTCGCTGAAGACGGGAATGCAAAACAGAAATCCGCGAAGAGAACGCAGGCATTCGCGGTCGCGTTTGCTATCGCATGCTGCTCAAGAGGCCAGGCTTCGGCATCAATGATATCCGTGACCGTGTCGCGATGCTTCATGCACTTCTGATCTGTAGAGACAATCCTAGCTCGTTCTCCGCGAAGGGGGTGGACGCGGCGCTGGCCAAGAACTGGATGTCGGCGTGGGGCATGCTGCGCGGGCGGGTATCTTCTGGACCTCTGGAGACAGAGGGGCCGTTATCTCTCGAGTCGGAGCCCCCGGGGAGGAACGCCAGAAGTCTGCGGCGCATCCCAGGGGCAAGGATTGGATATCTTCGCTCAGAACCACGGGCAGATATCATAAGGGGCGCGAGAGGCGCCAGGGACTTTCCAAGCGCCGCGCCGAACGCCGTTAGCACCAGGCACACTGTGGAAACCCGTTCTTATATATATATATATATATAAACCAAAAAAAAAAAACGAGACAGAGCACGGAAGCTGCCACTCTGTTGGCAATTGCTCAGGTACCTTCTGGACATGTTCGGATGCCTCAGACACTTGGGGCCAGTGCTCTTGAGGACCCGGGCAGGACGTTCAAGCGACGAACAGAGATCGCCATTAGATGCATGTACACATGTCACATACGCACGACTTCTGAAGCGCCCCCAAAGTCCCCGGCGCCTCTGCGCACCGGCCTCTGCCGGGGCCTCTGAGGCCCCCATGTCGAGTGGCTCCTGATCTAGCAGCCGCATCTGATGAGCACGCGAAGCCCCGAGACATTTGAACAGAAAAAGTGTGCCATGTCAATGTGGCGCTGCAGGGTCGGGCAGCACTTGGGCGCGCCCATCGCCGACTAGGACTTTCGAGCCAGCCCCGCAGCGCGTGCGTTGTCCAATGGCGCTTCGGTTCTAGAGCGTCTGCTGGGCACGTCTCGCTGCGTTCTTTCACCTGCATGGCAGCCGCAAACATGCGGCCCCCAATGGTCTCGAGACGAACCAAGGGCGCGCGCGCCTGCCAATCGATGCCAAGCTCTGAGATCAGCTTCTCTGCGCGGATGGCAAACTCTGGACGCGCGCAGACGCGCTCGGGGATGGGCGGGAATTCGGAATTAGGGGTGCGCGGGGGGAAACTCGCAACGGCAGGGATGTATTCGCTCGGAGACTTAGGCGGGAGTTTGCAGCTGCACTACGTCGGATATCGCAATCTCTCAGGATGGCCCGCGGCAAGGAGGCGCGGTTCCTATCGGGCCTGGAAGCGCGAGATATGCCCCATCTCCCAACTCCCTTCTCGCGTCGCACCCCTGATTCGCTTCCGTTGCATGCGGAGAGGGGCGATGAAGAAGCGAAGATTGAGCCCGATCACCCTGGGCCCACCCGCTGTCGCCCCCCCCCCCACCCCCCATCCCCCTAAAGGGCTGAACTGACGTCGCCGAGGAGAATCCTGCGAGAGTTGGGTTCGGCATCGCACGCAGAACGCGCAGCGCGCATCACTTGGGAGAGAGCGTCGCCTCGCGCTCGGCAAGTGCACGCCAGAGATCGCGAGCTCAACACTCGGACCTGGACAGGAGGTCTCCAGGACACGCCCCAAGACAAGCTCCGATTGGGCACCGGCGAGGAAATCATTGAAAACCTTGATGCCCCAAGACGGCAACGGCCCCACCTTCCCCCTGCGAAACATCAGACATGAAGCAACCGATGTCGCGCCCAAGACGGGGCCCACCCCGCCCCCTGCGGAGCTCCAATCTCTACAATATGGCAATGAGTTCCCCGACAGCAAACAATCTGGAACATGCCTGCGAGGGGGGGGGGGGGCTGGCACCCTGCGCCGGCCCCCCAAAAGCCATTCCGCACCGCGCTGAGGAGACCGCGAAAATTCCAAATGCACGGCGCGAGAGGCGAAGAAGGAGCAAATGGAAGATCATTGGGGGGGGGGACTGTAAACGCCACTTTCGCGCATGGGAGGGTTGAAAGACTGAGCCGGGCCAGTCGGGCGCGGCGCTCGAGCGGGCGGCCGGCCTGCCAGCTGCAACGGACAGTCCGCTTCATCGCCGATAAGGCGAAGGAAGCTGCGCGAAGGCTGCCTCGCGGCGCGCTGCGGCGCACTGGTCGATGCCAAACTCCTCGGGGCCGCCAGGGTCCGTGGCCATCTCCGCGACGGGAAAAGGGTCGCGCTCGGCGCGAAGCACAAAGATGCCCCCGCCAAGGCCGTCGCTGTTCACCTCGAAGCCGCGCGACTTCAGCAAGTCGTTCATCTTGGCCCTGACCTTCCCCATGGAGAAGAAATGGCTGTCTGCTCTTCAAACCGCGATCGCGAAGGGGGGCCGTAGATAGGGGATCACTGTCCTGAAACACCCCATCCGCTTCAAACGGCGTGAGGTAGTTACTGGCGTCTGTGGCCGTCTGAAAGTGGAGGGTGACCTTGCGCGTGATATCGATTTCCCTGATCGTGATGCTGGCGTGCTTGGCAGTCGGCGCGCAGCGGGAACTGACGGCCTCTTTAACCGCTCGTGGCGCACTCGCCAGCATCCGCGGAAGAATTCCAAGAATCAGCAGCTTCGTCGTGTTGTCCTGGAGCAGCTTCGTGACTTGTGAGGCCCCCGAGGAACGTGAGCTCGCATCCGACGGAAGACGTGGCAACTGGTCGAGCTTGGTCTCGATGTCCTGAATCTTCTGCTTCGCCGAGGAAGTCGCTTCATTAACTATCGATATCCATGGAGTCTCGGGGAGACGGCGAAGTTTCAAACGCGACTCGGTCATGGAGCTCCTTGCAGGTCTCATCCAGATCCAGGGAAAGCTGCCGCGTGCTCCCCTTCAAGCTGAAACAAAAAAGAGCGGATATCATCGTCCATCGCTGCCATGTTTGTGGCGAGCTGATCACATCGTAGCCGGGTCGCGCCCATCTGGGTCCTGATCCTCGAAATGTCCGTGGCCGACTCTGCGACCTAACTGGACAAACCTTGCAATAACGTAGTAATGATACCGAACTTGTCGCAAGGCGTCTCTGAACGGCGGCCGCGAACACGATCATACCAACGCTTGGAACGCGACGGGGAGAAACTTGGGCTACTGCTTGCCGAACGCGACCGAGGCTTAGCTCTGCGGCGGCGATCTTCGTGGCGCTCCCCGCGCGCTGGCATCGCCGCAGCCGAAGGTTTTCAGGAAGGAAGGAACGGAGAACTGTGAAGGTCAGGTCGCTGCTTCTGGAAGGCACCGCGAGGCTCCCCGTCGGCAGCGGCAAGTCCCGCGCCCGAGGGCACAGGTTTGGAACTTGAGCCAGAATGGCTTAGCCTAAATGGCTACGGGGATGGTGATGATGATTATGGTGATGCGGGTGTTGGTGATAATGGAAATGACAATGATAATGATGACGATGACGATAACGATGATGATGGTGATGCTGGTGGTGGTGGTGATCATGAAGTGTGTGCGTGTGGGTTGGTGTGTTCTTGCGCGGGGTGTCCACGTGGGTATGATGCTGATGACGATGGCGATGATGACGATGATGCTGCTGATGATGATGGTCATTGTGATAATGATGATGCTGATGCAGCTGAATGTTATGATGAGTATGATGGTTATGATGGTGATGATGCTGTTGGTGGCGGTGGTGATGATGACGTGTGTGCGTGTGGGTGGGTGTTCTTGCGCGTGGGGCCCACGTGGGGATAATGTTGATGATGATGCTGCTGATGATGATGGTGATAATGATGATGAGACGGGTTAAGATACTAAGTCTGATGATGGTGGTGGTGAGGATGATGGTTATAATGATGATGCTGAGTGCGAAAGAGGAGGAGGAAGAAGA
>CAUYUJ010016365.1:15000-22500 GCA_963575745.1 Prorocentrum cordatum
CCGTCGCCTTCAGTTAATTATCTAGCCACATGAGTGCACGGCGTGCCAAACGTCCAGCACGTTCTTGTTTCTTTGCAGAAGAACTCCCCGTGCGGTCTCGGCCCTAACCGCCGGCCGCGCGGTCGCCATTGGCCCCCATCGTGTCCAAGACGGCCAAGATGCCCTCCAAGACGGCCAACATGCCGCCGAGACGGTCCCAAGACGCCTCTCAGACTGTCTCGATGGCCCCCAAACATTCCAAGAAGATGTCCTCAAGACGGCCCGAAGGGCCCCTCAGACGTCCCAGGAGGGTTCCGAGAGGATCTCCAGGATGCCACAATCATTGATGTCTCTTTGGTGTTTCAATGATTGTAGCGTTCTCCATGCACACCCCGAGGCAGCAACCCAGAAGATCGGTCGGGCTTCCCGCAGGAACGGCGGTGGCGGCGGCCAGGGAGATCGGAGCCGCCCTGGACATCTCACCTACAGCTTACACAAACTCCACGAGCCACCAGGCTGGACCGCCTAGGGGCCCCGGTAGGCCGCCACCTGTCGAGGCACCTCGACCCCGACCGCGGGCCACCCTCCTACCAGGAAATTCTGAGTATCGTTTAACCGATCCCCATCCCCAGCAGCGTGCGTGGCCTGGGCCCCACTGGCCGATTTACCCCCGACGACGAGGGCGAGGGCGAGGGCGAGGACGAGGACGAGGAACCAACGAGCGCCCCAGCGTGCAGCTCCGCCCAGGCGCGCCGCCCACGGGCGCGCCCGCTGCACTCGTTAGCGGCGCAGGCGCAGGAGCCAGGGACCTGGTGCGCAGCCTGGCCCCCGGGGAATGCGCCATGTTCGCGATGCTTGCAGGAGGACAGGTCACCGTAGGAACCCAGGGCGAGGCGGCTGTCTTTACAGCGGCCATGCCAACCTGGGCCGCCCTGGCCCTACCTGCGGCTGCCGACGCGCAGGCAGCCAACAGCAACCTCCAGAGGCCATATGTACAAATTCGGGGACAGCTAATCATAAGGGACGTCTGAAGACGAGCGCGTTCCGCTACTCGCAGGGTAACTACTCGCAAATGGCCTGGATCCGCCGCGGGGGATGTACGATTGATCTCGTCCAAGCGAACATATGTTTTTGTTCGTACGTTTGCGAGAAGGCACTTTGAGAGTAGTGGAACGCGCTTGGTGAGTCTGGATTGCGCGGAGAACGATGGCAGCTCCCCCCCCCCAGCCGACGCCCGCGGCCCTTGACATGGGCGCCCCGGGCGCCCAGGACAGGCCAGCCGCGCGTCGAACCGACGTGCTGCAACCGATCCCGGGACCTGCCAGGCCCATCTGATACCCCACAATCTATCAGCTGGTCGTAGAATCTGCCTCCGACGACCCACCCCTGGCTGCCCCCATCCTGGCAAAACGCATCGCACCCACGGGAGCACAGCTTTCGCTGGGCAGTTTCAGGGCCGTGCTGCCCTTGCACCGGCAGCACGACCTTGCGCGTTGGGTGGAAGCAAGAATCACAATCGAGATGGATCGGGAACAGCACTGGGGAAGGCCCCTGGCAAGATGCGCCTTGCCCATCGCCCTGGTCTGCTGGCTTGTCCAGCACACTCAACCAATCCAGATCGCCCCAGACCATCATGACCAAGTTATGCGGGAACTGCGCATCGGCGAGGCCGCGCAAAAGCTCTACCCATTTGCGCAGTGGGTGCGCCCATCCTCCGACCCGGAGAACACAGCTCACAGGTACATTTCTCCACGCCCCAGGGGCGAGAGGCGCGGGCGATGAGGCGAGTGCGACGCATGAGGCCTGCTGACGGACTCGATGATGCGATTGGCGCCATCATCGCGCGGGTCAAGAATTTTGGACGCCCGAGATGGGTACAGAAAAAATGGGTAAAATGCCCAACAACAAATGTTGTCCCAAACCGACAGCGGCCGCTGTTGGGCAGGCGGTCTTCTGTCTCAAGTGGACACAGGCCGCGGCGACACCGACAGCGAGTCCTGTTCACAATGGACAGGAACTGCTGTTGGGCATTGTACCCGTTCTTTCCGTACCAATTTCTTTCGTGCCGAAAGAATGAGCGCGACCTGGCCCGAGCCCATGCCGGAGCGCCCAGACCAGCACGAGGGCCCAGGGGAAGGCGCAGAAGTACTGGCCCCGCAGGGATTGACCCCTCCCCCCGAGGACCTGCGCCTGGTGCGCCAGTTACGCAGGAGGCCAAAATCATTGATTTCCATTTGGTGTTTGAAGGAGTCTGGCATTTGCTTCTGTTCGGCCTTCCGACAGCCCGAGACGGCCCCAGACCCCCCAAAGATCGCCCCAGGATCGCCCAAGGGGCCTCCAAGATGGCCCCTGAACGGCCCAAGAGGCCCCCAAGACGGCCCAAGAGGCCTCCAAGACGCTCTAGGTGGCCTCCAAGACGGCCCGGGAGCACCCCAAGGGGGCCCCAAGTCGGCCCAGAGAGGCCCCAAGATGGCCTCCGACGGGCCATGAATGCCCTAAGACGGCCGAGAAGACCCCCGAGATGCCCCCAGGGGCCCCCAAGAGGTTCAAGGAGGCCCCCAAGATGCCTCCAAGAGGCTCCCAGGAAGTTCCCAGGAGGCCCCCAAATTGCCCCCAGGGGCTCCCAAGATGCCACCTCCTCCATCTCCTCCTCCTCATGATCTTCCCCGCCACCCTCCCCCAAGTGCTCCCCGAAGGGTTTCTACAACGGCTGGGGGAACACATAGTCCGATAGCTTGGCAGAGCTCTTGCCACAACGCTCGGCCACATGGGCGATTCCAAAAGGCAGGGGGCGGCGGTGATTCGCCGTAGGCGTCTTCGATATAGCCCCCTCGCCCTCACCCCATACCCGAGGGGGAACGTTAGGGGAGACTGGTTCAGGGGGGGCGATGCACCGCCGTTAGATCGGCGACAGGATCTCAATAGCATACCTGGGCTGGCACGGAAACGGAAAGAGCGCTGCAGCAACAGAAACCGAAATGACGCACACCACCGTTCGCACTGGGAGCCTTGGCGTTGAGAGCGTGTTACGTCACCCCTCGCTCTTGGGAGCCTTGCTGTGCAGAGATTGTTGCGTTGCCGCCCGTTCCTGAGCCTTGGCTGGGCCTTGGTGTCAGGAACTTGTTACGTCACCGCTCTCTGCTGGGAGCCTTGGTCTTATCAGCTTCTGTACGTCACCGTTCGCTCTTGGAAGCCTTGGTGTGGAGAGCTTTTTGCGTTACCGATCGCTCTTTATTTGGCGTCTCTGGGCCTTCGTGGGAGTCCTATTGGGGCCCTTTTGGAGCCCTTTTGGGGGCCTCTTGGGGGCCTCTTGGGGCTTCTTGGGGGGCTCTGGGGGCCTCCTGCGAGCGTCTTGGGGCGAAAGGCTAGACTTTGGGGTTCGTGGTCCCTCTTTTGGGCCGTCTTGGGGCCCTCTTGGGCGCCTCTGGGGCCGTCTTGGGGCCCCCTTGGGCCGTTTTGGGGGCCTCTTGGGAGCCTCTTGGGCCGTCTTGGGGCGGCCTTGGGTGCCTCGTGGACCGTCTTCAACGCCGTGAAAGCCGAAAAGCCGTGTATGCTAAAAATATCGGAGGTGAGGGGGTGAGATCGAAGCGGAACGGAGAGCCCCCCTACCGGGAAATCGGTTTCGGTTTCGTGTTCGTGCGTGCCGTACGTGCGGGCGAGGCGAAGCTGCGTGGGCGGGCGAGAAGAAAGTCTCCTCCGGCTGAGGCGCGGCCGGACCAAATGATTCCTTTCCGGGGGCCGGTGGCCCGTGGTGTCCGCCTCCGGCTGAGGCGCGGCCGGACCAAATGTTTCCTTTCCGGGGGCCAGTGGCCCGCGGTGTCCCGCCGGTGTCCCGATGATGATGATGATGATGATGATGATGATGATGATGATGATGATGATGATGATGATGATGATGATGATGGTGACGATGATGGTGTCCCGATGATGATGATGATGATGATGATGATGATGATGATGATGATGATGATGATGATGATGATGATGATGATGATGATGGTGATGATGGTGATGATGATTACTATGATGATGACGATGATGGTGTCCCGATGATGATGATGGTGATGATGATGTTGATGATGATGGTGATGAGGTGATGATGATGGTGTTCCGATGATGATGATGATGATGATGATGATGATGATGATGATGATGGTGATGATGGTGTCCCGATGATGACGATGATGACGATGACGATGATGATGTTGTTGACGATGTTGATGATGATGACGGTGATGATGATGGCCATGGTGGTGATGATGGTGTCCTGATGATGAGTATGATGATGTTGCTGATGCTGATAGTGATGATGATGGTGTCCCGATGATGTTGATGTTTTTGATGATCCTGATGATGTTGATGCTGATGATGAAATGATGAGATGATGATGCTGATGATGATGATGGTGTCCCGATGATGATGGTGATGATGAGGATGATGATGATGATGGTGTTGATGATGATGGTGGTGCTGATGATAATGATGGTGTCCCGATGATGATGGTGTTGACGATGGTGACGATCATGGTGTCCCGATGATGATGATGTTGATGATGAGGATCATGATGAGGTGAGGATGATGATTTTGATGATGGTGACCCGATGATGAAGATGTTGATCATGATGGTGCCCCGATGATGATGATGATGATGATGATGATGATGATGATGGTGGTGACGATGATGATGGTGTCCCGATGATGATGGTGTTGATGATGATGTTACTGGTGATGATGGTGTCCCGATGATGATGATGCCCCGATGATGATGATGGTGACGATGATGGTGTCCCGATGATGATAATGGTGATGATGATGATGTTCATGATGGTGATGAGGTGATGATGATGGTGTCCCGATGATGATGATGATGATGATGATGCTGATGATGATGATGATGATGATGATGATGTTGATGACGTTGATGGCGATTATGTTGATGATTATGATGATGCCGATGATGACGTTGATTGTGAGATCGATTGTGATATCGATAGTGAGACCGAATGTGAGATCGATTGTGAGATCGATAGTGAGATAGATAGTGGGATCGATTGTGAGATCGATAGTCAGATCGATTGTGAGATCGATCGAATGAAATAGATCGAGTGAGATCGATTGTGAGATCGATCGAGTGAGATCGATCGAGCGAGACCCATAGTGAGATCGATGGTGAGATTGATAGTGAGACCGATCGAGTGAGACGTTGGTTCCTCCCCCCCCGAACCTCCTTATCACCCGAAGGGTGGTCGTATAGGTACGTTTTCCCACAGGCAGTCAATGATTCTGGCACCCTGGTGGCCTCTGGGGACGCCTCTTGGGGGCCTCTTGGGAGCCCCTGGGGGGCTCTGGGGGCCTCCTGCGAGCGTCTTGGGGCGAAAGGCTAGACTTTTGGGTTCGTGGTCCCCCTCTTGGGGCCGTCTTGGGGCCCTCGTGGGCCGTCTTGGGCGCCTCTGGGGCCGTCTGGGGGCCTCTTGGGCCGTTTTGGGGGCCTCTTGGGAGCCTCTTGGGCCGTCGTGGGGCGGTCTTGAGGGCCTCTTGGGCCGTCGTCAACGCCGTGAAAGCCGAAACACCGTATATGCGAAAAATGCACGTTTCCCAAAGGAAAATCAATGATGTGGGCCTCTTGGGGCACTCTTGGGACGCCCCTTGGGCGCCTCTTGGGCGGTCTTGGGCTCTCTGGGAGCGCTCTTGGGCCGTCTTGGGGGGAACCCGGAAAACATGCAAAAACCCTAGGGACAACCCGAAAGCGGCCATTAGATTTTTGCATTCGGCCCTCGCCCCTCCCCTGGATCCCTCCATTAAGGGCTTCGCCCCAACTCAACGTCATCACTCGTACCTCGCTCTTTCCGTTATCCGAACATTTCTGGGCGGACTATCGAGCCACCATCGGCGATGAGCGGGCGGTTGGGGGTCGATGCGTCCCCCCTGAGCATGCCGCCCCCTATGGGCATGTCCCCTGAGTATAGTTTATCCGAGCCCCATCCCCAGCGGCGTGGCCTGGGCCCCACTGGCCGATTTACCCCCCTAGATGGGGATATAGGTCGTTCCCTTCGGGTTTCGAGGGGTGTATCCCCAACTGGGGTGGTAATTTGGTGGGGATCTCGAAGGGGATGGGGATGGGGATGGGGATCGGTTAAACGATACTGTGGCAGCGCCGCTCGCGCGCCCGCCTTCGCCGCCGCGGACGCGGCCTTGCGCGCGCGCGCGCCTCCCCATGGCCCTGCCCGTTCGCTCCTATCCGCCTCCGTTTCCGCTCGCTCCTCATCTTCCCCCCTCCTCCTCCTCCTCCTCCTCCTCCTCCTCCTCCTCCTCCTCCTCCTCCTCCTCCTTCTCATCATCCTCCTCATCCTCCTCTTGCGTCTTGCAAAACGGACCGCCGCGCCGCCTCCGAGCGCTCCGAGAAGCTGCAGGACGAGGCCCAGTGGTGCGCTAAGCAACGGGCGTGCGATTGCTGGTATCCCAGTCCCACTTCCATCTGCTCCTCCTGCTCCTGCTCCTGCTCTTGCTCCTATTCCTGCTCCTCCTCCTCCTCCTCCTCCTCCTCCTCCTCCTCCTCCTCCTCCTCCTCCTCCTCCTGTTGCACCTCCTCCTCCTCCTCCTCCGACGACGACGACGACGACGGCGACATCGACGACGACGACGACCCGCACCCTTCAAATTCGCGCCCCGCGACGCGCGGTGAACGGTGACACCTTCGGGCCGGCGCGCTCGTCCCTCCTCCGCAGGGGCGTCCCCAGGGAAGGGGCCATTCAGGAGGGGGGGCTCGCAAATCATTGCCCGAAGCGCGTGCGCGGCCCCAGGGGGGGTGGCCCAAAGGACGCACTAACAAAATTAGCCAGGCGAAGGACCCAATCATATGCGGCTGCGAATGCCGCATTGTGGGTACCGATTTCGGTGGAGCTCCCTATGGGGCCACGAAACGTGCGAGGGGTGCGCCGCAATCGGTGGCGCGGACGCATGTGGACACCAGTGGCGACCTTCGGTGGAACCCCCTTGTGGGGCCACGAAGCGATGTCCTGGGTGGGGGAGACGCATGCAAACTGCGCCATTGGGACCTTCGCTGGAGCTCCTTATGGGGCCACGAAACACTGTCATGGGTGGGGGCGACGCATGCGAAGTGCGCCACTGCCGCCTTCGGTGGAACTCCCTATGGGGTCACGAAACGGTGCACTGGGCGGGGAAGACGCATGAGAACGCCGCCACTGGGACCTTGGGTGGAGCCCCCCATGGGGCCACAAAGCGCTGTCCTGGGCGGGGGACACGCATGCGAACGCTGCCTCTGGGACCTTCTTTGGAGCCCCCTATGGGGCCACGAAGCGTTGTCCTGGGTGGGGGAGACGCATGCGAACTGCGCATTGGGACCTGCGTTGGGGCTCCCTATGGGGCCACGAAGCGCTGTCATGGGCGGGGGAGACGCATGCGAACGCTGCCACTGGGGCCTTCACTGGAGCCCCCTATGGGGCCACGAAGCGTTGTTCTGGATGGGGGAAACGTAAGCGAACGGTGCCACTGGGGCCTTCG
>CAUYUJ010016365.1:27500-30000 GCA_963575745.1 Prorocentrum cordatum
TACATTTGCGCGGCCCACAAGACCTGGGGGGGTGCTGCTCGGTGATCCGCTCGGACCGCTGGTCACAGCTGCTCTCATGCGCACAGGAGGCAGCGGGAGAGACGGGCCAGCGCTGGCACTGCCACCGCGGGGCGCGCTACTCGACCTCCTACGGAGTCTGCATCGAGTTCATAGAGGAGGAGGCGGACCAGCCACACGCGTACTACATGCACGCGGAGCATCCCGAGGAGGACACCCGCGACCTGAAGGCCCTGCTGCGCTACGACAGGCCCAAGAAGGATGGGATCCCAGTGGTCAACGCGGTGGACCTCCTGAGGTACCTGCCCAAGGTTGAGCCGCTGGCGGTTGGCACCGCCTTCAAGCGCCACGCTCCGCACCAGGCACAGTGGGAGGGCCACTATGTGCTGATGGAAGGGCTCACCTGGGAGAACTTGCCCACGTTCGAGTGAACCGACCCCTACGCCCAGGTCGCCTGGGGACTGAACGACCCAGAATGGGAGGGCTACAGCAAGAAGTCGCGGAACAAAGCCAAGAGGGAGCGCCTGGAGATGGCGCGCAGGGGGCTGGCGCTCTACGAGAGCCGCCACAACCTGAGGGCGGGCAGCCTCTCGGGCGGCGGGGGCGACACAGGGGTCGCCCCGCGCGCCACCCCCGCGCGCGCCGCCAACGCCCCGCCAGCGAGCGGCGCCCGCGGCAGCCAGGGCCCGCCACCACCGCCAGCGGGGGTCCCGCCAGGGGCCGCGGCCATCATGGGCCCCCCGCCGCCGCCGACGACGGCGCCCCCTGATGCGCCGCCGCCGCCGACGCACCCGCCACCGCAGACGGACCCGCCCCCGCAGCAGACCCCAAGCGCTGCAGCCCTGAACGCGGCCCTTGGTGAGGACCTTGAGCGCCAGATCTTTGGGCCCTCAGGGCTGGCGGGGGGCAGCGGCGACCTCGGCGGGGAGGCGCGGGCGTTGCCGTCGCAGGTCTTCGCTGCCATTGCGCAGGGAGCAGGCCAGCACGCCTGAATGATAATGCCCAGCAGGTACCAGGGCCTCGGCAGGCCACGTGAGCCCATGCTAAGTTGTATAACTTGCCACGCTCTGTAGCGCGGGGTGCCCACAGCGGCTCCCCCCTCGCGTGGCTGCACCTGTGGCGTTTGCCTCGGCTCGGCGCATGACTACCTGCGCACCCAGCCACTTTGGCGTGCCAGCTGGCTTGCCACCTCGGCCTCCTCACGTTCACTTGCGCTCATTGGCCCCGCTGGCGGTGCTGGGGCAGCCCCGTGAACTGCAGCGTCGCCATCGGTCGCCATCGGGCGCCTGGCCATTTTGGCCTGCCATCTTGGCCTCCTCTCGCGCCTTCTTGCGCTTGTAGGCCATGGTGGCGGTACTGGGGTCGCCCCGTGTGCTGCTGCGCCGCCGCCTGCGCCTTACTGTTTGCTGTAGGGGCCAGCTGCCCTCGGCCAGGCGCCTGCTGATGCATGCACGTCAGACCCGCCCTTGGCTTGCCATCCAGGCCTTGCCTCGCGTCTTCTCGCGCTAATTGGCCTGGGTGGCGGTACTGGGGTCGCCCCGTGTGCTGCTGTGCCGTGGCTGGTGCTTCACTGTGGGTCGTTGGTCCAACTGCCCACGGTACAAGCGCCTGACGCTGCAAGCATGTCAGACCCGCCCTTTCACCCAGAAGAGGTGCGCGCTACATACTGGCAATGAGGCAGCCACAAGGACGCTCTTCCCTAGGTGGTTGAGCCGTGGTGGTGTGGTGCACGAGACCGCCAGTAGTAGTAGTAGTAGTAGTAGTAGTAGTAGTAGTAGTAGTAGTAGTAGTAGTAGTAGTAGTAGTAGTAGTAGTGGTGGTAGTAGTAGTAGTAGTAGTAGTAGTGGTAGTAGTAGTAGTAGTAGTAGTAATAGTAGTAGTAGTAGTAGTAGTAGTAAGTAGTAGTAGTAGTAGTAGTAGTAGTAGTAGTAGTAGTAGTAGTCGTAGTAGTAGTAGTAGTAGTAGTAGTAGTAGTAGTGGTAGTAGTAGTAGTAGTAGTAGTAGTAGTACTAGTAGTAGTAGTAGTAGTAGTAGTAGTAGTAGTAGTAGTACTAGTAGTAGCAGTAGTAGTAGTAGTAGTAGTAGTAGTGGTGGTGGTGGTAGCAGTAGTAGTAGTAGTAGTAGCAGTAGTAGTAGTAGTAGTAGTAGTAGTAGTAGTAGCAGTAGTAGTCGTACCGGTAATAATGATACTAATACTAATATCAATATAATCCGCCGACCCCCTTGCGGGGCCATCAAGCTGTGAGGCGTAGGTGTGCTGCTCCCTGCGCCAGTTCCAGCTTCCAGTTTTGAATTATACAATATGGTTTTCCTTGTTTTTCTGTAAAGTAATATAGCCCGCGCCAGTGGGGGGAGACGAAAACATGTTTGTTTCTAACGTACTACTCACACGCACTACTCAGACGTGAATTGCGCTGTGCTCGCGCCCCTGGGGCCAATATGCATTGTAAGTTACACTGTGGTCGCGTCCCCGACGCAACGG
>CAUYUJ010016365.1:35000-40000 GCA_963575745.1 Prorocentrum cordatum
GGTCGTGTTATCGTTTCGCCGGAAGGGACGGGGGTCCTTCATGGCTTCCCTGGTGCCAGCAAAGACCGTGCAACTCACCCAATAGATTCGCGCGTCGACATTGGGCGTGAGTTCTCCCACTCTTGCATCAGACCCCAAAGGCATATTTGGAAAACTGCCCAGCAGGACTCTGAAACTATCGGGATGGCCCCTACTCACGGGATTTCCCTTCCCCCGCGCCTTTTCACAGTGCCGCGTGTATTGGTAATCTTGTTGCTGTTGGTTTCGAATATACCCTTCCGAAAGTTATTGTCGGGGCGGGCTGCGCTGAAGATGTAGTTTTCCCAGCCGGCGCCGCACACATCCTTAAGCTTGTGAGATTCGATGCTTGCTGCCAGGACACATTCAAAACCACACGTTACAGTGTTCATGCCCGCGTCAACCCACAAACTTCTTGTTCGCCAAACCCATAGATCGACATCGTTTGGGTGGTAAAAACACCATCAAGGGCCCTCTTTTCCAACGGCTGGTCTGGTTTCCAACTCTTTCTCTCGCACTTTCTTGACTGCTGAATCCCTGCCGGATCCGTTGTTGTACTTCACAAACACAATGCCGTTGAAATCTTTGAAAATGCATAAAAAGCATTTGATGTGCGTGTCGGTCGGGAAAGCTGCGCCAGAAACCCCCAACACCTCGGATCGCCAAGCATCAGCCTCTGTTTCTGATTCTGAAAATTTAACCCCAACAAACTGCAGTCAGGAGTTCGACATGGTTCCACGGCGTGGAGAACTCAGACCAAGAACCTCCCATCGAAATCGATTATCAACTCCATCACTTGCTGCTTCAACTCTTGGATTTTTCTTCCAGCATCCGAAGTGTTGTCAAACACTGTTTTGCTCAAGTTGGTAATTACGGGTGGTGTCGATCCTACACGCATCAGCCTGTACTGCATGACGGCCTTGAACGACTGGCTGAAGGTGTTGTTCGAAATTATTGTCAATCAAAAGTGCAATGACCTCGGTCGTGAGAGCTGCCCAGGAAGCTTCCGGAGAAGACCCGATATTCTGCTGCTCAACGCCCTCCGTGCCACCATCCATGTCATGCAGTGGGCTAAAGAGGCGCTGGTGGACATCCCGCTCTTTGCCCACTTGTGTGCCCGGCATTCTGGTGTTCGCCCCGTCTGCCATTGTATAACCCCCGAAATTGAGAGACAGAGCGGAATGCTCACATGCAGTTCTTGGGGAAATCAAAAGGTACCGATACCGCTACTCCCCGGATCCCTCCCAGGGTGCGTTCTGACCAGAATTTCGAGGCGAATCCAGCGGTGCTGACGAGGATCTCCCAGGAGGCCGAAAAAGGGGAAGACCGCTGAAGGGTAGAGGAGACGCGGTTCTGCGTTTATAGAATTGCGCCGTTGCACGTGCGCGATGGCGCGATTTGAGCAACGCCCCAGGCCATTTCGTGTGCGGCAGCTTATACATATAACGGCGCACCGGGGCCCAGGCCCCCGGGGCCGCGACCTCTACCACAAATGTGGGTTTGCAGGCCCTTGGGGGGCCCCAGAGGCCCACAAAACGCCACCAGAAAGCGCCAAGAGAGCCCGAAGATGCGCCAAGAGGGACCCGCGACGCCCACAGGCCGTTCCAAGACGCACAGGCCGCTCGGAGACGCGCAAGATGGCCCCCAAGACACCCCACGAGGCCTCCCAGACGCCTCCTGTGACGCTCCCACAGGCCCCCCAGGAGGGCCCCAAGAGGCAACATTCGCTCCATTCCCGTAGGGAAACATATATCTTTCACGTATATCTCTTTGGCTTTCACCGCGTCCAAGACGGCCCAAGAGGCCCCCAAGACTGCCCCACAGGCTCCCAAGAGGGCTCCAAGACGACCCCGAGAGGGTCCCAAGACGGCCCGAGAGGCCCCCAAACGAGATCAAAATGCCACGATTATTTGACGACCCCTCCCCGGAGACCTGTTGGTCAGCCCGGGTAGATTTCAGAGGGTCCTGGGGCCCCGCCAGGGACCCCCAGGGGCAGAATATGCATCAAAACCTTCCACCGTGATCCTGTCACGACGCGAAAGGGTGCAGGCCCGGGGGACCAGAAGTCGACCGCTGGACCTGTTTGGGGGTGCGCTCTTCGGCGACTCCGAAGGGTGTGGTCTGCAAAGGGTGTAGTTTGCAACCAGCCCCCTGCGGGACACCTGGGGGGGCGTGCGGAGACCTCGATAGAGCTCTCCGCCGCGCTCCGAGGAGGCCCGACGAGGACAGTGCCGCACCCCCCAGGCCCCAACGGTGCCGATCGCAAATTGGCGGGATGCAAATGGGGGGATAAGTCCAGGGGGGGAAGAGGCGCAACCGAGGTACAAATTGTACCTACGCCCCACGGAGAAGGTACAATTTGTACCGACGCCACGCAGACAAGGTACATTTTGTACTTTTGACAACGTCCGCTACATATGCGAGGATGTTAACGGGGGGGAGAATTGCAATTTGTACTTGCAACCCGCACAGAAGGTACAAATTGTACCCCAACAAAACGGTACCGGATACTCATCCCCCCATGTCCTGATCCCCCCATCGCCATCCGGCCGAGCAAACCACACCCTGGCGCAATCGTACCCTTTCCAGGAGAGGCTGAGTGCACATACTGAGTAAGTCCATACGGCGTGCTCGGTCTCTGTCTGGGCTTACTCCGACTGGACTTAGCCTCTCCTGATCGAAGACTAAGTTCGAGGAGACGTAAGACTCGGGTTCGAGGGACTCGGTTTGGCGTGACGGGGCCATCATGAAAATGACGAGACCCAATCTGAAATTTGAAGCGAGCTCCTGCTGCAGACATCCCACGAAAACTGGACCGTCAAAACCCAGCGCGGGCTCGTCAGAAAACGTAGGCGAGCCCTAGTTCCGGCATGCTCGAGTCTTCCCTTCTGCCAGAGTACTTAGGTCCAGACGGAGTGCTCGGTTCCCGTCTGGACTGAGCCTCTTTCCAAGGGTATCCTTGTATCCTTCCCCTTCGGCCCATCCTTGGCCGCTTTCGCTGGCCGCGCCCCACCTGCAAAGTGTCCGCATTGCGTTCCAATCATCGTTCGTCCTGACATGACAGTCAACCCATAATAGGAACCCACGATAAGAAAGAGCGTGTTCTACCGCTGCTGGCGGAAAACCGGGGGGGGTCACTCTCACTACTAAGATAACTACTTAAAAACTCGAAACTAAATCTACTGAACTCACTAACTAATAAACTCTAACTAACTATACCAAACTATCTAGCAAAAAACTACTAAAAACCTACTAAACTACGACTTTAACCGGTCGAACCCCTCCCCCCCCTCCCGCCCCTCCGGAAAAACCGGGGGGGGTCACTACCGTTCAACCTCCCCCCCCCCCCTGCTCATCATGAAAAGGGGGGGGGGTCACTACCGGTTCGAACCCCCCCCCCCCTCCGGATCCGGAAAACCGGGGGGGGTCACTGCCGGTTCGAACCCCCCCCCCTCGAAAACCGAGTGGGGGTGCGGACAGTGGTGGGGACGGTGTTGGTGGGGACAGTGGTGAGGGGATAGCGGGACAGTGGTGGGGACAGTGGGACAGTGGGACAGTGGTGGGGACGGTAGTGGTGGGGACAATGGTGGGGACAATGGTGGGAACAGGGGGGGACAGTGGACAGTGGTGGTGACGGTGGTGGTGGGGACAGCGGTGCGGGGACAATGGGAACGAGGTGGAAACAGTGGGACAGTGGAGGGTACAATGGTGGTGGGGACAGTGGTGAAGGCGGTGGCGAGGACGGCGGTGGGACAATGGGACAGAGGTACAGTGGGGACAGTGGTGGGGACAGTGGGGACAGTGTGGGAACAGTGGGACAGCTCAGTGGGACAGCGGAGGAGTCAGTGGGACAGTGGGGACAGTGGGGATAGTCGGGCAGTGGTTGGGGCCGTGGAGACAGTGGGGAGAGTGGAACCGTGGTGGGAACAGTTCTGGGGACAGCGGGGACAGTGCGACAGTGGTGGGGCCACTGGTGGGGACAGTAGGGGCGGTGGTGGAACCAGTGGGGACAGCGGTGGTGAGGACAGTGGTGCTGGGAACACCAGTGGGGATGTGATGCGGACGGTGGTGGGGACCGGGAGTCGTTTGCTGGCGGTGAGTAGGGGGGGGGGGGGGGGGGGTTTCGAACCGGTAGTGACCCCCCCGGTTTTCTGATCTGGAGGGGGGGGGGGTTTCGAACTGGTAGTGACCCCTCGTTTTCGAGCGGGAGGGGGGGGGGAGGGTTATGGGAGGGGGGTTTTGCCGGGGAGGGGGGGGGGGGAGGGTTCCAGCGGGGGGGGATTTCGGAGTGGGGGGGGGGACCCCCGGGTTCCGGAGGAAAAGGTTGGCAATTTTCCGCAGTAAAGCGGCGGTGGATCACGCTCTCTCCACGATAAGGATGCAAGGGCCTTGGGAGGCCATGTCGACACTCTGCGGGCGGGGCGCGGCCAGCGCAAGCGGCCAAGGATGGGCCGAAGGTACAAGGATGCGAGGACAGCCTTAGAAAGTCGCTTATCCTTCCTATGAGGACGTCTCGAAAAGTTGAAACATCGTGAGAAATCACGACTGGAGCCCTGGGCCCCATCTTTCTGCACCACTTTGCGAGCGGGATGCATCTGCGAGGGTCCCGGGTGGGCGAAAACGTCTGGCTCCAAAGAATGGAGTCGCATGGATCTCAGGGCAAGTCCACACGGAGCACGCAGGTCCATGCGGAGTGCTCGGCCTCCGTCCGGACGGAGCCCCTCCCGGCCCCCTGCGGTCGGCGAGCTCTGGCGCCCGAGCCCCCCGCGGGGAACGTTGCCGCGGCGACCCGAGGCCCCCGGGGAGGCCCAGGCCGCAGGGCTCTCGATACTCGAACCTGAGCCTCGAGCCTCGATTCTCGAGCCTCGGCCCTCGGGCCTGGATCCTCGACCCTCGATCCTCGATCCTTGAACCACGAACCTCGAGACTCGATCCTCGAGCCTCGACCCTCGAACCTCGATCCTCACAGCCTCCATCCTCGA
>CAUYUJ010016365.1:42500-115000 GCA_963575745.1 Prorocentrum cordatum
TCGTCGTCGCCATCCTCCTCGTCGGCGTCGGCCGAGCGCTAAGGGCCGCGGCCAGCGCGGCCTTCGCCTCCGCCTCCTCGGCGCGGCGCTGCGGGCCCGCCAGGGCCTGCGCCAGCTGCCTCTCGGAGCCCCTCGCCTGGTCTTCGGGGCGGGAGCGGTCGGCAGGACAGGACAGGTCGGGGCAGCGGCCCGCAGGGGGGCGGCGCGGGCCCTCCTCCCTGGCAGTGCGCCGGGCCGGAAAAGGACGCAGTGCAGACTGCAAGATTGGGCGAGATGTTGGGCGGAACACTGCAACAGCTGATCAGGGCAGGGGGTGGGAGGAGGAGGAAGTCGAAAAGGAGAAGGAGGACGAAGAGAAGGAAGAGGAGGAGGAAGAGGAGGAGGGGGAGGAAGAGTAATAATAATAAGCGCAAAAAGAAAATGATATTAGGAGTAGGAAGAGGAGGAGTAGGAAGAGGAGGAGGAGGAAGAGGAGGAGGAGGAGGCGGAGGTCGCGGTCTCGTTGTCTCTGACCCTGGTTCGTTTTCCAGTTTTTCTCGGCCCCTGGTTCGTAGTCTCGTTTTCTCGGGCCCCGATTCCTTTCATCGTTTGCTCGTTTTCTCGGCCCCTGGGTCGTGGTTTCGTTTTCTCGGACCCTGGTTCGTTTTCGCGTTTTCTGTGCTCTCGGGTCGTGGTCCTCGTTTGCTCGGACTTTGGTTCGTTTTCTCGTTTTCTAGTGTACTTGGCCCCTGAGTCGTGGTCTCGTTTTCTCGGACCCTGGCTCGTTGTCTCGTGTTCTCGTTTTCTCGGCCCTGAGGTCGTGTTCTCGCTTTCTCGGGCCCTGGCTCATTTTCTCGTTTTCTCGGCCCCTGGGTGGTGGTTTCGTTTTCTCGGGCACTGATTTGTTTTCTCGTTTTTCGGCCACTGGGTCGTGGTCTCGTTTTCTCGGACCCTGGTTCGTTTTCGCGTTTTCTCTACCCCTGGGTCGTGGTCTCGTTTTCCTGGACCTTGGTTCGTTTTTTTCTGACCCTGGTTCGGTTTCTTGTTTTCTTGTTTTCTCGGTCCCTGGGCCGTGGTCTCGTGTTCTCGGACCCTGCTCCGCTTCCTCGTTTTCGAAGCTCCTGGGTCGTGGTCTCGTTTTCTCTGGCCCTGGGTCGTCGTCGTCGGTCGGTCGTGCGTCGTCCGTCGTCCGTCGCCGTCCTCGTCCTCGTCGTGTCGACCACGACGAGGTCATACGATAACGGCGACAACGACGGCGACGGCGGCGACGACAACGACGAGGACAACGACGGCGTCGTACGAAGACGTCGAGCGACAGCTACGGCAACGACGACGGCGACGGGGGAGGATCGTCGGGCAGGGGGAATTCAAGGGTGGTAGCTAAGCCGCCCCTCCCCTTTTGGAAAGGGGGGGAGGGGAGGGGAGCTTCCGGCAGGGGGGGAAAAATTGAGGGAAGGGGGGGGGGGCTTCCGGCAGAGGGGGTCAAAGGAGGGGGGGGAGCTAAGCTCCCCTGCCCTTTCGTAAGGAGGGGGGGGGAGCTTCCCATGTGCCGAAAGGAAGGGAGGGGGGGGGGGCTGCCAAGCCCCCCCCCCTTGGAACCCAAAGGGGGAAGGGGGGCGGGGTAGCTTCCAGCAGAGGGGGGTCAAGGGGAGGGGGGGGTAGCTAAGCCCGCCCCCCCCTGTGGAAAGGGAGGGAGGGGCGGGTAGCTTCGGAGTGGCGAAAGGGGGGGAGGGGGGGGTAGCTTCAGGGGGGAAGCGAAAAGGGGGGGGAGGGGGGGGAGCTTCCAGCACGGGAGGCGGAAGGGAGGGGGGGTAGCTGTGTGGGGACCCCCCCCCCCTTTGCTCCGGCGCTGTGGGCGCGCTCTCTCTCGTAGGTTGGAACACCGCAAGGTAGAAGGATCGCGCCGCATCGCCGATGCGACGTCGGCGATGCATCGGCGACGTCGGCGTGGCGGACGAAACACGGGCTCCACATCGAGCCGCATCGCCGATTCATCGGCGACGCGGCGCGATCCTCCGACCCCATTGACTCGGACCCCATCCAGGAGGCCTAGAGAGACGCTCTTCGACAGTCCCGGGGCCCAGTGAGGACCCCCGAAGGCCGAAACTTGGCGGCGAGCCCAAGGGGGGAGGTGAGAAGGAGAAGGCCTTCTCAAAACGCTCGGAGGCCCCCCAGCCTTCTGAGAAGTTCTCTTGGACTTCTCCGAGGGCACCGAAAACCTGTCAGAAGGTGCGAGGGCTTCTGAGAAGTCCCGCCGCCTTCTGAGAAGGCCTGCTCCTTCTCACTTCCCCCCAGGCACGCACACCGAATTTGGTTCTTGGGTCATAACTCGGGTCTCCGGCAGCCGTTCGGGACGATCCGGGCCCCCCCAGAACGCCCTCGGCGAGGCGCAGCCGCTGGAACGTATCACGAGGGTGGACAACCGCCAAGAACCGACGAAAACACCCGAAAACGGCCGAAAACGTTGAACCCAAAAAGGTCCCCCACGCCCGCCGCCGGATATTTTTGTTGGAGTGCCGGATATCTGGGCCTCTGCAGGGCACTGGGAGAGCAGGCGCTGCCCCCCGGACTGCCCAGACATCCAGCTGCTCCAATGTTATCGGTGCGTGGGCCCCGGAGGTGCGTCAAAGAGGGGGGCGTCCAAGAGGGGTGTGTGCAAATCATGGCCCGAGGCATGTGCGCGGACCATAGGAGGGCCAGGGAACGCATTGAAATCCGCCGATCCGGCGTGTGAGTTTAAGAAAGCCACAACCTGAGCTTCAGCTCTGCTGGGGGGGGGGGTCGGGGTGGCTCTGCCGGGGTAGGGGGGGGGGTCATCGGGTCCACGCTTTCTTCCCCCCCCCCCCCGGGAATCCCAAACCGCCCAAAGACGGGCCAAAAGGGGCCCAGGAGGCCACCAAGACGGTCCAGGAGGCGCCCGAAACGGCCCAAGAGCGCTCCTGGACGCCCAAGATGGCCTGAAGACGGCCCAAGAGGCCTCCAAGACGCCTCAAGGAGATCCCAAGAGGACCCCCAAGAGGGCCCCAAGAGGGTACAATAATAAAGTTGCTAATAGGTTTTGAAGCATTTTAACATTATCGCCTTTTCCGTCTTAGAAGCGCCGAAGACGGTCCAAGAGGCCCCCAAGATCGCCCCAAGACAGCCCAAGAGGCCCCCAAGAGGAGCCAAGACGGTCCAAGAGGGCCCCAATATAGCCCTGGAGGCCCCCCAAGACGACCCCGAGAGGCCCCCAAGATGGCCTCAAGAGGGTGAACCCGCACGGACCCTTCTAGTCCTCCACCCCAAGATGACCCCAAGAGCCCCCAAGATGCCCCCGAGGCGCCCCCAAGGGGCCCCCAGAGGCCCCCAAGAGGTCCCCAAGAGGCCCCCAAGAGGACCCCGAGAGGCCCCCAAGAGGCCCCAAAGGCCCCCAAGAAGCCCCAAGAACCAAGAGGCCCCAAGAGGCGCTCACTCGCGTGCTGCCAGGCCAGAGGTGCACGGCCTGACTTGGTATTGCTCGGAAGCGAAAGCGATGAACGAAGAACCTTCCACCCGTCGCCGTCACCAGTCGTCGGTCGTCGGTTGTGGGCAGCCGTTCGCCGTCAGTCGTCGTCGTCGTCGTCTTCGTGTTCGTCGTCGTCGTCGTCGCCGTCGTCGTCGCCGTCGGTTCGTCGTCATTAACTCCTTCGTCGGTCGTCGTCGTAATTATCCCGCTCGTCGACCGTGGCTCGTCCGTTGTCGTCGTCATCGTCCATTTCAGCAACAATAGCATCAGGAGGGCCCCGGATCGGCGGCACTGGCCGGATGCCACTACAATAAGAAGAAGCGCCACGAAATCTGGGGAGATAACATGGCCCCCGCCATGAGATCCACCCCTCCGCCCCGGGAGGCCCGGACGACATCCCCAGGGCGGGACTTACGTCCTGAGTCGTTTTTGACGGTCCCGAGGCCCCGCTAGGGCCCCAAGAGGCCGCCGAACACGGCCAAAAACCGCCTGCTCCATTTTTTGGGGGAGCGTCGGATCTCTGACCTCAGGTTGCCCCCCCCCCTCCGCGTCTCGGCGCGCGGCGGCTGATAGCGCCCGTGGCGCGGCGCGCCTCCTCGTCTCGGCCTCGGCGGCCGTGCTCTCGCTCTCTCTCGGGCTAGGCAAAAGGGGGGATAGCAAAGGAGGGGTTTGAGAATCAGCTCACGGAGGCGGCCATGTATCGAGGAATGGACCCCTCGGTGGGGCTGGAACCAACTGCATGCAGCCCTTGCTGCCCCCCCAATGCATCGCTCCCCAGTTATCCCCGCCCAACACACATCGAGCACCTCGCAGATCCGGCGGCGCTGGAGGAAGCCTCGGGCGCCGCGGCCTTCTCAGAGCGTCCTGGCCCCGTCCCGGCCCCGTCCCCTTGGCCGCTCGCACCTTCACACGGCCGACTGCCCCTGGAGGCGATGGTACGGCCGGACCTAGGACAGAAGAGCATCCTTCAAGAACATGAGACCCTCCGCCGGCCAAACTGAAGAACATTCGAGGGTGCCCTCCCCCCAGGGGCACGAGAGCATTCAACAAGCACGAAAAACATGAGGGCACCCTCCAATAACCGACCTCGATCTTACACCTCGGTCCGACCGTAGAGGCCGACAAACAGAAGCATAGACATCAAACTTTCGGAGGCCCGCGCGGATTTCTTGAATCGGCGCTGGACCCCCCTCCCTGGTGAGCTCCGTGCGCCAGGGGAGGCTCCGGAGGCGCCACCAGGGTGCCCAACCCATGACAAATCCGCAAGGACCTCAGAGAAATTATGTTTGTACTTCAAACAATCTCTGAGGTCCGCGCGGATTTCTCGGATCGGCGCTGAGCCCCCCTCCCTGGCGGGCGGAGCGCGCCAGGGGCGGCGCCAGAGGCACCCCCGGCGGGCTCCGGCGCCGATCCAAGAAATCCGCGCGGACCTCCGAGTTTTAATGTTCATGTCACTGTCCGTCACCCAATGATACGACGCCCTGCCATGGACCGCACGTGTAACTCTTGCCGGACGTGCCAGAGGCCACAGAGAGAGAACTGTGGACAATCAAGAATCACACACCTGTTGTTGAGCTCCCCAGTGGACTGCGCACTGACCCTGAACACCTGGGCTCAGTTCCCTGGCGGAGGCTGTCTTTGCCACCTGCGTTCCGGGAGGTGTGCGAAGAAGCGTGGCACTCCCAAAACGCAGACTAATTTGTCACCTGGCGGGCCTGGCCAAAGGCACATCGATGAAATTGATGCTAATCGACGCTGAAGCGGCGCTTTCCGATCGAGTACGAGAGGCCAGCGCACGCCATAGGAGACCTCGTTAGCTCCCATGAGTTGCTACCGAAGTTCTCTGTTTCTCTCTCTCTCTCTCTTTTCCTCCTCTCTCGTTCTCTCTCCTCTCAGGAGTGCCAGGTCCTGGGACAGCATTCGGGAAAAACTCGGGCTCAAGGCGCGCGCAGCACGACAAGGAAACAGAAGAGGCTCCTTCTTCCCAAGGCTGCCGCATGGTGGCAGCGTCCAGCGAGAGATAACACGGCGAGGATCCGAGAATCGCGCCGATCATGAGTGGAGGAACAAAGAAGTAACTACATACGGTCGGAAACTCTTGCTTAGCGTGTCGCGGCGGCGGCCCCAGCGACACGGTATGCCTCACAAGTGGATAGCGTGTCGCCCCGCGCCGCAGGGGCTTGGGGAAACTCGGGACGTTGAAACCTGGGGACTGGACATGGATGGCGTGCCGCGCCGAAGCGTGGTGGGCCAGAACTGGCGGGGCGACACGCTGTCCAAAAGATCCCGATCGTGATCATAAGATGTCGGAGGTCTGTGGGTGGATGGGCTGGGTGTCGGGACTTCGCGTGTTCGGTTTCCTGTAACTCCAGACGGGCCTCCAAGATGGCCCCAGGACGGCCCCAGCGTGCCCAAATAATCCGCCAAAACTGCCTCAAGACAGCCCAACAAAGAAAAGCCCCTAAGCGGCCCAGGACGGCCCTAAGAAAGCTCAAAGCTGGCCCCCATTCATCCTATCCCCGCCCTGGTTGCCCGAGTCATGTCGGGTTCTGGGCCATAACTTCAACCACAGGCGGCCGTTCGGAACGATTCTGGCACCCCCCGAACGGTCTCGACAGGGCGCACCTGCTGGAAACCACCACACCTACGAGACCCCCGACCGTAGGCCCCTGAGCCTAGGCCCTGACCGTGGGCGCCCCTGACCGTGGGCGCCCCTGACCGTAGGCCCTGAGCCTATCCCCCCCCAACGCTGCCCCTGACTCGCCATCGCTCGGACGTCCATTCCCCGTGAATGCTTCGGCTCCGTGCGTCTGTTTTCCGCAAGACGATCCAAGCTGAACCCCGAGGGTCCACGCCGAGAACAGGACGCACACGTCCGAGCGATGCCGCGCCCCGAAGGGGGGCTCGGCCGCGCCGAGGCCCCCGCTGGCCAGGCGGCGGAGCTCCTTCAGCTCCGCCCCGAGCTCCCCCGTCTCCTCGCGGGGCAGCGCGGCGGGGCACCGCCGGACGAGGGAGGCCGCAGGACCAGCCCACCGCGGAGCGGGGCAGCCTGCCCCAGCCCGATGTTGCCCCCACGCTGGCGGCCAGAACCCCCGAGAGCCTGGCGACTCAATTCTTTCGAGCCGGACGTTTCGGCTCGGCGTCGGGCCCCCGGGACCCTCACAGATCGATCCGGTTCGACGCCTGGCGCAGAAAGATGGCGTCTGGGGCTCCGGTCGCGATTTCCACGATGTTTCAGTCTTTTCGAGACGTCGGATCTCGGGAACCACCTGATCCAAGAGCTCCCCGACTGGAAATCGGGGAACTCTTGGACCAGGCAGTTCTGGAGGATGCACCGGCGCCGCGGCCGCTCCAGAGCCCCCAGCTTTTCTTGGGGCGACAGGCCCGGGCCAGCGTGGCGGGGCCTCGGCGCGGTGATCAGCATCGGGCTCTGGACTATGTCTCTCTCGCCTCCCCCCCACCTCCTCTCGTTGAGATCGCGACGGAGGGTTTTGTGTCGACTTTCTGCCTCCGAGTGCCCTCACCGCGCCCCTGGACCGTCAAAGAACGACTCGGGACGAAGATCAGGTCCCAGGACCCAGGGAAGGGGTCCAGAACTCTGGGGGTCCGCGTTCTGAAGAGAACACGTCGGAATTCTGGATTCTGCCTGTCTCTCTTGCCTTCTGCCCCCATGATGGAACGCAGCTGCTGGAGGTCTTCGCAAGAATGGTTGAAAGGCATCATGCCCCATTAATAGAAGGCTAAGTCCGATTCAACAGCACAACCCGGAATCAAACAGAACGCTCCTGCTCGAACTTTGCACCTCTCGTAAACTCACTGTCGGCAACACAGTTTTCGACGAGCCTCTGGAGCGCCAGATTACTTACTATGATATAGGACACTCGCCGGCGGACCCCCCAATCCACCAGAACTACGGACAACTGGACTTGGCGATCGTGTCCATGGAGTGGCTCGGGTGCTTGAAGTGTGTGCAAAGCGTCAAACACAGGGCGATCGCGTCGCATCATTTTCTCGTGGCTGCATCCCTGGACGTGGATGTCCCGCGCGAAGACAGCGGCCCCCGCGAGCCTCGACGACAGCTTGACGCGCTTCGGGACGAAATGGTGGCGGGCACATTCTCCGATGCTTTCTGTAACCACATGAGCTCAAGTGGGTGCGAGCACGGGGGCGCGAGCGTCCAGCAGCTCGCGTCGAGCATGACAGATGCCTTTCGTTGTGCTGCCCAAGACGCTCTCCCGACTCTAGCGAGGAGACCGCGGCGACCATGGATCTCTGACAAGACACTCCAGTTCATAGACCAGAGAGACTCAGCGAGAGCGCGCGGGAACACGCAGGAAGAGCGGCGCGTGCACCGAGCTGTCAGAGATTCCGTCCGGGCGGACCGTTCGGATTGGTTAGAGAGCCAACTCGCCTCTGGAGACTGGGCGCCGATACGCACCCTGAGAAGAGGAGCGCAAGCGCAGCAGGGCCGATTAGCCGACATGGAAGATCGTCTTGTTGACTCCGACCAACGTGCCGACACAATGGCAGAGTACCTTTGCAAAGTCCAATGGGCAATGCGGCCGACAAGCGCAGCGCCGGACCGGGACCCCCTTGGCGACGAGCTTGCCGTGCCATGTGGCCCAATCACCAAAGACGAAGTCGTTGGCGCTGCTGCACGTATGAAGCAAGGCAAGGCCTCTGGCAAAGACGATATCCCGCCAGAGTTTTGGAAGACAATCTGCCGAGCTGGGACGCCTGCCTGCAGATGGGCTGTCGAGCTCTGCAAGAAGTGCTGGAGTGACGCAACAGTTCCAGCAGAGTGGCACGAGGCGCTGGTCCCAACAATATTCAAGAAGAGAGACGTGGCCCAGTGTGAAAACTACAGGCCCATCTCCTTGACGGCCGTAGGCTACCGAATTTTCCCTGCAGTTTTGCTTGGCCGGCTGAAAGCGGGCGGGGCCGAGAGCCGAATTTGGCGAACTCAGTTCGGCTTCAAGTCCAAGCACGGAACAGCGGACGCCATTTTTCTGATACGGCGAATTCTTGAAAGAACTTGGGCCGAGAAGGGCGGGCAGGTCGTCCTGCTGGCTCTCGACTGGGCGAAAGCCTTCGACGGCGTCTCCCCGGAGTCTCTAGCACTAGCTCTTGTTAGATTTGGCGTGCCCGCGAAGTTCGTGGAGGTGGTGCGGGCGATCTACCGGGAGCGAAGTTTCTGTGTCCGGGATGCCGGCTCGACCTCGGCGCCGAGGGCGCAGGAATTCGGCATCAGCCAGGGATGCCCGCTGTCGCCCTTCCTATTCGCAATCGTGATGACCGTGTTGTTGCGAGACGCGAAGGAGGAGGCCGGGCCACTGCTGGACCCCTGCCAGGCGGTGCATGAGTTGGTCTACGCCGACGACACACTGCTTGTGTCTGGCGAGTCCGATACAGCGACGGCATACATGCGCAGCATCGACAAAGCCGGATCGCAGTACGGGCTACAGTCCAAGTGGCGCAAGCTGGAAGTTCTAGCCGTTGGCTGTAATGCGCATATTCCGAGGCCAGACGGTTCCTGGGTGCCGCAGGAAGAGAGCATTCAAAATCTGGGCAGCTTGATTTCGAGCGACGGGAAGATCGGCCCTGAACTCTCCCGCCGACTTGGTGCCGCGCGGGCGGAATTCGACAAGTTGAAGCGAGTGCGGGGCCATTCCACGCTGACGCAGTCAAGGAAGCTGGAGGTGTTCAACGCTTGCATTCTCAGTAAACTGTTGTATTGTATGCACACGGCCTTCCTGAACCAGGCGGAGACGAAGAAGCTCGACGCATTCCACGTGAGATGCTTGAGGCAGATACTTCGCATACCTCACTCGTACATTAGCCGCGTAACAAATTCAAGTGTGTTGGAGCAAGCAGGCGCTGCCCCACTGAGCAATACTTTGCTGAATCGTCAGCTGCTGCTCATGGGGCATATTGCCCAGAAGCCAGCTGATGACCCGGTCAGGTGCCTGGTCCTACGCCCTTTGTCATGCCAGCTTATAGCACATAACTTCAAGCGAAAACGGGGGCGCCCCCGGAAAACTTGGATCGAAACTGTTTTTGCGCACGCTGTCCGGGCCGCGGGGGGTGAGGAGGCCCTGCCGCTGCTCTGGCAAGATAGCGTAATTAATTTCTGCCGCAGCCTGGCGCGCAACCATGAAGCGATATTGCGACGCATTGTAAGGCCACGGCATTTGTGCTCATGTGCTTTGCACTCAGCTTTTGTCTAAGCCCGATTGAAGAGGGCCATTCGGCCGGACAAGCTCAGAATAAGCTCGGGATTAAACCCGGGTCAGCGTGATTAAGCTGCACTGTGCCCGATTAGGCTGGATGCCGAGTTAGGCGGTTTTTGGCCACGGACGTGCTTGCGCCCGAGTGCCGAATTCAAGCTCCCAGGAATTACATCCTAACCCCATGGGCCCAGTCTGACGACAAGGGAGGGGTAGTAAAGGTGGGGCTAGCCAATCAACTCCCGCGGCTTATCTTCCCAGCGCCTCCCGGCGCCGCAGGCCCCAATGCGCCGAGGAAAGGAAGGAAGCCCGCGGCGGGGCCGGATCCAGCTGCTGTTTCCTCTCCATTCGCCCGACCGAACTGGAAGGGGTTCCCTGCGAAAGCCCCCGCTGAGCGCCCTCGGCCACATTCGCGGCCTTCTCGATGCACGACAGGCACCGCGCTCTGGACTCCGGGGGCACTCCCTGCGCCACTCCACACAAAGCCCCTCCTGGAGCTGCGCCTCGCGACTGGCTGGGCCTGCCCGGCCCGTCCCGCCACCGTGCCTCGGGTGCGGGTGCGCCAGCACACCCCAAAACAGGTCACTCCTCGTGGGAGACCGCCTCGAGCTCCTCCTGCTCGTCCCCCTCCTCCCGCTCTCCCTCTTCTCCGTGACCAGGCCGCCGACCGATGCGGGGACAGTGTGCTCCTCCATCGCGCCCTGCTCCTCCGAGGCCTCTGGAGGCATCCTTGGGCATCCTCTGGAGGCCCCCGTCATGAGAATCGTTTAACCGATCCCCATCCCCAGCGGCGTGGCCTGGGCCCCACTGGCCGATATTCCCCCCTAGATGGGGATATAGGTCGCTCCCTTCGGGTTTCGAGGGGTGTATCCCCAAATGGGGGGGGTAATTTGGTGGGGGTCTCGAAGGGGATGGGGATGGGGATGGAGGATCGGTTAAACGATACTGATCCTCTGGAGGCCCCCAGCAGGTGCCTCGGCGGACCTTCTGTGGATGGACGTCCCAGCGGCGGGGATCCCCTGCGTGGCTTCGGCTGGAGCTCCGCGGCGCGCCCGGGGCCCAGGCGAAGGCAAGAGGGGCTGGGCCTTCTTAGGAAGGCTCGGCGGGCCTCTGGCTGCTCGAGAACGGCTTCCCCGAAACCACAGGGCGGCTTCTGCGGCAACTCGTGGGAGCCTCCCGCACCATCTCGGTGGCTTTTGCGAATCGGCGCTAATCGACGCGAAATCGACGCGAAATCGACGCTGGTCGACGCTAAATCGACGCTGTCCGGTGCTAAATCGGCGCTGTCTCGTCGATTAGCAGACGCTGGTCGGCGCTGGTGCATTCTAACAACGGACTTGCGAGGGCACACGGGCTCCCACGCTTTGCTGCCGAAGGGGGCCTCTCGGGGGACGCAGAAGCCCCGCCGCCTTCCGAGAAGCCCCGCCCCCTCTCGTCTTCCCCCCCGGCGCGCCGCCGAGCACCTCTTCTTTGAGGGGGCAGCTTCAGGGGGGAACTGGCTCGGGGGTGGGCTACAGCGCCGACGGACCGACGACAGGCCCGCGACAGCGAGTCCACACGCCCCTGGGCGGGGTGGGCAATTTGGGGCCCCTCTTCGACGACGAATGGGAGATTGGGGCTCGATGCGCCCGCCCCCTGATCCCATCTCTGCCCCTTCCCTCCCCCTGTCGGTGCGATCGGAACGGGTACGGAGAGGACGGGTGCGAAGACCGACAGCATTTCTGGCTCATTTTGCAGCCAGGACTCGCCGTCGCTGTCGCCGCGCACATGGTACGTTCGAGACAGACGGACTGCCTGCTCAACAGCGACCGCTGTCGGTTTTGGGCAACGGTTGTTGTCGGGTATCGTGCCCATCTTTTTTCGCCATGTCGGGCGTCCAAACCTTACCCGTCGATCGGAAGAAGTGGGTAGACACATGATGTGGGAAGGCGCTGATGGGGCTCCCGCCCGCCCCCCAAAGAGGAAGGAAGAGGGGAAACCACTCGACTCTTGAAGCAGGAAGGCGCCTCACGTAGATTGGGATCTGGACATCGAGAAATACCTACCTTCAACGAAGGACGGGTATGGCTTGGCTCTCCTGCGGCCGTTCGGGAAGATTCCGACAGCCCGGAACGCCCACTGGGAGGCGCACCTGCTGGAAAGCACCGCGAGGCTGGGACAGCGCCGAGAACCCATCAAGACGCTCGACACCCCGAACCCCGAACCCTTTTCACCCCTCCCTCCCCCGATGTTGCCCCCCCCCCTCTCCCCCCGATGTTCCCCCTGCCTCTCTGGCAGAGCCGGCCGAGGCACTGCAGGAGGCCGGGGCCACCCGCGCCTCGGGCCCCGCGCCGCGGCGCGCCCGCCGCCGCGCCCTCGCGCCTGGCCCCCCGAGAACAGACGGCCCTCCTGCAAGTGGCCGCGCTTCGCTGCTAATTTCGCGCCGCTGCGGGAGGCCTACAGCCCCAGACAGCATCATCGGCATCCGCATCCGCATCAGCATCATCACAATCATCATTCCAAGAAACATAAAAACGTTAATTCTAATAATGGCACGAATAATGATAATAATCCTCCTCCTCCTTCTCCTCCTCATCATGCTCATATTCATCTTCATCTTCATCAGCATCATCCTCATCATCCCCATCATCATCATCATCAGCATCATCATCATCATCATCAATCTCATCATTATCATCTTCATATCCAGCTTCATCATCATCAGCAGCATCATCCTCATCCTCATCCTCATCATCCACATCCTCATCCTCATCCTCATCCTCATCCTCATCACCACCACCATCATCATCGCCACCACCACCACCACCATCATCCTCATCCTCATCCTCATCCTCATCCTCATCCTCATCCTCATCACCACCACCATCATCATCGCCACCACCACCACCATCATCCTCATCCTCATCCTCATCCTCATCCTCATCCTCATCCTCATCAGCAGCATCATCGTCATCGTCATCGTCATCGTCAACGTCAACGGCATCAGCATCAGCATCGGCACATTGGCGTCTGCCGCATCATCATCAGCATTATCAGCATGGCTTTGGTCATCATCATCAGCAGCAGCAGCATCAACATCATCGTCACCGGCATCATCATTAACATCAGCATCGTCATCGTCATCGGCATCATCATTAACATCAGCATCGTCATCGTCATCGGCACCATCATTATCAGCATTATCATCATGACGTTCGTCATCATCATAATCATCATCATCAGCATCACCCGCATCAGCGACATCATCACTACTACCACCATCATCATCACCATCAGTATCATCATCATTAGCATCGTCATCATCACCACCATGTATAAGCAGTAATAGCCCACTAATCAGCATCCTCATCGTGATTACAACCATCATCATCATCATCGGCCACAACATCAGTGGCGCCATCGCCATCACAATCATCAAAACCATGATCAACATCATCGTCATACTCCTCATCCTCATCGTCATCAACACGACCTCGCCAATCTCCGCATCAGTATCCGCATCCGTGACATCATCATGACGATGGTCCTGGCCATCATCAACAGCAGCATCATTCGTATCCTCGTTACCATTGTCACTATTACCACCACCGACATAATCATCATCATCATCACCACCACCATCATCATCATCGTCATCATCATCATCAGCTACGAGACGATCATCATCAACAGCAGCATCATCATTCTCATCATCACCCCAATCGGCATCATCATCGCCGCCTCCACCACCACCCAGGAGGCGAACGATACACAACGTTGCCCCTGATCCTCTGAATACCCCCCTTCCTCCGCACCGCCCTTCTCCTTGCCTGTCCAACGGGGGGCGACAGCCACCGTCGGGGACAGACTGCGAAATGCCGGTCAAGGCAGGACGGCCAGCACGCGCGCACACGCCACGGCATAACAAACGAACAAACAATCACATTGAACAAGAAGGCGCGAGGTGCGCGCGCGGAGGCGCACATGCGAACAAGTACGCGCAGAGAAGCGCACAGGCACACCGAGTGGGTTCGGCGCGGGCGTTGGGCGTAGGAGGATCGTTTAACCGATCCCCATCCCCAGCGGCGTGGCCTGGGCCCCACTGGCCGATTTACCCCCCTAGATGGGGATATAGGTCGTTCCCTTCGGGTCTCGAGGTGTGTATCTCCAACTGGGGGGTAATTTGGTGGGGGTCTCGAAGGGGATGGGGATGGGGATTGGTTAAACGATACTGGGCGTGGGAGCCACCTTTTTCCATGATTCGATGCCTCCTCTCAGCTGGTGTTTGTAGCTTCTGCCGCTGTCAGCGGGGCCTCGGCCATGAGCCTAGACTTGCTCCCTTTGCGAACTCCACTTGCAAGGATGAAAGACCGATCTAAACACTCTGGAAACATGTTCTTCGAAGTCCGATCCGAGTTCAAATCAGAGGCAGCAGCGTGGCATGGGGACCCCCGCTGCAATGCCCCCCAGCGGAGCGCCGCCGGCCACGCCGAGGGGCCACTTACAACGGCAACGAGGGACAGTCCGCGCGGAAAGCATGCCAAACGAGGCCACACATCTGGACTCGCGGCATGGGGACACCAGAGCGGGGACGATGTCCAACAACAAATACTGTCCCAAAGGAGCAGATGTTACCCGCTTTTGGGCGGGCGCATCTGCCTCGCGGCCTGCATGCGCCGCATGTCCGACAAGGAGCCCTGTTCAAGATGTGGATGAAGTAACGTCGGTGTTCGTTCGGAAGGCCCCAAGACAGCCAAAGCAAGGTCCAAAACGGCTCCGAGGTGGCCAAGACCGCCTCTAGACGTCCCAAGATGGCTCCAATACCCAATGGTGCTGCTGCGGGTGCGGCTGAAGGAGCAAGTGCCGGCGGCCCCGACCGTGTTGCCCCGTTGCACCTGCGGGTGCGTCGCGGGTGCAATCTCGGGCGCCCGTGGCCGAAAATGCTTGGCCTGGTTGCAGTTGCGGGTGCTGGCGGCCCAAAAACTGTTGCCCACTTGCAGTTGCAGGTGCGGTTGCCACTTTGCACGGGCCTGCGGCTGCCCAACTGCGGCTGTGGATGCGGGCGCGAATACGGGCGCCCGCGGCCCAAAAATTCTGCCCAATTGCGGCTGCGGTGTGGAACTCAACCGGGCGGGCTCCTCCTCGCAATTCGCAGCTCAGGGCCCAGGGCAACCCTAGGATTGTATCACACTCTTCTGGGGCCAAACAACAGAACCCGCTTCTGGTCCGACACATGCCCCATGCCCCCCCTCCTCTTCCCCTGCATGCTCCCATCCTACGCACACTAAGTGCCTCATCCTCCACTTCCACTATTTCTTCCTTTCCACTTTCAATCCTCCTCCTTATCATGACCATCAGCATCATAGAGCCATCACTGAGGAATACTCATCAGCAACATCGTTACCCTGATCGTCGTCGTTGGCAACACCATCATCAACAACAACATCATGATCATCATCATCATCATCAACATCAACACCATCGTTCACACTGTCACCGTCACCATCATCATCTCCATCAGTATCACCATCATCCTCTTCATCGTCATCGTCATCAACACCGTCATCATCATCATCATCATCATCATCATCATCATCATCATCAGCATCAGCATCAGCATCAGCATCAGCATCAGCATCATCATCATCATCATCATCATCATCATCATCATCATCATCACCATCACCATCACCATCAGCACCACCACCATCATCATCATCATCGTTTTTGTCATCGCCGTTGTCATTATAATCATCATCAACATCATCATCATCAGCATCATCATCAGCAGCATCATCATCGTCATCATCATCATCATCATCGTCATCATCATCATCTACCCTTCCTCGTCATTATCGTTCTCATCATTCATCCTCCTCGACATCCTCATTCTAGCCCTCCTGATCTGTTGTTTCCTTCATCGTTCCCTTCGCCCTCCATCTCCTCCATCTCCTCCATCTCCTCCATCTCCTCCTCCCCCTCCCCCTCCCCCTCCTCCTCCTCCTCCTCCTCCTCCTCCTCCTCCTCCTCCTCCTCCTCCTCCCCCTGTCATTGCCCTCCAAGACCCGATCGAGTGCTGGAACCCAACCCAAGGGCGCCGAAGTGGGGAGTACACCCTCCGTCGCTCATTTTGCTCGCGACTCCACAAAGGCCCAGGTGAGACATAGACCCCAAGAAGCCACCCAGGGCCGCGGCGCCCCGCTCTGACCAGGACTCCGAGGCGAACCTGGCCGTGGTGCAAGCGATGTGGTGCAAGCTATATGATGTAAGATACGTGGTGACATCTAGGTGGTGTAAGCTATCCAGTAGAAGCTGTCGGGTGGAAGCTATGTTTTGCAGGCTAAGTGGCGAAAGACGTGAGTCGCATACTATGTGGTGCAAGCTACGTGCTGTGCGCTACGTGGTGAAATCTATGTGGTGCAAGCTACGTGGTGCATGCCATGTGGCGTTGGTATGTGGTGTAAACTGAGTGGTGGACACTATCCGGTGGAAAGTAGGTGGTGTAGGCTATGTGCTGTAAGATAAGTATCGCAGACTATGTGGTATAATCTACGTGATGATAACTATGTGGTGAATATTCGGGGTACTTTATCTGTCCCATCGCGTCGCCATTCGCATCGCATCCACGTCGAATTCGTGAATTCAAGTCGAATCCGCCTCGAATCCACACCCGATCTGCGTCGAATCCGAGTCGCACGCAAGAAACAACCCCTGCAAAGCACCAGAATAACCAATGGCACTTGACGTGAAGAGGCGAGTCGAGGATCAGGTCGGCTGGAAGGGACAGGGGTGAAAGCACGGCCATGTGCACTGCAGTGGTTGGTTGCGAGGGATCGTGCCCGCCCGGACCCGAAATGTGGCCAGCCTGGAGGCGAACACGCGCACACCGAATCCGTAGTACAGACAACTTTTACACGAAACGGTTGCCGGAAGTGGGCATACACGGGCTCCCCGTCCCACGTGTGGGACGCGTACGTGGTCCTCTGGAAGCACTATTAGAGGCCATCCAGCAAAACGCCGCCAGGGAAGGATGATGATTTGCAGGACAAGCGAATCCCCCCGAAAACGTAACGCAAGGCTGTTTGAATCTGCGCGGTGCAACCTATGAGGTGCAAGCTTTGCGGGGCTGCATCGCTAAACCTAGAACTCAGAAGCGGCGCAACGAGGCGACCACGAGGCGCCAACGGGCAGCAACGGAACCAAAATCTGAGTCCCCGCCCAGCGCAGGAGGCGGCCACGAAGCTCCCACGGGCGGCAACGGAGAAATTAGCCTGGCGAAGGACCCAACCAGATGCAGCTGCGAGTAATGCAGAGTGCGACCTTCTCCTCACAAGTAGCGCGCCGCGACAAGGATGGCGCGCGGGGCGGTGCAAATGGCGGCCACGAAACGCGTGAGGGGTGCGCCAAGATGGGGGGGGGGAACTGCATGCGGGCGCTGCCACTGGGGCATTCGGCGGAGCCCCCGATGGGACCTCGAAACGTGCAAGTGTGCTCCTCATGGGACCACGAAACGTGTGAACAAGATCGGAGTGGAACTGCATGCGGGCGCTGCCACTGGGGCCTTCGGGGTTCCTTGTAGGGCCACGAAACGTGTGAGGGGTACGCCAAGATGGGGGTGGAACTGCATGCGGGCGCTGTCACTGGGGCCTTCGACGGGGCTCCGTATGGGGCCACGAAACGTGTGAGGGGTACGCCGATCTGGGGGTGGAACTGCATGCGGGCGCTGCCACTGGGGACTTCGACGGGGCTCCGTATGGGGCCACGAAACGTGTGAGGGGTGCGCCAAGATGGGGATGGAACTGCATGCGGGCGCTGCCAAAGGGGCCTTCGACGGGGCTTCCTATGGGGCCACGAAACGTGTGAGGGGTGCGCGAATTTGGGGTGGAACTGCATGCGGGCGCTGTCAATGGGGCCTTCGGTGGAGCTCCCTGTGGCCACTGGGGACTTCGACGGGGCTCCCTATGGGGCCACGAAACGTGTGAGGGGTGCGCCAAGATGGGGATGGAACTGCATGCGGGCGCTACCACTGGGGCCTTCGGTGGAGATCCCTATGGGGCCACGAAACGTGTGAGGGTTGCGCCAAGATGGGGGTGGAACTGCATGCGGGCGCTGCCTTGAGGCCTTCCGTGGAGCTCTCTATGGGGCCACGAAACGTGTGAGGAGTGCGCCAAGATGGGGGTGGAACTGCATGCGGGCGCTGCCACTGGGGCCTTCGACGGGGCTCCGTATGGGGCCACGAAACGTGTTGAGGGGTGCGCCAAGATGGGGGTGGAACTGCATGCGGGCGCTGCCACTGGGGCCTTCGACGGGGCTCCCTATGGGGCCACGAAGCGTGTGAGGGGTACGCCAATTTGGGGGTGGAACTGCATGCGGGCGCTGCCTTGAGGCATTCCGTGGAGCTCTCTATGGGGCCACGAAACGTGTGAGGAGTACGCCAAGATGGGGGTGGAACTGCATGCGGCCGCCGCCACTGGGGCCTTCGACGGGGCTCCCTATGGGGCCACGAAACTTGTGAGGGGTGCGCATAGACGTGCAGGCGGGCGCCGCCACTGGGGCCTTCGACGGGGCTCCCTATGGGGCCACGAAACGTGTGAGGGGTGTACCGAAATTGTGGGCATGCGGAAGGCAGAGGCAGGGATTGGATGAGGGAGGAGGGGGGGGAGGGGGCAGCGGGAGCGAACGCGGTGCGCTCTCTCTCTCTCTCTCTCTCGCTCTCTCTTCAAAACGAAAACCCAACACCACAGGATGGTTGAGAAAAATCCCAAACTCTCACCAGCTTGCCTAATAATGCAAGCGAAAACGACCACATGAGGGGATTACAACACGAGTAAATAGTTCGGTGGCGAATCATGGCGCCTCCCATACCATCTTGTCGGCTCTTGCGAATCGATGTTAATCGATGCTACACTGACGCCAACCGCTACACAATCTACGCTCTTCGACGCTAAAGACGGAACTGAGAAGTCGTACCAAGCTCCCATGATTTGTCACCGTCAAATATGATACATATTACTTGAACTGTTTGGCACAATAGCAGATCGTCGCGGCGATTGAAGAGTCCTTGATCCACCCCGCCTGGGCGGCCTCAAGGGCCTGCCCCAGCCGGCGCATGTAGCCGTCGGCCTCCGCGTGCGCGGCTGGCGGGGGTCCATTTCCCTTCTTCTCCTCCTCCTTCTCCTCCTCTTCCTCCTCCTTGTCCACCTGAGGCAATGAGGCAATGACGGCAATGAAATACGTCGAGCGCCTCCGCTTCCCCTGGGGGGGCCCAAACGGGCCCCCTGGGGGACTAGACCAAAAAGCAAAAATTCGGGGCAGAGGCCCCGCAAGACAAGAGGGAGGAAATAGGATATACAAAGCATCGGCATCATAATAACATCGAAGAGGCAGGAAAGGTAGGTGGAACAAGCTGCGGCGGCAGCAAATGAAACGGCGCGGAAGCCCGAGGGCCTATGTTGGGTCCTCCCTCCCGCGGGTCGAGCGGAGCTCTTCGGCCACCGCCGTGGAAGGCGCCCTAGGCCACCCCCCCGCAGGGGTGCCCGCTTGGGGGCAGGCCTGGAGACATTAGAGGACCGCGTAGAGGTAGAGCGCGAAAAAGACAGGCGGGCAAGCCAGGGCCGAAAATGGAGGTCGAAAGAGGCAGCCAGCGGCGGAGGTGACGGCGCAGGTAGGGCTGAAAGATTAAGAGGGGTCAGAAAAGGCGACGCGGAGAATGTTCCGCGGGCCCCACGTAGCGGTGCCCTTCGCAGCGGGAAGGGCCCAAGGGTCTCTCCATCTGCCCATAGGAGTCCCCTACAGGCGACCCAGAGACCGACGGCGGGATCCCTCGCCTGCAAGCAGTCGTAGGGATCCCAGCACGTCGGCCCCTTGGCCGCCTTAGGCCGCCTTGGGGGCTTCCACCAAGCTTGAGGGAGGTTCGGGTCGTCGCCCTGAGGCGGCGCGGGCAGCGCTGGCCACGCTCGCCAAGGTACACGCTCGCCAAGGTAGATGGCAGGAGGGCCCCACCCGCTGCACATAGAAGCCCCCCGCAGCATCCACCATCCCCACGACTGGTACCCTCCCCCGCCGAGGCGGGAGTAGGGCACCCGGAGCATGGGAGTTGCGGCTGCTTGGGGGGGTCCCATCGCGCGCGGGGGTGGTTTCTGCCGTCTGCGGCGGTTGCGCGGGCGCTCGGCTTGCTGTAGTTAGCAGGCGGTTGGCGACCGCAGCTGCTGAGCAGGCCGCGGAGGTGCCCCGATGGCGGAGGTCGGGGGGGAGGTGTCCTGATGGCCGCAGCTGCTGAGGTAGGCGGAGGTGCTTTGACGGCCGCTGCAGCTGCTCCTGTGGCCCAGGGAGGTCGGGGATCGGTGAGGACCCGCGGCTCATGTACAATCGAGTCATGGTGATCACAGTCGCCACTGATGTCCATGATGTGCTCCTGGCGCCACTGATGTTCACGCTGCAGATTGATGCCACGTCACGCTGTAAATATGCCAAAAATAAGTCGACTCCCATACCACCAGCCGTGCTGCTTCCGTCTTTACGGATCATGCAGAGGTGGGGGCGGGCACGCAGAAGCCGGTGGTTCTGTCAGAATCCAGCAAATGTTGCGCGGGGAGAAACGCGCTGACCGGCCGTCGCGAGGCCGATCCAGTCGCGAGAATTGCCTCGCGTTGTGGTTGTGGGCGATCAGGCGGGGGTCTCCTGATTCGCCGTAGGTTGGTCGCGCTGGTCAGGATTGGCTGGTCAGCTACGACAGCGTCTGCGCCGGCCGGCCATGGTATCCATAGAATTGGAGGGCCTCCTGGTCCGTCTGCTACTGGTCGCCCTTATGGATGATGCTGTTGTAACGTCCGGTTGAAGGCTATGTCGCGGTCGTCTATGGTTTCGCGTCGAGTCGCGCCCTCGCGCTCGGATGGGTCGTTGCTGATCAGGGCGGCGAAGCGCTCGATCGTGTCGTGCATGCGGCTCTTGATCCGCGTTCCTGTTGTCATACCTCGCGGTGGCGGGGGTGGCGGTTAAGCGAGCTCGATGGCCGTGTCTCGCATGCGCGTGACGTCGTCGTCGTCAGCCTCCAGGGTTGTTGTGACTCGACCCGTCGTGGTTTGGATCGCGTCTGGCCCCTTCGTTTCCTTCTTTCGTGGCCGTGCTGCCGCATTCTGTTTCTGCAATGGTCTGCTTTGCGACGGGGGCTGGAGTCAGAATAGCCGGTGGAGCTTTGTAGCGTAGCACGAGGTCTGGGAATGCGTTCGCTGGTACTGGGGCACTGGCGTCGGTGTCGTAGATTTCAATGGTGCTTCATAGCGTTTAGGCTGGGCTCCTAGACTGCTGCTGGGGACCGGCCCCTCGTGGGTAGAGAAGCGGGGGCCCCTTGGATCGGGGCGGCCATCGGGTCAGGATATAGCGTCGTCACAATCGCGTTTTGTCGTATGATGTTCAGGTCCGTCGTTGAATGTGCAACTGTGCTGCGTAGATCTCTGCGATGATCATGAGTATCCTTTGCTGGGTGCCTAGGTTGTCGCATTGATTTGTGACTAGCAGACGTGCGAAGTGGCCGGTGTCGGTGTCGGTCGGAACCCTTCATGTCGGTTGCATCGCTGTCGGTCATGAACTCAACTGCTGGCTTCAATCGGTCCACGCTGTTCTTGAAGTCGACGTCGTCGCATTGCTTGGTGATCACGGTGTCGAGGGAGGCGATGTCGACTGGGAAGACCCGAACCTGTGGTAATGGAGACCGCTGCCTCGGAGGGGTGGGAGGTGTCGTTGGCGGCGTCTGTGTCCTGGTTGGGACGGCCACCAGCGGGTAATGGATAATGTTGTAGTTCTCGTCGGGCAAGCATTCCGCGCTGTCTGGAGACAAAAAACTGTTCCAGCCTGCTTGTAAGAGTACGTTGCCTGGGTCTGTGCACGTCATTTCCCTGGTGTCCACGTTCTACTAATACACTTGGGGTTTCCAGACATAGTCGTTGCCTTTGCACGCGTAGGCGATCCAAGGCTTGGGTGGCAGCAGTCGATGGTTCGGTGTTTATGGTAGCCCTTCGGGAACTTCTGTGCGTCGGATGGCCTCGTCGACGGGTTCCAAGCCGGGCAATCAAGCTGAAAGAAAGGCGGTGACGGATTAGTCGGCAATGGGGGCTGTGCCTTGTACGCGGCCTGCTGGGTCGGGCTAGCGATGATTACCCTGTTGTATGTGTTTGGGTTGGCTGGCGTACGTTGCTCTCGTCTTGGTTTTTCATGTCTTACTATCTGAGCGTTGCTCTGGAATGGGACGATGGTGATTGTAGGGATACGCTTTGCGAACCCGTTTAGCTGGAGTTCCGCCTCTTACTTGTCCTCGCGCGTTTCGTATTAGAACGTCCTCAACTTCTCCAACATTCGGTGTCCCTCTTGGCGTAGGTCCGCTGGGATGTGCGGCAGCAATTTGTGGATGTCCCTCACCATTGTGTGCATGCAACCCGAGACGCCGATGCCGACTGGTTCGACCCAGGGGGCGGGTTGTGGTCGCGGCGGTGTCTCAATCCTGACTGCCTCCACGTGTGGTAGCTGATTGCTCCTCTTCCTCCTCCTCCTCCTCCTCCTCCTCTTCCTCCTTCTCTTCCAGCCCATCCCTGTCCTCTCACTCCCTTCGCCTCCTCGCATATCCCTCTTCACTCGTCCCTCCTTCCTCCCTCCCTCTCCTCCGTCTCGGGCCCCGCTAATTTCCCATGATCAAGAACTTGTAACTGTCGCGCTCGAACTCCCAGTGCGCTCTGCTTCGGGGTGGCACCGTGCGCGCGGAGAAACAACTTAGTTGTTCGAGTCGCCAGCCCCTCGACCTCGCATGCGCATACGTTGGTTGGACGAGGGTGTGCGTCCTTCTGAGGCGGGGGTCCTGAGGAGGCAACTGAGGATTCTAGCAAAGTTCCTTCGGAGGCCCGAGGCTTGCAAAGAGGCCCCCTGTCAAATTAGAAGACCATCCCTCCCTCGTGTAACCTTTTTCCGCATGCGTTTGGTGTTCGAGAGACCTGCGCGCCATCCAGCCACCGTGTCTGGGTCGCAGGCCAGAAGCCCACTTGGATGCCTCTCGGGATCTCTTGGCGTGCTTCTCGGAGGCATGCATGCCAACGGTGAGCGTCTGGTGGCCTTCGACAACGCCCCTTGGGGCCCTCTTGGAACATCTCGGTGTTTCTTTGGGCCGGAAAGCTGCGGTTTTCCGCTGGCGCCGTGCTTGTGCACCGAGCTCGCCAACGCCATCTTTCGTGACGTCTATCAGTTACAGAGCTTTCGTGTTGTATTGTAATGTTCAGGATGTCATCGATAGTCGTCTGGTCGGCACGACATTTCATCTTGTCGGGAAAGCCCGTGGAATCGACACGCCTCCATTAATAGTAATGCCAGTCGCCGTGTCCTTCCAAATGTCCTTGATGTCGGATGGGAAGACAAAGGGCTCCTGCTCATCGACGGCCATGAGGACGTCTATCATTATCATGTGTTCTTCCGTCGAATCCTTCGTCTTCACGACGTGGTGCAGACCATACAGACCCAATGATGGAACCATCAGCCGCTGCCTGCTGCCACTACTGCCTCTTGTCGCACGCACGGCTGCAAGTCTGTAGCTGATGATGATAATGATGATGATGATGATGGTGATGATGATGATGATGATGATGATGATGATGATGATGATGATGATGATGATGATGATCAGCCACTGCCCATTCTTCTTGACAATATCGAACGTACTCATACTGCTGACAAACGGGTTCCGTATAGTCTGGCGTCCAACGGTGGCCTCATCCAGGTCGCTAACAGCCAACTATTGGTTACAGGCATTGTCTTGGCTGACGCTGCTTGGGACGAGCTCGGAAATAAAAATACTGACTTTGCCATGAGACTTTTCTTGCACGAGTGCGAAAAGAACTGGCAATATTGCCGGGAGAACTGTACGCAATCGACTCGCACAACGTCGCGATCGATCTTCCGTACCTTTTTCCTAGGCAACGCGCAAATGTTCGAAACTCTCCTCCGCTTAAGACCCAGACCCCCCCCGGCAATTGCCGCATTCATGGCTGGATGTCTGGCTACGGCGTGGTTCGCTTGTGAACTCTTCATGGGGAAACCAAAAAGTATCCATACCGCTACTCCCCAGACCTTCCCCGGGTGCGTTCTGGCCAGAATTTCGAGGCGAATTCAGCGGTGGTGACGAGAGCCTCCCAGGAGACCTTAAAAACCGAAAAGTGAGGGAAGTGTACCGGTATGGGTACCTTCTTCCGCCTCCAACTTCAAGCAGGTAGAAACAACCGCTTCCATGGAATCTATCCCGCCGTGGTCGACGGCGACTGGGCACATGGGACTCGCCCGCCGCCCGCTGGTCCCCCGGCAGGGGCCGCGGCTCGGGCCCCCGATGGCCCTGCTCCTTCCGGCCACTGCACCAGCGTAGGCGTGCGAGAGCCGTCGCGCCTGAACGCTCGTGCCACATGCAGGAACACGCCACGATGATACGAACAGCGCGTGCACAACAGGAACTGACAGGGCAAATAAGGGCGGACAAGCGGAGAAGCCCGCCAGGGCAGAGAGCAGCGCACAGCGGCAAGGCATCTAACAACCCCCGTCCTCACCTAAAGCCTAGGTCCGTCTCCTCCTCCTCAACTTCCTCCTCCTCCTCCTGCACCTAAACCAACTGGCTCAAGTTCAGGTGGGCCTGAAGTTGACACCGCAGGCTTCCAGCGAAGCCTCACAGAAGGAACCATTCCTTCTCTTTTCTGCAGCAATATTGTTGTGCACATCTTGATTATGTGGGTTGGAATCTTGGCACAAGCGCAGTCATGGGAGGCAAACAGTGGAAGAAAGAAGGCAACCAGCAGCTGTACCGCACTCACAGAGAGTACTTCGTATGTCGTTCATCAATGTGCACGGGTTGGGACTATTGCGACAAAGGCACGAAGTTCTGTGGCATCTGCGGCTCCAAATGGCAAGGACGGGGTAAGGGCAAGGCCGACGCCGCCAAGCCTCCCGCGCCAGCTGGTGCAAATCGATGGAAAGACAAAGGTGGCCGCCATGCCAAAGGCATTCGTTCGGGGAATGGCATCGGCAAAGGCAAGGCCATCAATCAGCAGCCTCCGCAACAAAACGAGCCTGTGTCTGACAAAGCCGACCAGATCGACCAGATCCAGACGGCGCAGGACCTCGTGCAGTTTTGGAGGGAGCATGAAGGCCCCACGGGGGCCAACTACCTCGAAGCAGTGCAGAAGCTCAAGGCCGCCAAGCAGGGGAGCTTGGCATCCAAACCTCTTGATCAACAAGCGCAATCACTCAGAGACCAGATTGCCACAATCAAGGCAAAATTGACAAGTACACGGAGTCTTCGAAGGAGAAGCCGGACCAGATCACCGTGCTCGCTGGTGAGTACGAGGAGCTGCAGAAGAACATCATGTCCGCCAGCACCGAGATCCAACAGCTCGAGGCGCAGCTCGCGGTCACCATCCACTCAGTGGCATCAGCGACTCCGAAACCGTCGGAGACTGCGCCACTACCGTTCCCCTCGCTCATGCAAGTCATCGGTCAGCTCCAGAGAGGTCCAGTCACGGGTGTACCGACACATATTCAACAACAAGTGGCCACCTTGGAGAACAGCATCCGAGAGACAGTGGCGCAGCAGCAGCAGCAGCAGCAACCGCCAGAAGCTACAGACGCCAAGGCGCAGCAGCAGCCGCCAGAGACTGCAGCAACACAGCCGCCCGCAGCCGCCCAGGCGCAGCAGCAGCCGCTCGAGCAGTCACAGCAGCAGCAGCCACCAACGCCGGCATCGGCCTCGCCGAGATCGCCTGAGCGGGTGGCAGGCATGCCGCCCCAGGACAAGGGCGACAACAACAACAACAACGACGATGGCGCCCACATGGACACGAGTGTCGAGCACAACAGCAAGCGGCTCGCGAGCGAGGCCAGCTCGCTCCAGCAGGCCATGGGCTCCATCCCGAAGACTGAGGACGAGCGAGCCAAGAAGGCAAAGGCTGACCCCCTGTCAGCAAAGGCAGCCCTCCTGGCGAAGGGCGCGCGCGGCAAGGGCCCATCGGCAGGGCCGCAGTCAGGATAACAAGGCCAAGTCCATGGTCATCATCGCCATCGACGCCAGTTGTTGGAATGCATGGAACGCAGTGCAAAAGCTAGTTCAATCTTCAGAAGGAGAGAATGCTGGGATCTCTCTCGCTCAGAATGTCAGGACCTGAGTGATAAGGTCTCTCAATCATTTCTGTGGTGCGAAGTTCGAGGATGGCACGACATCATTTTCGACAGCGGCACCAGCGAAAACAATTACCCATCATGTGGAACGTGCATATTAGTAAAGAAGGGAATGAACATGGGCGTACAACCTACTCTACTCCCTCAGCATATATCGCCAAGCAGGGCGTCGGCAGCCATTCCTGAGCTACCAGGACACAGACGACCCATAGTGTATCTCTCCTGCCACTTCGAGGCGACGGAGAACCTAGCGGAGACGAACCTGCGCCTGCTTGCGACAGCAGGATGGTACCAGCAGAAGTATCGAATGCCAGTTTTCATAGAAGCAGTTTTCCACATGACCCTGTCAGTAGTTACCAAATCAGGAGTTCTGGAGCGTGCTGGCAGGGAGTTAGTGCATCCATCAGGGCACACATTTATCAATAGCAGGCCCCGCAGCAAGATAGAGTATTTCATGCTGAGCTCCTGCATCAAAAGCTCGGTGCAGGCGATCGACGGGCTCATGCAGGACCCGCTGTTCCCCCACAGGCATGTCAAGCTAATCGTAGGGAAAGGCTCCGAGCTCATGTTTCCCGTCCTCTGCGAGCCCCTGAAGCTCCCCGCAAGGCGCCCTGTCGGACCCAGTAAAGTTAATCTACCCTGGATCTATACTACGGCCGCCCTGGACACCCTGGAGCAGATCCTGGACTTAGGAGTGGATGAGGAGCAGCAGAGAGCAGCATTAGACAAGGTCTACGAATTTACGGCTTCTGAAATGGATGTCACGATCTGCCGAACGACCGACACCCCCCTCCACCAACCAGAAAGTCGAATTGGTTTCCCAAGTTGATGTGGATGTCTGCAAAAGCCGTTGAAGGCCAGCATCGAGCCGAATGGAAATCCTTTTGGCGCCCCACCCGCTGGTTCCTCAATCAATGCTTGGAGGCGCAGCGCATCTTGTCCCGCAAGGATTTTCGTGTGCCAACCGTGCTGTTGCAGGCATTGGCGGGGCCTCCGACCGAGTTTCAAGAGTCGGACGAGCTGCACGGCATGCTCTGCCACTTCGGCCGCCTCGTCTCCACTCTGCAGCAGGATCTGCAGCAAGGGGACGAACCAGAGGAGAGTTATGCAAGGGCTAAAGAACTAGTTCAGGTGGTAGACCGCACGACTTCGGGAGTGGGATGGGCCCATAGATGGTCCACGGCGAAACAACACTGGAGGCCAGGACACGATTGGAAAGTTGATGAGGATTTATCTGGTTGCCCTACTGAACTGCTGCACGCAGAAGTCCGACGCCTCACCGACATCTGGGATACCATGGGCCAGGCCCCCCGACAAGATCCCTGGAGACCCCCGAGCTGCTGCCGACCTCCCGCCAATAACCCTGCAGGTCCCCAGACGATCGATCAAGAAATTCAGTCATGCATCGGCAGAGACTTGGGACGAGTGCCGTCCTCGCCATTTTGATCGTCTCTCTCAGCAGGGTCCGTTGGCTGCTGTCCATCGTGGATCGAGTTGGTGGCATGCCGCAGAAGCTGGTGGCCGTGATCACGGCCTACAGAGGGATCGTTTTGATGCCAAGTCTGTGTCGCATATGGGCAAGGGACAGGCAAGAGGAGGCTAGGAAGTGGGAATTCGATAATCGTCGGAACTACCTTGCATATCAGTCAGGCAGGTCTACCGTACTTGCTTATCAGCAGGCCCTTCAAGCCGAAAGTGGTGCAGTGCAAGACTCCCCTCTCCACAGAGCCTCCGTCATGTGGGACCTCAACAATTACTACGAGCATATTGATAGGAAGGTGATCCACCAACGGGATCCCAAATCAAGCTTCAATGGGGCCCTCATGCCGATCATCATGTACCAATGGCAAAGTCAAAGGTCGATAACGTCAAACAGTCAAACATCGTTTGCAGGCCCCCCTTTCTTAGGAATACCAGCAGGATGCAGCTTCGCCACCTTTTTGGGCCAAAGGTACTGCACCGCCCCGCTCGGCATTTGGACGTTCAATGTCAAGGGCTCGTTGCATATGTTTATCGATGACCTGCTGCTGCTCTCCTCTCTTGTATGCAAAAAGACGGCTGTGAGAGAACTTAGCAGAGCAGCAGCTAGTCTCTTGGCCGCAGTACAATACGATTTAGGCTGTGAGTTCGCGATTGCCAAGTCTACAGTGCTCGTCCTGTCAGTAGACATCCAGAAGCAGCTCGCCAAGAGCATCGGACGTTACTCGGGCACGACACCGACACATGCAGCTAATCTAGGAGATGACTTTCGAGCAGGCCTGAAGCGAAGCAGAGACATCAACACAAAACTTCGAGACAGGTCCAATAAGCAAAAAGGAAGGGCACCCAAACTACAAGCCCAGAATCGAGCTGGAGCATGTGCGTGCGGACATCAATCAGATGATCTACAATATAGGCTAGTGAGTTGCCCCCCCGACTGACGCCCTCCGTGCTGAGTGTTTCACCAGTTTGGATGAAGAACAACTCTAGGATATGTCAGAGTTTCCGATCCAGGCTGGTAACCAGCGGAAGCACGGATTTTCGGTTGCCCTCCCGCTGGCCTCGGGATCGTTCCGACCACGGTCAAGTTTTGGAGCAAAACGGAGGGCAAGACGCCCCAAGAAGTTTTCCGAGGAAAGGATTACACGGACGGGGAGTGCCAAAAGGAAGGGCACCCCAAGTATCACACAGCAGGAGTTGCAGCAGATGGTTTTTACGAGCAAAAGGATCTAGAAGGAGCCCTGTATGGGCCCGTAGGCAGCAATCTCCCTCGTTCTTCTCCCTCGGTGGAGCTTCTTGCTGTGGTTGCTGCTGTATCCTTCTCCTCCCCTCGCTCAAGTACGGATATAATCAATGATTATAAAGGAATTGTAGATGAGTGCGAATGCCACCAGCACCATCGGAAGCACCGATATGCTGGCCTTGCCATGATGTCCAAGGGTAGCAGGGGGTGGCATGATAACTTTTGTTGCGCGAAGATAAGAGCGCACCTGGACCGCGCCATCCCCAGAGTCAGATCTGCGAAGTGGCTCGATGCCACTGGAAATGATTTCGCCGATAGATTTGCCAAGCTAGGAGCAGCCACCCTGGCGCGTTCGGCCAGTGTAGAAGTTGAGTTGCAGGACGCCAGCAGGAATTTTGTTATGGAGTGGCTGCGATATGATGCCAAAGCTTTAAGCCTCTGGGACCCCTTCGGGCCTAGAATCAGCAAGCAAAACTATGAATGTAGAGTCCCGCAGGCCCCATCGGTCCCGACTGGCGCTAAAGCCGCCAGGGACACGTGGCTGCAGGCACCCACCCCACCTCACTCGTGGGAGTGGGGTGGGAACAAAAAGTGGTCTTGCGCAACCTGTAAGACCAGGTGCCCAGACGAGAATTTCCAGGATCAGGAATTCACCCCGTGCCAGGGATACCACACTGTGTTTTCGGCCCTCCTGGAAAACCCCCAGGGGCACCTGCTGTATGTTTGTGAGGCTATTCATTGCCAAAATTTTATTCTTGCATGCAGGGTGTGTGGTAAGTACAGCGAATCAAATTGTGCGAAGCTGGCCAATCTCTGTGGGGGAGTTTCAAACGCCCAGGCGTTGGAACCCAGCGGCGTCTTCTGTGCGCGAGCAGGCACCCGCGCGAGAACCTCTCTGCAGACCCCACTTTAAAGAGCAGCCAGAGAAGCTGGAGCTTTCATAAAGCGCCAGCAACAAGGCCAGTCACCACAGTGTGACATTGGCCCTGGGTGGAGCGAGACTTCCGCCCCGCACCACGTGATGATCCTGCACCAAACCGCGATCTGGGGGGCGGTGCGCCTGGTGCATCGGTTGAGCGCGAGCTCCCTTCGGCGTGCTTGGTCGGGCACGCTCGGTCGAAGCCGCTGCCCTGGGCCCAGGGCCCAAGCCTGAGTCCCAAAGCCTCCTGCAGAAGCTCGGGCGAGGACTCGACCGCTCTGCAAGAGTCCGTCCGCACTCCCCGCGCAGCAGCAGCACCACGGCCACCACCACCTCCTCCGCCCCTGAGATCCGACGTCGCGAAAACATTGCGACATCGTGAAACTTCACGACCAGAGCCCTGGGCCCCACCTTGCTGCGGCATTTCTCGAGCCCGACACTAGGCGAAAACGCCTGATGTGAAAAGAACAAAAAGAACGCAACTCCCGGATCTCGGGGACCTGCGACGACGACGACGACGACGGTAACAACGATAACGACGATAACGACGACGACGATGACGACGACGACGACGACGACGACGACGACGACGACGACGACGACGACGACGACGACGACGACGGCGACGGCGACGGCGACGGCGACGGCGACGGCGCGGCGACGGCGACGGCGACGGCGACGACGCGCGGGGAGGGCGCCTGCTGCTGCCCACTGGCCCGCGCGGCCTGCTCCGAAACGGCAGCCGCCTCGACCTGCCGCCGCCGCGGCGGCGGCGGCGACGGCGACGGGCGCAGGGGCGACGAGGGCGACAACAATCGGGGGCGGCGCGGCCGGCATCCCCAGACACCCAACGCATTGAGAAAAAAAACAGGGCGGAAATCGCTCGACGTTCTCAGCCTTTCGAGGCCCTTGCCGGGGCCTCGGGGCCGTCCAAGAACGCTCACGATGAACAGCCGGCCCTGGGCAAAGGGTCTGGACTTCTGACGGGGCCGTATCGGCGGCGACATCGACGACAACGACGGCGGCGACTACGATGACAGCTGCGCCAACTTGGAGAGGCGATGGATCGGAGGGGATGGAGTTTGATGCGGAATTTGAGGGAAGAGGAGGAAGAATAACAGAAGGAGAAAACAAGGGAGCCTGGCCAGATCTGAAATTCCAACCATGAGGCGTAAAACTTGCCAGCGACATTGTGCCAACAAGAATAACCGAGGGAGGTCTTTTGCCTTGGTCCTCCCCTTTTCTCTCTGCGGTGGCTAGGACTCGTCCCAAAATTGGCACCTCCTCTTCCTCTTGCTCCGAGTATGCTGCACATCGAACCGCATCTCCGATGCATCGGCAATGCGGCGCGATCCTCCGACCCCGTCTACTCCGTCCCCACAGCATTTTTTCTCAGCGCAAGTTGCAGTTGCTTGCCTGGTGTGGTCTCAAGAATTAGTGGGGATACAGCGGCGATAAAGAGCCATGCGCTGCAACGGCAGGGTGCGCACGTCACGGATTATCTCCTGGAGGCGGCGCCCGTGTCTAGGGCCACAGGAATTGAAACCAACAATGTACTATGACCATAAGACTGTGCCTGTGAGACAGGCGGTATGGGTGTGGTAGACGGCACAATGCGGAGCCAACGTGCCGATATCTGGATTGAAGGGGTTCGCTGTAGTTGCGCCCCCAGAAGAAGCACACCCGTCATATCTTCGCCGTGGCGTGAAAATCGCCACGCGGAGACCGCAAAACCGCTAAGAAATAGTAGCGGGGCGGGCCAGGGAAGGGGAGACCTGCGCTCGGCATCGCGCTCCAGGCGCACGCACCCCAGCTCAGAACGATAGCGTAGGCAGGGGCACTAGAAGACCTCGCACACGGCCTCCAATTGTTCCACACGTGGCAACCCTCTGAAACTGGACGGGCGCCGGCGACGACGGCCTCCAAAACTTCATTGCACACGCCGTCCGCATCGGTATTCTACTCCCGGTATGCATGCCAGACCTGAGCCGACTGCACACCTGGCTCGGGTCGCAGTGTCTGGAGCAATGCCAACGCTCTCTCATACAGCTCCCGAAGACAGCGTTCTGCATCTCCACTTGCCATTTACCTGATTCCCTACCAACATGGAGTCAACAAGGAACACGAAAGACGGTGCGATGTTATTCCTGGCTGCATGCTTTCTAACAGGACCGCATATTCGGCATGGTTATTGCTAACATCCCCAATAAGCAACCACAAATAGCGTCGACTATGCAGGCTCCATCGACACGGCGCACACAAACGTATGAGGCCTGACGTTCGATTGCGATGCCTTGGTTGCGCACTGCGCCGTCAGAGGCATAGACCACGACACCTGTTTCAAACTCAAGCGGCTGCACTCGCATCCGTCGGCGTTCCTGCCGTGTCGTGATGGCAGTGTTCCCCGTTGATCATGGGAAATTGCACAATCGCTTGGCGTGCTGGACCATGTCATTAAAGAAATGGAAACGCCTCCCGTCCAGTAGCAAGCAACGCAAGCGCGCAACCGCACTATTGAACGCCAAAGCACGCTGCAGGATAGAAGCACGCGGAAGCAGGCTCTGGAGCCACATGTCACGGGGTGTGAGTTGAGCGTGTGGCGTAGGAAAACTGGTTTGTAGAGATGCAAGTTCAGGGCAAACATCGGTGACTGATCGAATCCCCACTAGAAACGCCACAGAACGGGCAAGGCAACGCCGAATTACCAGTCAATAGCGCCAACCTGTGCGAGGTAAACTCGCCATTCAGAAATGTCCTCATGATGGCAAGCCGGTGCTCTGCAGGAACTCTCGACGGATTTGTCCGCAAATTCTGGTCAACATTGTCCCAGGAGTGGCCGCGCGCACCGAGCAGCATCCTGACAGGCGCTGCTGCTCCGCGAGCCTCGGCCTTATGGAAGTAACGATACAAAACACGATACTGTCTGGGATACCGTGTGTCCCGTGATCGTCGAAAATGTTCCGAATGCTTTCGGGTAGGACGACAACGGTCGCGAGTTTGAGTTTGCAGCCGGCGCCGCAAGATCACGCATGCTCGTCATGACCTGCCGCAGATCAATCCAACTCGCCTTTTCCATCCGGAACGAAAAAGAGAGAACAGAGCAGCAACATTCACCAGGAACGGGTCCGCAGCTTCGTACGATGTACGAAACAGAATTATCGCGTGGCGGCACAACACAGGAAAAGGGCACCAACTCACGCGCTCAAGCAAGGAAGGACGACGCCATTCCACGAACCTCGTTGAAAACAACTTCACTGAAGAAATGGAATTCCATGATGTACGGAATCAGCGGCAGAGCAAACACGTTGCAAGCGGGGGCCCTCGCATCAAAACCTGTGCTGGCCTGCCTCAGGATAGCGGGCCTCTGCCTCAACTTGGCTCCCAAATCAGCCGCGACATCGGCTTCGCTCGCGCCAGGCCCGTACCATAATCCAGAGATTTGCGCTGGCGCACAATGCGGGGATCTTCGAACAGCGAATGCAAACATTGCAACCCATGTTGTGCAAGGGCACGATTGGGCATCCAACATTTCCTGGCTCTGTTGATGGCTTGTCCTGACTCTTGCTCAAAAACCCTTACCAAATCGAAGACATGCACCATTGCAGTACTGCCGTCGGAATCGATGTTCCAATCATCGCAAAAAAAACCAACATGATCCACCCCTGGCAATTGCGCGGCTTGGTACAACAACAAATCCACTCCGATGATGTAAAAAAAACGCGGAGAAAATGACCATGACTTTACCCCGCTTGCAGTTTTAATGCCGGAAGGACATGTCCAGAGAAACGCGGGTAAGCTCTATGGCAATGCGTCAGCTTGAAAACAACCTGGGCGATCCGCTGCGGCAGACGAGCGTGCTCAAAAACTGCCCCTACCCACTCCCATAAGGAGACAATTGAACCCTTCCGTGGAATCAAGAAACATCACAAAGCGCAAAGCTGATGGGCATCGCTGGGCACGGGCAGTGGCCTCCGAGATGCCGATGATGTTGCGTTCGAGTTCGACATGCCCACCTGTGACAAAAGCCTGTTGCCGTCTGACGAGCTGCTCCGAGGCGGCACGATCGGGGAATTACACATATACGGACCATTATCATCGCATCATCGTTTGGTAACTCCCGATCACGCACAAGGCTCAGTGCGTCGGCGCCTGCCTTCTTCGGAAGTGCAAACCGTGCGAAGTCGGTCAAATGACTTGGCACGGCAGCACCCCCGCGCGTGAGCTCATTGAACGTTTCAACGAACACAGGCGCCAACGCAGAAACATGCAATGTATATAACCGCGCGCGCACTCCACTTCTGACTGGGGATTCGTGCTCTAGCAAAGATGACGATCTGCCCATAACGTCAGCCATGTCCACGCATGTGGCGATTGCGCTCAAGTCCAAATCCCAGCCGCGCAGAAAACGCTCAAAACATGCAGCGTTGGCCCTCGGCACCCCCTGCTGTTGAGGCCCAATAACACGACCGGCGTGCTGACCCCCCCCCTTCGCGACAGGGGGTGCGTCGCGCGTTCGTCGCCCGTGCGCAGCCCGTGCGTCAGCTGCTGAAAAGGCCCGCCGTCCTCGCGAACGTGTGCGTCGCCTTCACAAGGGAGCATTTTGGCGAGTGCGTCGCCAGCGTGGTGGGCACCCACGGGGAGGATCGCACGCGCGTCGCCCGCTCCACGGCCGCCGAAAAAGCCGGTCGCCTGCGGAAAAAAAGAATGTGGCCCACGCGGCGGTTCCCTTGGTGGGAAGGCGGCTGCTGGGTTACCTCGGCAGATCACCAAATCCCCCGAACATTAAAATTTCGCAACGCTGCTGAACGCACTCGGGCACTCGGGCGCTAGGTCACCGCAGCCGCTACCGCAGCCGCCGCGACCACCGCCAGCGCCATGACTACCATCGCCACGCTCATCACACACGGCCACGACCGCAACCGCGTCCACAGCGAAGATATTGACCGTCACCTTTACCGCCACTACCACCATGACCACCTCGGGACGCCCGACATGGGTACGGGAAGAATCAGTACAAAGACCGACAGCAATTCTTGATCATTTTGAACAGAATTCGCTGTCCGCGCCACCGCGGCATGCGTTCGTTTGAGACAGAAGACCGCCTACCCAACAGCGGCCGCTGTTGGTTTGGGGCAACATTTGCTGTTGGGCATTGCGCCCATTCTTTCCGCGCCCATTTCGGGCGTCCTGACCACCGCGCTGTTCGCGACAACCACAACGACCGACGCCAGCACGATCACCAACGTGACCACCACCAGCCCGCCCACCACCAGCAGCGCGACCACCGCCATCACGACCAAGGCGACAACCGCGATTGCGACCGTGATCGCCGATATGACCATCACAAAAACACCCATTTCACTGCGTCCTCCTCCCTCCCCCCCCTTTCCCCCGCCGGGCCGCCGTTGCCGCCGCGCTCGCCTCGCGCCCCTGCCCCCGCCCCCCCCCCCCCCACCCACCCCTCCTCAGAATCCTCATCTTCCAACGCCGGCGGCGGGGACTTTTCACGCATGGCGGCCGCGGCCGCGGAGGGGGTGCCGAACGAGAAAAACGAACATGAAGAGTGACAGGGGATGGCAAAGGGGAAACAAACAAAGACGAGAGAGGTGGGAGGAGGGGGGGCCAGAGGGAAGCGGGGAAAAAGGAAAAGGACAAGGGGAGAGAGGGGGAGAGGAGGCAGGTGGGATGACGAAGGAGGAGGAGCGACGAAGGAGGAGGGACGACGCGGGAGGAGGAAGGGGGGGAAGAGGGGCGAAGCACTGGCCTTCCTGGCACAAATGAAGACGCAGCCGCCGCCACTCGTGGACAGCGCAAGCGCGGCGGGCCGACATCCCCTGCGCATTGCTGTTCGGGGAAGAGCTAAAGGCGGGCAAGGTCGAGACTGCGCCCCGCATGCGTCGCGCGTGCGTCGCGCGTGCGTCGCGCTTGCTTCGCGCGGTTGCTTCGCGCGTGCGTCGCGCGGATCGTTCGGGCGTCGCGCGCCGGCGGGGGCGCGTCGCGCGCGCGTCGCTCGGGCCGTTTGTGCGTCGCACGCAGGTCGCGCGCGAATCGCTCGAAGGGCGCCGTGGACTTCTGACGGCGCGTGAACGGCGCGGCTCGCTGGCGAATCAATCCAGGAATGCGCGCGACAATCGCAACAAGAGCAACACACGCACGTGAGAACTGCGAGCGCGAAAAGACCGACGACGTGGAGATGCAGCGCGCGCGGGGGAATCGATTTCAAGCGCGCGCGCGCCCCGTCAGAATTTGAACATCGATTCGTCACTGCAACAACTTGGCGACGTCTCGCCCGCCGATGCAGCGGGGGGAGAAAGAGGGAAGTGAGGCGGGGGAAGGGCGGGCGGAAAAGGGAACGGACGGGCGAGGAGGAGGCGCGCGGGGACGGCGCAGCGGCGGCGGGAGCGATGGGAGGCAATCGAAAAGGGGCGGCGGGGGCCAGGATGGCGAGAGGGAAGTTTCAGGAGGGCGGAAGGACAACAGAGAGGTGAGTAGGGAAAGGGGACAAGACGGAAGCCTGACACAACAAAAAACTTCCTATACATTCGCAAACGAGACAAGACGCGCAGCGCGCACGACGAGGGGAAGGGGAAGGGGGGAGAGGGGCAGGGGGTTTGGCGCGAAACAACATGGGGGCGCGGGGCGCGATGCGGCGGGGCGAAATGGCGCCGCGTCGCGCGACGTGACGTCACCCCCGCCGTGGCACGACGCGCGCAGCCCCCAATCAACGCGAGGCGTCTTCGTCCTCAGTGGCGCTCCCCGAAAAGACGCACCAGTGAATCCTTTTGTGGCGAATGTGAAACACAGCGCGTTGGCGGACCGTCGAACTATGCGTGCGCCACGACCGCCAGACTGGCTGCTGTTGCGCCAACGTCGGGGACCAATGCGTCATCAGCGAAATTCCGAAGTTGCGCCACATGTCGCCCGCGCACTGTGGGAGGGCAAAATTTGGGACAAAGCCGCAAATTAGGGCCGGCGCGCGGGCGACGCACTGAACGAAACTTAAGGGGGGGGGTCGTGCTACTGGGCCTTAACACCCCCTGCCGGCGTCGAGCGCCGTCTGGCAGTGCTGATCCCATGCTTTCAGAGGACGTTTCGTAAGATGAGCTGTTGTCGTCCCAGAGCCGGGTTATCTCAAAACGCTCACTGCGACAAAGTTGCTTCAGCTGCGAAACCATCGATGGACTGGGTTTGGATCCCACAAGGGTGCCTCCAGCGGACGCTCCGTCACCAGCGTGGTTTTCCAGGACTCCCTCAGGATAGTTTGCCTGGTCATCTTCAGCCGCCCGCTCGCGCAAAATATCTCTTCATGCAAGGTGCGCGCATGCTGCGCAGCTGTTCGGCGTTATGAAATAGAGGAACCCAGTTTGAGCAGGGACCGACCGTCCCGGCAATTCCCATAGGCCTACCACGACATGTTCTTAGAACCCAGAAGTGTTGTAATATCAAAAGCAATGTTCTTAGAACATAAACCCGATGTGTTAAAACAACACAGTCCCAGCCAAACATGTTCTAATAACACTTCGTGGAAACCACAAAACAAGTGTTTTGAACATTCTCTGGTGGGCCTACAACTATGTTGCTCCCATCGTACTTAAGGACCATATCCATAAATAATTTCGAACACCCGGAACGGTGTCGAAAGAGTGTCGAAACAGTGTCGGGCGAGTGTATCCCAGGGCCCGACACGTGAAAACCCTCGAGTTTCGGTGATCGAAAATATTTCTGGTGATCAAGGCTAAAAATAAGTTGGAACATCATAAGCCTATAGGCGCGCCTGGAAGCTTCGTCACTGCTTGCGAGGAGCGAAAATGCCCTCCAGCCCCCCCGGCGGAGGAGCGGAGGCCTTGTCGATGCGACCCACCAGCGCATCGTGGGCCTGCTGCAGCCGGACCTCGGCGCGCCGGGCGGACCTCGCCTCCACCCTGAGGCCGCAGGTCTGCTCGCTCGGCCAGCGGGCGGCGCCGGAGAGGGCGCCCAGCTCGAGAGAGAGAGAGAGACCGAGCGCGCCGCGCACCGCGCCAGAAGCACGCGGCGACGAAGAGAAACGGGTCTTGCGCGAGATGGCGCAGCTTCCCCACGCGGTGGCTCACGGGAGTCGCCCGCGTGGCACACCGCGTGGAGAAGAGGGGCCGATGTATCCCCCTGGATGGGGGCATGGGCTGTTCCTTTCGAGATTCGAGGGGTATACTGGTCCCCAGCTGAATAATAACGATACTAATAATAATGATACCGATGATGATAATAGTAATAATAATATCAATAATAATGGTAATAATAATAATAATAATAATAATAATAATAATGAGCAGCCGCGTGCGCATGCAGATTAGCAAAGGAAGGCAAATCAGCGCGTCCGGCTGTACTGCCGCGCTGCGCCTCTCCAGGTATCTCCCGGAATGGCAGCAATTACTGTCCAAATGATGTTACTTTGTGCACATGCATTCTGAGCGTGCCTTGGCATTTGCCTTGACGACGATCAAAAACAGGCCTTACGCGAGCTTGCGCCGCGGCTTACGCGGGCCGCCACCGCGGCACGCTGCGCTGGAGACGAGGGAGCTTGCGCGCGCCCTTGCGCGGGCAGCTTGCGCGCGGATGTTGGCAAAATCGAATCCGTTGCTCTGCGTCGCCCGCGCGGTGCTCGTGCAGAGGCGGGCCCCCGCGCTGCTCTGCGGTTTTCGCGTGTGCGCGAATGTGTATGTATATATATATATATATGTGCATATATATATATGTATATATATATATATATATATATATATATATATGTATGTGTGTGTATGCGATTGCCCACTTGCGCAGCTGTGGGGGAGGAAGGGGGGCGGCGTACCGATCGTACTCCTCCTCCTCCTCCTCCACCTCCTCCTCCCCCCCAAGGAGACAAGACGCAACAATCAGGTTGATTCGTGGCGTCGGAGTCCCGTGAATCGTGTTTTGGCACTCTTCAGGGTCTTCAAACGGTTGTCTCCGAACGAGGCAGTTCATTTGGTAAATTTAAATCCTCATAGGGGCCTATGAAGAAGGAGCTTTGAGGGAGGGTTTATTCCAACATCGTTGATGTGTCTTGGGTCTCCACTTCCCCCTTTTTTCCTCGGCTCATGCTCCTCACAACCCATTCAACGAGCGACTTGTGAGCAATGGATAAATATTCATATATATATATATATATATATATATATATATATATATATATATATATATATATATACATATATATATATATGGGGATGGACGGCTCAGCGAGGAAAATGCACACCGCGCGATAGTTGAGGAGGTCACAATCGCCACCAGCAAGCTGGGATCGGTGCGCCTCTCATCACCGCCTACAAAATCCCCACCACTCCTGGCACTGGCGCACTGGCCATGGAGTGCAAATCCTGGTCTTCTTCGGCCATGGCAGAAAACCTCGCCTTAGCACACTGAGCTGCTTAGGCTTTTCAGCAAGGTAATCTGTCTGTAACTGTTTGGACGCAACACTGCCAGATGTGTACGACCCACAACGATTGCAAAAAAAGACACGCGACTGGTGCACAACAGTGCGCGAGACCATCCACAAGTGATCACGCCGTCGTTTAATTCGAAGTAGATTCTGCATGGGAGAGGTGAGGGCCTCGCAGATCCCCGTGGTTGTTGATGGGTAGCGGAAGCACTTGGCACACTGGGCACACCTCCATCTGCACCCATCCCACCTGAGGTGATGCGCGCGAGACAGGCCATGGGGCCGCGGTGCACGAGGGATTCGCTCAAGCTGACCATGCAACTGTCGGGCAAAAGGCCACGCTTTTAACATAACCGACATGGCCGACTTTAGAAAACAGCCAAAAACTTGTCTTTTAAAGTGGTCACTAGATCCAAATCGCCAGGCATATGGAAAACGGACGCACCGTTATTGGCTAATGCATCGGCTCCAGAATTCCCCCGAGTGATCGAAATTACCCTGGGATCGGTGAGGCCTTCGAGGGTACCATGAGCCTTGACTTTGTGAATCTGGAAGGGGCCCTTGACGTCCTGCTTCAAGAAACGCCAGATATCACCCATAGTAGTGCGGCCATCCCAAGCACGAGACTCTGGTGCACAGCCTTTGACCAAGGCAGCGCAATCGGCATACACATCAACCATGGGCTGGCCCTCAGGGATCCTGCAGGCACAGTGGAAGAGGGCAGCGTGTTCACCACGCGACGCGCTCTGAGCCCACCTCCTCCCTCCTGCTCCTCCTCCTGCCTCCCTCCCCCTCCCCCTCCCCCCCTGGAGCTTCCCCGCGGAGGCCTCCGCGGAGACCCCCCCCGGCCCAGGAGGGGCACCCACAGCGCCCAAAAAGGCCTCCTTTTCGGCGGCGAGCCTGGGACTGTCAAACGAACTGTCACAATGTAGGAAGGCCTCTCGGAGCTTTGACCGCCCCGCTCCGAGCGCCGCCCCCGCAGAGGGCCTGTGGGCCAGCGCGGCGGGGACAGCGGGCTTGAGCCCACCAGGGATGCGCCTGCAACCAGTCTGGGGGGAAGTGAGAAGGGGCGGGCCTTCTGAGAAATCCAGGAAATCCTCGGGCCTCCTGAAAAGTGTTCTAAGCTTTCTCCGAAGACACGGGAAACCTCTCAGAAGGTCGGAGGGCTTCTGAGAAGCCCCGCCGCCTTCTGAGAAGGCCTTCTCCTTCTCACTTGGCCCCCTTGCTCGCCGCCGATCTTTAATCGTGCAATCATCGAGCTACCAACACGGAATAAGGATCCGCTCCGAGGTGGCTCCAAGTGACCACGGAGCGTCCCAAGGACTCCCCCAAAAGGCCCCCCCATCGGAGCCCAAGAGGCTTCCGAGAGAGCCCCAAGAAGGGCTCCAGAGCGTCAGCGTCGTCGCCGCCGCCACCGCCGTTCCCCTTCAGGGTGTGCGGCACCGGCCGCAAGGCCTTCCCAATAAGGAAGCAAGGGGCGCCTCTGGCCACGGCAAGCCTCGACCACGAGGAGGCTCCCCGCCCTGACCCTGCGGAGCGGCCCGAGACTCAGAGCCACTCCTGAACTCAGATCACGAGATTAGGAAATATGACCAATGATGTAACACGCCCTACATTAGATGGGACATGCTCGCGCGCATGAAGCGTCGTCACACGTAGCGGCTTGCGACCGCCATCCTTGGTTCCAAGCAGCGCCCCCTGCCCCGCCACCCCGCCAGTCGGCGACCGTCGATGTCGCGGCGCAGCGTTCGCGGAGGGTTGAGCGGAGCTTGCCTGTTCATGCCGTGGCGTCCTGGTGGCTGGTCTCTGGCACCGCGTGCACCGTTCACCCTTGCGAGATCGCGGCTTCCAGAGAGCGCAGATCGCCCGTTTTGGGCAGATTCTATGCCACTTACGGCAGTTATCGGCGGCGAGCGAGGGGGGAAGTGAGAAGGAGAAAGCTTTCTCAGAAGGCTCGGAAGTCCCCGAGCCTTCTGAGAAGTGTTCTAAGCCTTCCCGGAGAACACAGAAAACTTCTCAGAAGGCGCGAGGGTTTCTGAGAAGCCCCGCCGCCTTCTGACAAGCCCTCCTCTTCCTCACTTCCCCCCTCGCTTGCCGCCGAGTTTAACGTTGAGCGCCCGCGCCGGGGTCGCCGCCGCGAGGACACCACACGAGCCTACCGTGCAGTCACCGCGCTGTCACGAGCAGCGCACAGCCAGGACCAGGACTTCTGCATGTACATTCCCGACCAGGTTGTCTGTTCTGACAGATCCGCAGGTCTCTGGAGGGCTAGTTTTCAGCGCTCTGGGAAGTCAGGGGAGGGGGGGGGGAGCTGGGAGGCAGAGGGGCCAAGGAGTTGGGTACACGCCAACATGGATAAGGGATCCGTGGATCTGGCGCGCTGGTGCCAGATCCATGAACCGGGAAAGGTGCCCCCGAAACAGGAGGCCAACACCACCTGATCTGGCGACGGAGCGCGCCGATTCCCTCTGGAAACGAGGCCCGTCGCCCATCCACGCGCCCTAATCCCACCAGCCCTCTGGGCGACAGGTGGTCTAAGGAGGGTCTCGTTCCTCTTCCACGATTTCTCGTCCCTTCGGGCAGGGGAGCCCTCCCCCTGCCCTCCCTGGTTTTTGTTGGGGGGGAGGGGGCCCGATGTGTCAGAGAGTTCTTTTTCGGCCCCTGGGAATGCCAGTTTTTGACACCTCTCACGAGGATCGTGGCCCCCGAGGAGGGGAGGGAAATCGAGGACCCCCCTCTTTTGACCGACCGCCTCCAAGATGGTCTCCAAGAGGGCTCAAAGAGCGCCCCAAGAGGCCCCAAGAGGCTTCCAAGAGGCCCCCGAGGGGCCCCCAAGAGGCCCCCGAGCGGCCTCAGGGAGCCCAAGATGACCTCCAAGATGGCTCAAGATAGCCCAAGCTGGCTCAAGATGGCTCCCAAAATGCTCCAAGAGGCTCCAAGACCGCTCCAAGACGGCTCGAGATGGCCAGCCCATTCAGACGTCCCAGGGCTTCTGAATGGGCTGACTATGCGTGTCTCATCCTCTCCCCCCCTCAGCTCTCATGGGCATCGTTTCTGGATGGGCTGGTGGGAGTACTTTTGGTTGGCAGGCGCGCGAAGTAAGTCGAAAGCCGGGCAAAGCTAGGGCGGGCCGTGCTGGTGGGGACACTTTTGGTTCGCAGGCGCGCGAAGCGGGTCGGACGCAGGGCAGGCAGGGGCAGGCTGTCTGGTGAGGATGCGCGCAGCGTCAAGGATTCCTCCATCTTCGCGCTCCCTCGAGGGAGGCAGTGGAGGAAGGGGCGGAGGGGCTCCTCTCCGCTTCTATCGCTCCCTCTCCTCGTCGGGGGCGCGCCAACATGGACTGGCGATCCGTGGATTTGGCGCGCTCGCCAGATCCATGGGTCGGGGCAGGTGCCCTCCCCAAAATGCGGCCGGTTGCCGCCTCGCTCGGCGGCGGAGATCCGAGACTCCCCGCGGGAGCGGGACCCGCCGCTGATCGTGCGCCCCCCTTGCTCCACGTCTGCGATCGCCTGGCCCCCCCGCGGCCGCTCCCGCCCTCGCCGCCTCCTCCTCCCCCCACGGCGAGCCTCGGCCGCGGACAGGCTCCCCGGTCCCCAGGCCAGGCGAGCGGGCCCGAAGACCAGAGCGCCCCCGACGCCGTGCCTTCTGCTCGTCGTGTTGGCTGCACAGTCGAAGCCAGGCCCGCAGAGAATCCTGCCAGAACGTGAGACCCTCCGCCAGCCAAAGCGCCCCAAATCATAAGATCACCGAGGGCACCCTCTCCCCAGGATGCACAAGAACATCCCAACGAGCACGAAGAACATCCTCCCCGAACCGACCTCGATCGTATGCCTCGGTCCATCTGTACGTCGCATGGCCATGGCCACGAGAACGAAAGCACCTGGAGGGCCGTGGATCTGCCCCGAGCGGACCGGAGGGCGTCCCAAGGGAGGGCCCAGGCGCAAAGCAGGTACAGTCAACCCGTATGATAAGGGCGCGCGGTAAGCATGCAGGGGCCTTGCAAGGCCATGTCGACACCCTGCGGGCGGGGCGCGGCCAGCGAAGGCGGCCAAGGATGGGCCGATGGGAAGGGGTGCCAGGGTAACCCTGGAGAGTCGCCCGTCCCCACTATGCGGGTTGACTGTACAGGAAGCGGCCCCTCCGGAGCTGGGACTGTCGCGGCCACCGTGCTGCCAGCAGGAGCGCTGAAGACAGGAAAGAGCAGGGGGCTCTTCTGACCGCGGCGAGCCCTGGGCACGAGCAGGCCCCACGACCCAAATCTGAGGAGCGGCCCGAGCACCGCGCCCCCTCCCAGGCCCAACGTGGTCCTTGTCCCAGCGTCTGGGCTGTACTGGGCCTCGCGCCAGCTGCACAGGCAGGGCTGACCGCACGGGATGCGCGACAGCACACGAGACTCCTCCCACGGCAGCATGGCCCCCCGAAAACACGAGGACACAGGGGCACCCTTGCCCCGCGAAGGCAGAGGACGCGATGCAAGGTGCACAGGACGGAAGGGTACCCTCAGCCCTCAGCTTGGTAGGCCCGACCCACTGATGTCAGCCCAGCCTGTCTTGGGACGCACAGTGACGTACTAGTACGATGTGTCCTCTTCGGAGGCGTGCGTCCGACCCGGCCATACCGTACAATCATCATGTAGTAGATTGTCTCCGAGTGGTGTGGCCAGAAAGCGCCCGCCACCGAGCATATGCTGCAATATTTCTTGGCGTGCGCGTCGCCCCCGGGGGGCGCCGCACACACAGCGGCAGTACAGTCGGATCTAGGACAGAGGAACACCCTTCAAGACAGTGAGTCCATCCGTCGGCCAAAACAGACAGGACATCCAAGGGTACCCTCCCCAGGATGCACCAAAACATCAAAACAAACATGAAGAACACTGGGGCATCCTCCCCGAACCGACCCCGATCTTCTACCTCGGTTCTTCTGTAGCCTCGATGCCCGCCTCCCGAAAGTCCACTGGGCCGCGCGGCCAGGATCTCGCTCCGGTCCTCCTGCCGCTGCTGCTGCTTCAGGGCCTCCAGCTGCTCTCCCAGCCGGTCCTTGGCGTCGAGGATGTCCTCGGACTCGCGAAGGAGGGCGAGGAGGAGTACAGGGAGGGTCGGCCAGGCCATCCCTGCCTCCTCCACTTTCTCCTCCGTACCTCCCTCAATGATGCATCCTCACTCCCTCTGCTCCTCCTTTTCAGCCCTTCTTCTCCTACTCCCTCCAGGCTTCTCTCTCCGTCCCTCCCTCCCTCCCTCTACCTGTGGCTCCTGATCCTCCTCCACATCCTCAGCGCTCTCGCCTACCACCACCATCACCACCACCACCACCACCACCACCACCACCACCACCACCACCACATCCTCCACCCTGACAGCAAGCTCACCCTCGAAGCCGAGGACGACGACGACGAATCGACGAAGACGAAGACGACGACGACGACGACGACGACGGTGGCGGCGGCGAGGCGGATCCGTCGTGCCCACACTAAGCGGTGTATTAGCGGGACCTGGCTGGAGAGGGCGAGCCGTCGAAATATGAATACACCAACAGGTGCGGATATCGCATGGCGAAGCTCGCGAGCTGGATGCTGATGCGGCATCGTCGTCGTCGTCCTCCTCCTCGTGATCGGCCACGCCGTCGTCTTTGTCGTCGTCCAGCGTGGCATGCGTCCCCGCCTCTCCACACCGCTCTTCCCACCCCTGCGCTCTCCCAGGGGGGAGAAGCGAATCTCCTGCACAGGTCCTTGCCAGGCCCGCCCTGGGCCAGCCGTCGGTGGATAAGAGCCCCCTGACCACCCAGGACCGCCCTGACCCCGCACGCACCAGATGGGCACGATGCCCCAGAACAAATGCCATCGTAAACAAATAGGGGCCGATGTTGGGTAAGCGAGCGTTTGACTCACACTGACAACGTCCGCGGCGACGCCGACAGATAAGTAAGACTGCCTAAGATGCCGCCAAAATGACCCAATGGCTCTAACAACGACCTCCAACAAGGCCCGAAGGAGCCAGAATCACTGAGTTCTTTTGGGTTGTTGAATAAGTCTCGTATTGTAGCCTTTTCGGGTTTCCGTCCGCTCAAGACGGCCCAAGGCCCCCAAGAGGGCCCCAAGATAGCCCAAGGGGACCCCGCGATGGCCCAAGAGGCATCCAAGACGGCCCCAAGACGGCCCAATCAGGCCTCCCGCAGAACCCAAGACAGCCTTGGAAGGAACTTCGACGGCACAAGATGGCACGAAAAGGTGGCCCCCAGACACCCACCATACGGCCAAGAGGAGTCGCAAACATGACCCAAGAGAGCCCCAAGACGGCGCAAGAAAGCCCCAAGCAGCCCAAAAGGGCCCAAAGGGACCCCCGACACTGCCTCACGGGAGGCCTAGACAGCCCCCAGACGGCCTAACCGAATTCCATAATAACTGCTCAACTTGTGGAGACGAAAGTTTTCACATGTGACGGCCTGCATCTTCCTCCTCGTCCTGCTCCTCCACTTCCTCATCCTGCTCCTCCTCGTGGTCGGCATCGTCATCACCATCACCATAATATCATTCATTATCGGTATCATCACCGCCGTCTCGGCATCATCCCCTCCCCCATCCCCCTTCTTACTATTAGAATCAACATCGTTCTCACAATGGCTCTCCCAAGCCTGCAGACACGAACTGTCACAAGTTACGGCCCCCGCGTCCCCTTGAATAGCCGCCACCCAAGGGCAGGTGGCGGGACTTCCCGCAGGCGGCGGGGAAATCAGTGGACGTGGCCCGTCGGGCCATCCTGGAGGACCTCTCGGAGCCCTCCTGGGCCGCCGCCGATGAGTCCCCGAGGTGTCGGCGATGCGTCGGCCATGCATCAGCGATGCACCGGCGACGTCGGACATGCATCGGCGACGTCGGCGTGAAGAGAATCGAGCTCCACATCGAGCCGCATCGCCGATGCATCGGCGGTGTGGCGCGATCCCACGGGGCCCGTGGGGGGGGGCCAACGAGACGGGATGGCACAAGAAGCGGGGGCCATGTGATCTGAGAATCATCATGGCCCTGGCCATGACATCCCGTCCCCCTCTGTGGCTCGTCGCTCCCACGCTCGGCACCGATCGACGTCGATCGACGGCGAACCGAATCGAGCCGGAGCAGCCGCATCGAGCGGGAGGAGTCGCACGGGCCCCCAGCGATCTCCTTCAGGGACGCCATCGACGCCTTGCACTCGCCGATCACGCCCTGGTGCGCCTCCCACAGCTCGCGCGCCGCGGCCGCGGCGGCCTGGCCGAGAGGGCGCGCTCCCTGGGGCACCCGGCTGCCGCCCCAGGAGAGCAGCGGCGACGGAAGGGAGGGCAGGGAGCCAAAACGGCGCGACTGGCGAGGGTGGAGGCTCCTGTGTCGAGGGATGAAAAAACGCCCCTACCCTGGGTTACAAGTGCACGGTCAGTAAACCTCGTGGAAGCTCCCACAGGCCAGAGAGCCGCCAGGACGCCGCGCGGCACGCGCGATACGCAGGGTTTACCCGGTCAGCCCACAGGAGGTTCAGCGCCTCATAACCCAGGGTAGGGGCGTCTTTTACGCGCTTGACTGTGGACTCCGGTAGACTCCTCGGCAAGAGCATCCTCGACGAGACTGGCCTGCAACAAAAAGAGAGAGCAGTCCCACCTAGCTCCTGTTACGGGCTCTCCCTTCCTTCTGGCCCTCTCTCGCCCTCCTTCCCAGCCTCTCCCACTCTCACTCTTCACTCCTCCTTCCCTCCCTCCCCCTTGTCCCGACCCACCCTTGTCTCGGAGAAGGGCGAGTTGAGGCAACAGCAGCTCGAGAATTGAGACGCGAGGGCGGAGGCTCCTCCTCCTCCTCCTCCTCCTCCTTTTCCTCCTCCTCCTCCTCCTCCTCCTCCTGCTCCCCCTCTTTCCGCTCGGTCGGTCGGTCGCAGGTGGCGGGCAGGAAGGTCGGAGCCCATACAGCACGAGTAAGAGCAAATCGTGAGATCGAGAGCAGGCAGCGGCGGATCCAAGAAGCCGATGGCTGCCGCCGCGCGGAACGCGCACAACAAGGGTGAGCGATGAACCTAAACTCTTGACGCGTCGGCGACGCGTCGGCGACGTCGACGTGAAGCAAATCGGACTCCACACGAAGCCGCATCGGCGATGCGGCGCGATTCTCCGACCCCACCTACTCGGACCCTATCTAGGAGGCCTGGAGCCCAGAGGACGCGTATCGCGCATCCCCACCAGCCCATCCAAAAACTTCCCAGGCAAGCTGCCTGGATCAGGGAAGTGGGGTGGGCATGCTGTGGAGCAGAGAGCTGGGGAGGCCAGTCACATCGAAGTGTTGAATCAGCCTGAGCGGAACCAGGAGAAAGAGCGGAGGACGTGTGATGGATGCTCTGATGGAAGAAGGGATATCGAGCGGGATGAGAAGGATGAAAATACCGAGAAGGAGGTGGAAGAGTTTCTGCATGGGCTGATGATCAAACGCAGGACAGTATTAACAGATGAAACAATAGGAAATCATGTGACCACAAAACCGAACTGTAACACACAGAGTAAACGACCAAACAGAACTTGCAAGCATTCCGCCGCGCTCCCGCACCGTTATCGTCACCACCTGTATTCAAATCAGCCGATGATACGGCATGATGAGCTATCGCCGCCCCGCCGCACGTGACCACATCGCACGATCAGGCCATCACTGATGAAATATAGGTTACATCGCAACTCATCGCCGAGACTTACTCCTCAGTTCGTTCATGTTGTGGAATCCGCCGGCCCCCGTGTGGGGCCACCAGGCTGCAGGGCTAGGTTTCTGCTCTCTGCACCAGTTGCAGTCTCCTCCAGTGCAATGCCAGCGCAGTGCTCAATTGTCCGCGCGAGGGGGGGAGCCCCAAAGGAGCAATTTACCACCCTCGGATCGCGTGCTCTAAATTCCCAGGGGGCGTGGGAAACGTGAAAATACATGAGATTCGCGCCCCCGAGGCCATATAGATTACACAATGTTTGCGTCCGAGGCCACAAACCTCCGAAATAAAGCGGTCGGGGCGGAGGGAGCGCTCTGGCTGGCGGGAGCGGTGCTGTGCCGAAAGAAAGCGGTCGGGGCGGAGGGGGCGCGCTGGCAAGTGGGACAAGTGCCGTGCCGAAATAAAGAAGTCGGGGCGGAAGGGACCGCGCTGGGGTTGAGGCGGGGGGTACGGGGGGGGGCGATGCCCTGCCGAAATAAAGCGGTCGGGGCAGAGGGGGCGCGCTGGCTGGTGGGGAAAGTTGGCGGTGCCGTGCCGAAATTAAGCGGTCGGGGCGGAAGGGGCGCACTGGCTGGTGGGACCGGTGCCCTGCCGAAATAAAGCGGTCGGGGCGGAGCGGGCGCGCTGGCTGGTGGGTAAAGAAGTCGGGGCGGAGGGGGCGCGCTGGCTGGTGGGGGAGGGGAGGCGGTGCATTGACGAAATAAAGCGGTCGGGGCAGAGGGGGAGCGCTGGCTGGTGGGGAAAGTTGGCGGTGCCGTGCCGAAATAAAGCGGTCGGGGCGGAAGGGGCGCGCTGGCTGGTGGGACTGGTGCCGTGCCGAAATAAAGCGATCGGGGCGGAGGGGGCGCGCTGGGGTCGAGGCGGAGGGGCTGGCTGCGCGGGTGGTGCGGGGGGGGGGCGGCGGTGCAGTGCCGAAATAAAGAAGTCGGGGCGGAGGGTGCGCGCTGGCTGGTGGGGGAGAGGGGGCGGTGCCGTGCCTAAATAAAGCGGTCGTGGCGGAGGGGGCGCGCTGGCTTGTGGGACCTGTGCCCTGCCGAAATAAAGTGGTCAGGGCGGAGCGGGCGCGCTTGCTGGTGGGACCAGTGCCGAGGGGGCGCGCTGGCTGGCGGGCTGGCTGCGCGGGCTGGTGGGGGAGTGCCGAGGGGCTGCTTCGGCACGGCTGCTTTAGAAAGGGGATGCGGAGGGGGCACGCTGGGAGGTGGGGGCCTAGGGGCTGCATCGACCAGTGCCGTGCCGAAATAAAATTGTCGGAGCTCTAGACACCCTGTGCAAGAGAATTAAACCATTCTTGCGTCCCCGAAGCAACAAACCCTCGCAATGTATTCCATATTCGCGTCCTGAAAACATATAGTCCGTTGTAAATGACGCGTCAACCGCGTCCCCGAGGCCATAAACCCTCGCAAAGTATACAACAATGTTGCGTCCCCGAGGCAACATACCGTCGTAAATTACACAATGTCGCGTTCGCCGGGCCATAAACCCTCGCAGACTACCCCGTATTTGCATTGCCGAGGCCAAGAGTGTTCCAAGGCGCCCGAAGATGGTTCCGAGACGGCCAAAGAGGGCCCCAAGAGGAGCCAAGAGCGCGCCAAAAGGCCTCGTCATCATCAGCATAATCGTTGTCATCGTCATGGTTGTGCGACACCATCACCAACATCACCAACATCATCATCATCACCACGTCCGCCATCACCATCCTCATCACCGCCATCCTTATCATCCTCATCGAAATCAGCAGAAGCATCAGCGTAAGCATCAACAGCATCAGCAACATCATCATCATCATCATCATCATCATCATCATCATCATCATCATCATCATCATCATCATCATCATCATCCGCATACACAGCATCAGCTTCATGGTCATACTCATCAGTAGCAGCATCATCCTTATCCGCATCAGCATCAGCGTAAGCATCCTCAGCATCTTATACCTCGTCATGCGGATCATCAACATCAACACCAACATCACTAGCAACATCATCATCATCATCATCATCATCATCATCATCATCATCATCATCATCATCATCATCAAAATCACCATCATTGACATCAGCCTAAGTAGCAGCATGAGCATCAGCATCACCATCAACAGCAGCATCATCGGCCTCAACATCATCAATGTCCTCTTCCTCCTCCTCCTCTTCCTCCTCCTCCTCATCATCATCGTCGTCGTCGCCGTCATCACCATCAACATCATCAACATCATATCCATCATCATCATCATCATATCCATCATCATCATATCCATCATCATCATCAACATCATCATCATCATCATCACCAGCATCATCATCATCATCATCATCATCATCATCATCATCATCAACCGCAACAACATCAACATCAGCATCATCCGCATCATCGAACGTCTGCATCTGCCTCACCAACATCATCAGCAACATCACCATCAGCAGCAACATCGATATCAACATCAGCAGCGGCACCAGCATCATCATATTCATCATCATCAGCATCCGCCTCCTCCTCCTCATCATCATGATCAGCATCAACAGCAACACCATCACAATCAGAAACAACCTCATCATCATCAGCATCCCCCTCAGCATCATCCTCAATAGGAGCATCATCAGCAACAACATTCTCGGCATCATCCTCACCCTCCTCATCATCACCATCATCATCGAAACCACCATCATCATCAGCAGCAGCATCACCATCACCATCATCGTAATCAGCATCACCATCATCATAGTCATCATCAATCCTCATCATCAACATCCACATCAACATCGCCGTCATCATCATTCACGTCATCATCGCCGGCAGCAACGGCATCCGCATTAGCAGCAGCATCACCAGCCCCAGCAGCAGCATCGTCGGGACTCGGACAGTGCCCTGGCCTCCTGCACGGCGGCGGCGCGCTCGTTGCAGGCCCCCTCCGCCTGCTCGCAGCGCTGGGCGCACTCGCGGGCCACCTGCGGCGGGGGCGGGCGGGCGAGAGGGCGGGCACAGTCAAGGGAGACAGCAAAGGGGCAGGGAGGCAACTCTTGGGAGGTCTTCGTGGTAACGAAGAGAGGCCTTCGTGGGAAGGATTAGAGGCTGTCAAGCCCGGTCAACAGGCCATGAGCCCAAATCGAGCTCAGGACTTCGCCGGAGCAAGCTGGATTGGGCGGGATTACGCCTGATAAAGCGGGACCATGTCAGATTTGGTTGGTGTCTGGCGCTGATGCTGAATTTGACCTCCCTAGAGCTACATCCTAAGGATCGCAGAGGTAGCAGAGGGATAGCGTAGGGGGCGGGGGGGGGAACTGAGGGTTCTCTCCTGAACTCTCATCCCTCCTCCCCTCCGCCCTCACTGACTGCCGTTCTGTGGGGTTGTGCCCAATCGCTGGCACGCGGGTGGTCTTACGCAATCCACTCGGGTGTTGAGAAATACCTGCTTGACGGGCACACCCCTCCCCTGGCGGGTTTGGAACCTCAGGCAGACATGCCTGGCCCCAATGGTCACCAGACCTGACATGAGTCTGGTGCCAGCAACGCGGACTACGAAGGGTGGAGGGGGGGAAGAGGGGAGGGGGAGGAGGAGGGGACGAGGGAAGGGGGACAAGCTGGGTGTGCTCACGCCGTATCTGACATCTTACCCTCCCACCCAAGGAGGGGGGGAGGGCGAAAAGAAGACGGGGAGGAGCTGCGGGAGGGGGAGGAGGGTGCAACTCACAGCCAGAGCCTGCCTGACTAGAGCCCACTTACGACAGATGGCCGCTAGAGGCCGAGTGCTGTACACTCGGGCTCCACAGGAGCCCCTCTTTTATGTAAGTCTGCGTTGCACGGAGTATCGTGTTTCCTACTCTCTATTTGCAGCCTAGCCATGCTTTATGGTCTCCCCGAGAGCCCTCGTAGAGACCCAAGCCCCAGAGGCTAATTACTTATGTTTCACGTGTTCCCCAAGATGTTTTTACCGAAACCGTCTTGGCTCAAGCCTCTCAAGCCTTTGCAGCGAGAGAATGTCGCCGGACTTCTGGTGTGCGCCCGTGAGGCGCAGGATGGCGAGCTGGCCCGCAACCGAGAAGCGGCTCCCTTCGAGGACCAGTGTGCGATCAGCATCGCGCTCCCCACTGCCCGATCGCATATACATCAATATCGAGATACTCAGCACGTCATCCGAGAAGACGGGAGAGAAGTACACATCAGGATTATTGAATCGCTTCGCTCATTCCGCCGGCCCATTTCGCATGGCTGAGCCTCTTGGGGCCGCTGGGGGGCCTCTTCAGCGTCGCTTCGGGGCCTCCTGAGGGCCTCTTGGGGGCTTTGGGGGCCTCTCAGGGGCCTCTTGAGGCCTCCTGGGGGCTTCTTAAGGCCGAGGGCTCGAAGTTTTGTTTTGTGTTCCCCCTTTGGGGCATCGCTTGGGGCCCTCTTGGGCCCCTCTTGGGCCGTCTTGGATGCCTCTGGGGCCGTCTTGGAGCCCTCTTGGGCCATCTTGGGGCCTTCTTGGGAGCTTCTTGGGCCCTCTTGGGGCGATCTTGGGGGCCTCTTGGGCCGTCTTGGGGCGTCGGGAAGCCGAAAAGATGGACACGCCAAAATCTGCCCAAAACCTAAGGAAAAGTAATGAATAATGGGGCACTCTGGGGAGTGCTCTTGGAGGCCTCTTGGGGCGTCTGGGGGCCATCTTGGGCGTCTTGGAACGATCGTGTGGCATCTCGGAGCACTCTTGAACCATCTTGGAGGGCTCTTGGCGGCCTCGTGGCCCTTCTTGGGGCTCTCTGGAGGGCCACGGGGGCGGCGCCCAGGAGGAAAACCATTTCTGACCCGAGTCTGCCGGGGATCGCCCGGGGTACTTTTCGTCTGGGGACCCCCAGGGGCCGCCCCGCGCGCGCGAAGTAGAAGTATTATTTAGCAGTTACCGGAGATCTTAGCACGCCTCTGGCCCGTTGGACCGGCGAATTACCAGGGCAGTGGTTCTAGCGAGACCATTGCATGGTAGCGGAGCAGTCAAGCTCCACGGACGACATATTTACGGACCACAGTACTCTACAGAGCAATGGCGAAGAACAATCATGGTAATGACATCGCACCCAGATGGAATGGAGACCTCTCCACGGCAGACGACTACGAGCGAGATGTCAAGGCGTACATCAGAGAAGCAGGTCATGAGGAATTGTATGTGTGCGGCCCTAGACTATGGAGACGACTCGAGGAACGTGACAGACAGGCACCAAGGACGTGGACTGGGACCGTATCGAGAGAGACGACGGCGCCACGGAGTTGCTCCGACAAATCCGTGCCAAGCTCGGTGTCCAGCCTATCCAGGACGCTGGCAAGTACTTGGCCAGATGGATCTTCGGTCTGCGACGCGACACTGGAGAGCCTATGCCGAGCTACAACAGCCGTGACGACGAAGCGTATCACGACGTGGTCAAAGGATTCGACACCGAATATTTCAAGAAGCAGAGACAGCAGCGTCTCTTCCAACGGGCCAAGGAGTGGAACGACATCTACACCGAGCTGAACTGGTTCCTCTACAATATCGAGTTGGAGGGCCCCGAGGACGCTGCAGAGAAGGCTAAGGATTTGAACCTCAAGCTCTGGAATTTCATCAAGACTGGTCTCGAGGAGATCCCAGAGCATCCCGATTTCGGAACCGATTTCAATCAGGCGATTCCCCTTGACCTGCTTCGCGGATGGTTGCTGCTGCAGAGATCCAGATTTTCCCCGGCCGAGCGAGTCGCAATGATCAGCGCCGTGAAGGGCGACTATGCCAGCATCGGAGAGCAGTTGCGAGTATCCTGGCCGGACGACGAGCTGACGAATCGAGACAAGAAGCAGGGCAAAGATCACCGTCACCTGGATAGTGGCAAAATCCATGCCGGCTGGGATCAGGACGATGACGAAGACGAAATTGAGGACAACTACGGCTGCTACGACGAGTCGGAAGCCTTCTACGACACCCAGCCAGAGGACGATACCGACGATACCGAGGATCCTGAGGAGCCCCTCTACAGCGCCCAGGAGATCGAAGAGGCGGAGACCGCTTTCGCAGCCCAGCAGCGTAGCTTTGAGGAGGCTCGGGGCCTGCTTCGACAAGTGAAGACGGCAAGGAAGTTCTACCCAGTGGATGAGGAGAAGGAGCGCATGCCACACGACAAGAAACCCCATGGGCCGCGAACGGCATCCCGAGTCTCTGGGTCTTCCAAAAGGCGAGGACGCGGCGACGGTCCACGACGTGATCGACCATGCTCCCGTCCAGCCCGAAGGGCCCGTGCTTGAAGTGTGGAGGCAACCATGAGATGAAAGACCATCGAGATCGAGTTTCACCCAACGGCAGCCGAGGAGATCGAGATCGTCCGAAGAAGGGCTTCAGTAACTTCATCTTCTTCAGCGCTCAGCAGGACGTGGAGACGCAGCCCGACGACTCGATCTACGAGCAGGAGCTGGCACATCGCCAGGTGGCCGCGCCCATCTGGGCGACCTTGGAGCAAGGCGAGGAGTGAATGCTAATGAGTGTGAAGCAATCCGCCTCCAAGGGCTTCGGCATTCTGGACATCGGCGCCACCTCCAGCATCATGGGCTTCGAGGCCACCGAGAAGCTACGTGACATCATCTATGAACAGACGGGAAATTCGCCGGCCCAACGGGCCAGAGGCGTGCTAAGATCTCCGGTAACTGCTAAATAATACTTCTACTTCGCGCGCGCGGGGCGGCCCGGGGGGGTCCCCGGACGAAAAGTACCCCGGGCGATCCCCGGCAGACTCGGGTCAGAGATGGTTTTCCTCCTGGGCGCCGCCCCCGTGGCCCTCCAGAGAGCCCCAAGAAGGGCCACGAGGCCGCCAAGAGCCCTCCAAGATGGCTCAAGAGTGCTCCGAGATGCCACACGATCGTTCCAAGACGCCCAAGATGGCCCCCAGACGCCCCAAGAGGCCTCCAAGAGCACTCCCCAGAGGGCCCCAAGAGGCAAAATTCATTACTTTTCCTTAGGTTTTGGGCAGATTTTGGCGTGTCCATCTTTTCGGCTTCCCGACGCCCCAAGACGGCCCAAGAGGCCCCCAAGATCGCCCCAAGAGGGCCCAAGAAGCTCCCAAGAAGGCCCCAAGATGGCCCAAGAGGGCTCCAAGACGGCCCCAGAGGCATCCAAGACGGCCCAAGAGGGGCCCAAGAGGGCCCCAAGCGATGCCCCAAAGGGGGAACACAAAACAAAACTTCGAGCCCTCGGCCTTAAGAAGCCCCCAGGAGGCCTCAAGAGGCCCCTGAGAGGCCCCAAAAGCCCCCAAGAGGCCCTCAGGAGGCCCCCAAGCGACGCTGAAGAGGCCCCCCAGCGGCCCCAAGAGGCTCAGTCATGCGAAATGGGCCGTTGGAGTGAGCGAAGCAATTCAATAACATCAAGATGGACGTCAACCAGCAATATATCTTCATCTTTGGAGACGGCAATTCCAAGACCTGCACCGGCAGGGCTACCTTTCCACTGACTCTCGCCGGTGTAGAAGGTGAGCTGGAGATCAACATACTTGACGCCGGCCCTCCACTAACGATTGGAGCTGATGTCTTGAGACGCCTGGGAGCTGTGATGCGCTGCTTTCTTCAAGAAGCTCGGGCGCCGAGCCAAGCTGCTCGCCCTTGGGAGCTGCGATCGACTGCGAAGCACACGCTGTTTTCGTCAAGAAGCTCGGACGCCGAGCCAATCTGCTCACCCTTCCGAGCGGCCACCTTACGCTGCCCCTTGTATCGCAAGCCGATTTTGGCGTCGTGGCCACCCTGGGCTAGAGGTGCGCGCCCTCGACGCCCGAGACTGCTACGGTGCCAGAGGGAAAAGGTGATAGCGAGCAGCCGACCGATTGCGAGCTCCCAGGTGCCCATGCAGATGATCCCCGAAAGCTCTCAGATGAGGCCCCTGCAAGAGAAGCTCTACAGGGCCCAAGGACACCATCATTACCTACAGCAGCGGGGGCATTATCATTAACAACAACGGGGACATCATCATTACCTACAGCCACGGGTACGTCACCATTACCTACGCCTACGGAAGCATTATTTCATTCTTCCCTACGTCACAAGCATACTTACCACTTGCTCCGACATCATGACACTATCTCTGGGCGCCCGAGTTATCCGGGGTAACTCGGGCCCGGGGTAACTCGGGCATGGATTCCCGAAAAAGGAACCCGAGTTAGCCCTGACCCGAGTTACCCCTGATGATGTGGGGCTCTGGACGCCCGAATTATCCGGGGTAGCTCGGGCCCGGGGTAAGTCGGGTTGGGATTCCCGAAAAACGAACCCGAGTTAGCCCTGACCCGAGTTACCCCTGATGATTCGGGGCTCTGATATCTAGTCATCCACCCGAGGTCCTTCCCGAGATGCCAACGTTTCCAGATCTCCAGGCCCCATCACCATCATCTTCCATAGCCAATGTTGGCGCGAGCGATTCGAGCGAGGAGCTCAGTCCTCAGCAATTTCCATATCCTTCATATCTGCATGAGCCTCAACCGCGAGGCGAAATGCCGCAAAGCAGAGATCCGGCACGTGAAGCTGGAAGACGAGGAGACGGAGCAATGGGCGTGGGAGAACTTGCCACCAGCGGGCTCGGAGCAGGACAAGGACGCGAAGAGGATGATGGAAACCTTCCTACTGGAGCACCTTCCTCTCTGGGAGATGTGGGTCTGCAAGAAGCTGCTATCTTGGACGACGTGCCGGCGCTGGACGCGACTCATGCTGAAGACCGTCCTGAGGACAATACACCTCGAGAAGTGGAAGCTGGACAGTCACGGCCTGCCGGTGCAGCTGCTGCCCACCAAGTACCCGACCTGGCCGGCGGAGCTTGGACATCACGAGAAGCTCGAAATGCGCAGTCCGTGCCGGCAAGCAAAGAAGTCGGCTGCGTCGGCCGCGGCGACAGCCGCGGCGATCCAGCAGAACAAGGAGCTGCGCCGTGACATCGAGAGCGCAAAGTCAGATTTCTTGACAAGTAGGCGGAGGTGGCTGCGTTTGCGACGCTCAGCTCGGAGCAGATCCACGACCAGCTCAGCATGGTCACGGCGCTCAACCACCTGAGGCCCCTGTGCAGGAGCTCGGGGCTGGTCCAGGCGGGGAAGAAGGAGGCGATCGACCTGATCATCGAGTGCATCATCGAGCAGCGCGGACTGCGGCCCCGACGATCAAGATCAAGAGGGAGGTGAAGATCAAGAAGATGGAGACGGCATCCAGTCGTGGGGCTGGCCATCGCAGTCCACTACACTCAAGAGCGCCAGCATCCGCGCTGTCAGCTGAAGAGGAGTATTGTGCAGGACGAGCCGACTGTGACGGTGAAGCCTTACGGGCGGTGCCACAGAGCGTGAGCGACCCCGAAGGCCTGAGCGACGTCCAGTACGAAAGGGCACGCTGGCTCGGTGACGAGAGCCCTCTCAAGGGCCATCAGCGCCAGGCTATTCGGGCGGCTGCCCACTCGACGAGGTCGGCTCTGTTCGGGGCCATGCGCTCATCGGCGACCTTCGGCCGCTTGACCATGGTCGAGGCCTGCGCCCGCGAGGACTCGAACCTGGGTCAGGTGTGCGACGAGAAAGGCTACCGCTACGAGCGGCTCGGCCTCTTCAACGACTACGAGCTCAGCAAGCCGCAGGGCCACCACAAAGCGAAGTTCTTCCTCGACGAGAAGCGCCCCGAGATATTCGCTAGCACACCACTCTGCGGGCCGTGCTCGACCATGGAGAACATCAACAAGCGCAACGAGCAGCAGAAGGATAACCTTCGCAAGAAGCGAGTCAAGGGCCACCGAATCTTCGAGAACAACAAGCGTCCGATCAAGCACCAGATTCTCGACCTGCACGGCTCGGCCCTCGCAGAACAACCTCACAATGGCCGTTCGTGGCAGAAGACCTGCTAGAGGGACCTCAACACATACTACCATATGAAGTCACTGTGGACGGCTATGCGTGTGGACTCAGAGCTCCAGATACTGGAAAGCTCATGCAGAAGCGCTGGGAGTTCCCGACGAATGACAAGAGGATCTGGGTTGCTCTCCAGCCAAAGCAGTGCAGCGGAGGCCACTATCATGAGGAGATCAAGAGCAGCCTGCGTACCGAGGCGTATGGCGCCTATCCTAAGATGCTGTGTCGCAGGATCCTCCGAACTCTGACGAAGAGCCAGAGTCCCAACGATTTCGAAGACGAGGTTGTGCGAAGCCAGTGTCTGGCTGCAACCCAGCAGCCGCCTACTGAGCAGACGACGGTGGAGGACGAGCTAGCTAGACCTCCAAAGGACGGGAAGGAAAGCCATAACCTCACCAAGGAGACGATCCAGAAGCTCGAGAGCCACGTGAACCTGGTCCACACCCACCTTCGGCACCTACCATGAGCCCACCTACTACGACATCTTCGAGACCGAGGCGCGCGCCCAGAGGTGCTTCGGTTAGCCCGAAATTTCAAGCGCGACATCTGTGATGCACACCGACCTCCGAAGAAGCGGCCCGTGCGTCATCAGCTGAGCAGCCTCAGAGCGGTCACGAAGTGTTCTTCGACGCTTTCTCGTGGATTCGACGCGGCACGAACAAGACCGCGATGGCCCTGGCGACCCTCGACGCCGGCTCCGACATGCTCTATGTGAAGCTGATCGACGAGACGAAGATTCCGGGACAGACTCGACAGGTACGTGCGGGCGAACTACGACACATGTTTTAAGAAAGAACGATATTATTTTCATGGATGGGACGCCCAAGGGTCATGCGCCACGATCCTGGCGGGAGTGCCACATCCGACGAGATCAGAGTGGATCGGGAGCCTGGGCATCAACTGTCTGCCCTGCGCCGCCGACGCCCACTGGTAGATCGGCAAGATTGAGCGTGCGATCGATGCTTTATCGATGCTTTTAAGGAGGCCTCTGACGATTTCGACGAGATGGCCCCCGCCGAGATGCCGACTACCGAGACGATTTGTTTACAGGTGGCTGCGAGGAACGACGTGATCAGGATCGACGGTTTCAGCCCGCTCCGACGGTGTGCAGGACGGGCTCCGACTGGCACCGCCGTCAACCTGTCCGACGAGCCACGCAACCTACCTCATCAGCGCCGAACTGCAGGACGGTACCTCCAGCAGAGACGCCCAGGCACGACGACCATCGACGCTGGCACGCATCCAGACGGAGAGCTCCGACCGCGCCAAGCGAGCTGAGGCAGCTAGGTTCAGGTCCTTCAAGAAGTACGAGACGGGTGACCTGGTCTTCGTATACAAGCGGCTCCCACCTGGAGCCTGGCGGAAGAAAGGACAGCCTCGCTCCATGCCAAAACGAGGTCGTTGGTGCGGACCTGGACGGGTTTTGTCACGAACCCGCGAGCTCTGGACATCGACCTGGTCTAACCGGGACAGTTGTCGACATCGCGTTAGCTGGTCGCCTCTACCGAGTAACTCCAGCACAACTTCGACCTGACACCCCGTCCGAGGAGGCGATGGGGTCTCTGCGCTCGCGTCGCGCGCAACCCAGGACGTGGACCTTCAGCGAGGTCCAGAAGCAGCTCGACACCAACGAGGTGATCGACCTTTCCAACGAGTACCCGCCGACAGGCGAGGCCCTTGCAGCGGGCGACGGCGAGTCGGTCAGCGCCCGCACCTTCATAAGCAATCCGAGCGGACCCTGGGCCATCGACGAAGACGACGATCTACCCGTTCTCCAGGGAGAACCTCAGAGCCTCGGACCGGGAGGTGGCGGAGGCGGTGGATTACCCTCGGCCCCACCTGGACTTGAAGGACCTCCTACCTGGACCGAGACCTCCGTGGAGGATGCGACGCAAGGGAAATCCTTGGCTCGACACGAGTGCTGACCCAGACCCTGCCATCCAACCAGCACCTCCAAAGGTTCCACCAAACCTTTCTCAACCTGGCGACGAAGCAACCGACATACCAAGCGGAGACGCAAAACTACCAGAAGAAGAAGTTATTATGGAGGCGCCTCCGAGTGACGATCAGAAGCATCAAGCTTCCCATCATCCGATCGACGCGCGAGGAAGGCGTCGCCGGCCCCTGCGGATGTAGAGGGGCCTCTTCGTCCACGAACTGGACCTGCTGGGCGATGTGCGCCTGTCGCTGTGGTTTGCCACCTCGGCCTCCATCGCGACCGCCCCTCTGCTTGTCCATGGGCGCAAACTTGCGCGCGCCGGGCGCGGGGCGCGCTTTTTCTCCAGTCCAGCGCCCCGTCTCGCCGCAGAGGGGGGCGGCGAGAGCGCCAGCGCTGGCCCCGCCCCAGGCGCAGAGGGTGGACGGGGCAGCGTTTGCTGGGGCGCGCACCCCCTGGAGCCGACAGAGCCGAAGCCGCGGCCGACGGAGCCGACGGAGCCGCAGCCTCGCCTGCGAGGCTGGCCGCGGCGCAACCCCCCGGGACGCAGCGGGCGCGGCTGCGGCGCTGTTCCTCTGCGCCCTGGGATGGGCTGGGAGAGCCTCGGGCAGCCGCGCCAGGCATCGCCGGCTTGCTGACGGTGCCGCGCGCGCCTTCGCCCTCTGCTGCAGGGCCCTGCGGCGGGTCCGCGTCAACCGCCGCGCCCTGCGAGGCAGGTGCGAGAGCCTGGCGCAAGCCGCGCCAATCTGTCCTGCGCGCGCTGCTCCACGACCTGTGGCAGCAGCTCCTTGCCACTTACAACTGCGCGTGAAATCCATCATGCCTCCGCGTTTATTTCCTGCGGCGGGTCCTTGAACGTCGCCGTCACTGTGTGAGGCGCCTAATTGTCCTTCGTGTGCTGGCTCCGAACCATGTCGAACTCGTAAAGCCTGATCGGGTCGCTTTGCCTTGAGCGGACGAGGCAGTTGCGCTCCTGCTCGTGGTTGCCGATGTTACCCTGCAGGGGTTTCGACGTGTTCCAGTCGACGCGCCTCACACCCCAAATTCTCTCGAGTTTCAAACAAATCCTCGCCCGTCATCGCGCAAGCGGGGCTGAGTTCTGCGAGCCACGCGCGCGGGTTCGCGTTGTACGAGTAGCGTTGCTTCACCAGGCGTGAGCCATGGTATGGCGCGGCGCTGGCAGAGCTTGGCGCCGTGACTTGGCGCGGCCCACTCTCCGGCGACATGCTGTTGCGGCGTCGATGGTGGCAGCCCTCTACAGGGCGAAAAAGTTTGAGTACAATTGTCGTCGGGATCCTGATGGCGATGATGGTGCTAATGGCGTCTGTGCATCCATCCATCTGGGACAACCATCGGGGCACCTATCGGGACAACCATCGGGACAACCATCGGGAAAATCATCGGGACAACCATCGGGACAACCATCAGGACAACCATCGGGACACCCATCGGGACAACCATCGGGACAACCATCGGGGCAACCATCGGGACAACAATCGGGACACCCATCGAGACAACCATCGGGAGAACAATCGGGAGAACCATCGGGAGAACCATCGGGACAACCATCGGGGCAACCATCGGGACAACCATCGGGACACCCATCGGGACACCCATCTGGCCAACCATTGAAACAACCATCGGGACAACCCGCGGGACAACCATCGGGGGCCGCGCATGGCCGGGGGGGGGGCGTGCGACCTTTTGGGCTCCATGTGGCTGGCCTCTACAAATGCAGGAACTCGCGCTGCTTCGCCTCGCCCGCACGCGCGACACTAACCAAAACCGAAACCGATTTCCCGGTTGGGGTCACTTCCGCTCAAATCCCCCAAGATCTCTGATAACTGCCTCACAATTGTTCTATTTCGCGCGCGCGGGGCGGCCCCGGACGCAAAGTACCTCGGCCAGGTTCCCCGCAGGGTCCGGCCAAAAATGGTTTTCATCCTGGGCGCGGCGTTCAGGCGCCCCAGAGCGATCCAAGAGGGCCCCAAGAGGCGCCCAACACGGTCCAAGAGGGCTCCGAATAGTCGAACGATCGGCACCGCATTGACAATAACACCCCGACAAACAACAGCGGTGAGGCAATACGGGCTGGCGGAATGAGCGAAGCGATTAAATAATCAACGTATGCACATCTATTCACTCAGGGGTTATGAGGGGAACTGGGCCTGTGCGTCGGTCTAGTGGCTATGTTGCCGCCAGCGCCACCCGGTCGCCGCCTCGTCGCCGGCCATCGTCTGGGCAGATGCGTCAGTCTGACAGCTATGATGCCGTCGTCACAACACAGAATGCACCACATAGATTGTGCCCCATGTGTTGCACCACAGCGATTGCACCACATATATTGCGCCCCATGTGTTGCACCACAGCGATTGGACCACATAGAGCGCACCACATAGATTGCACCGGGAACATGGCTCTCTCTCTAGATATGTATGTATGTATGTATGTATGTATATATATATATATATATATATATATATATATTGCAACACATACACGACAGAACATGCATCGCACCACATATAGTGCACAGCAATGATTGCTCCACATGGATTGCACAATATCGATTATGGACCATGTATTGCACAACCTGGCTTGCACCATTGGATTACATCACGAAGATTGACCCACATTGATCACATGCAAAAAAACACTCTTTGGGGTCCACGCAGGCTGTACGTAGAACGACAAACGTGCATGTAGACATACGAGAAGCACTCTTTGTGCATCTTCCAGAAAGAGGGGGCCCGCGGCCTTACGGAGCTGCTCGCGCAGTGACTCCGTCTCCTCCCGCAACGCGCCCATCGCGGGGCCCTCCAGGGCCACCAGACGCGCCTCCTGCTGGTGCAGCGCCTCGGCCATGAGGGGGTGAAAGCATTCAGGGGCACTCAAATTAATGATAGGCGAAGCCCCGCCACTTGGCGACAGAAAGTAAAAGGGCCCAGCAGGGTGCAAAGGGCGGAGGATGAGGGGGTGGTTCCTCCCCCTCTCGCCTTCCCTCCCGTTTCCTCGTCATCTCCGTTTCTTTCTCCTCGTCCTTTCTCACTCCTCCACCCTTTTCCCCCTTTCCCGCCCCCCCGCCTCTATTCGCGGCCCCACTCCCTCCTCGAAAGGAGTGGCGGGGGGCCGAAGTGCAGGGAGAGGAGCTGAGACGAGGAGAGGAGAAGGAGGAGGAGGAGGACGAGGAGGAGGAGGAGGAGCAGGAGCAGCAACGGGGGAGGAGGAGGGTTGGGAGTGGGGGGCATCGGGGCGGACGACAGGAGAGGGCAGCCAAAGGAGATGTAATGAACCAGCTCACGTGGCTGAAGTCCGAGGGGTCCTCTGGCCCAAGGAGGCGACACGCATCAAGGAAAGCCGATAGCGAGGCCGACACCAACTGCATGAAACCAACATCGCACACACACACACACACACACACACACACACACACACACACACACACACACACACACACACACACACACACACACACGCGCACACGCACACGCACACGCACCTTTCTCGATGATTCCCTTCGTCCGACCGAAGAAGGCGGGGCTGGTGACGAGGGCCTCATCTAGCCCCCACGAAATTCACACGCCCCCCTGATGTGTTCGGAAGGGTCCGACGGGCGGGAACGGAGGAGAGGAAAAGGATAACTGTCTGGGAAGCTATTCCCCCGAGGCCCCTTACGCCGCACGCGGCAATTCGAGAGGCCCCCAAGACGCCTGGTCGGGGCCCCCCAAGACGCGCCAAGAATCATTGCAGAGCCGCCTCCTGTCCTTCACCCGTTCTTTTCCCCCCGTATCCCCGATTTCCCCATACACGGTACTGCGATGTGAGCACGAACGCGGGGTGGCCAACTTCCGACGCGGGGAAAGCGCTGCGCTGGCGCGGTGGCAAAACTTGCCGCAGCTACCTGAACATGCTCCGCCTTGCCCTCATCATGCGGTTCATTCCCCCCTCCCCCCTCCCCACCCTCCCCATGCCGCTCCTGCCTTGGAACTGCACATGCCTCATGCATCATCCTTCTCCCCCTCCCTCCAGACCATCCTCCAAACCACCCATTCCCCCCCCCACCCACCCACCCACTCCCCCCCCCCCCTCCCCCCCCCACCTCCTCCCCCCCACCACCCCACGCATACACACACACACACACACACACACGCACACACACACACACCACACACACACACGCGCACACGCACACATTTGCGTCGGCGGCGGCTGGGCAGAGGGACTGCTCCGGCGATGTGGCATTAGTGGGACACTCAAACTGCGAATCAAGCCGCAGTGCGCGGGAGGGGGAGACAGGAAACCCGGCGCGGGCGGGAGGGGGAAGAAGCCGGGCCCGCTCAGAGCAGGGCCAGGCGGCGGCGGGGCAGGCGCCGGGGAGCCAGCGGCGGCGACGAGGCAGCAGCTACTGACACGCTTACAAAAAGACAGGCACACACACAGTTTCACAGATGCATACACACAACGCCTATGAAAAGAAACGGCGGACTCCCAGAACCGCCGCGTCCAGACACCAGCGAATCACAAGACAGCTCGCCGCTTGGGCCCCACCGCCAACTCAAACGGCGAGCAAAAATCGGGCGTAGCCCCGCACGCATTCGAATGCCCACATTTCGTCATCGTACCACTGGTATTCCTCCCCGTACTCCTCCCCATCCTGATCGTCGTCGTCGTCCTCCCCCTCGTATTCCTCATCCTCCTCATTTTCCTCGTCTTCCCTCCTGCTCCAGCTCCTCCTCGTCGTCCTCGTCTAAGACGTCGTCCTCATTTGTCCTCTTCCTTCTCCTGCTCATCCTCCTTCTCCTGGCACCTCGGTCCTCGACGCCCTCGCTGGCCCGTTTGCGGTTTTCTCTGGGGCTCGCGGCAGAGGCCATAGATTGCGCCCTAGGTTGCGCAATGGGTTGCGCCACAAGTTGCGCCCTAACCGGCGGTTGCGCCATAGATTGCGCCCTCGGCGGCCGAAAATAAAGCCGTCTCCCATCGGTTGCGCCATAGGTTGCGCCTTCGGCCGCCGAGAATAAAACCGTCTCCCATCGGTTGCACCATAGGTTGCGCCCTCGGCGGCCGAGCATAAAACCGCCTACTATCGGTTGCGCCATGGGTTGCGCCCTCGGCGTCCGAGACTAAATCCGTCTCCGATCGGTTGCGCCATACATTGCACCTTCGGCGGCCGAGAATAAAACCGTTTCCTATCGGTTGCGCCATTGGTTGCGCCTTCGGCCGCCGAGAATGAAACAGTCTCCTATTGGTTGAACCATAAAATGCGCCCTCAGCGGCCGATAAAAAAACCGTCTCCTATCGGTTGCGCCATGGATTGCGCACTCGGCGGCTGAGAAAAAAAACCGTTCCCGATCGATTGCGCCGTGAATTGCGCCTTCGGCGGCCGAGAAGGAAACCGCTTCCTACTGGTTGAGTCATAGCTTACGCCCTCGGCGGCCGAGAATAAAACAAAAAAACAAAAACCGTCTCCTGTCGGTTGCGACATAGATTGAGCCCTCGGCCGCCGCGAATAAAGCCATGTCCAATCGGTTGCGCAATACATTGCGCCGCGGCCGAGAATAAAACCGTCTCCTCTCGGTTGCGCCATACATTGCGCCCTCGGCGGCCGAGAATCAAACCGTCTCCGATCGGTTGCGCCATAAACTGCGCCCTCGGCGGCCGACAATAAAACCCGTCTCCGATCGGTTGCGGCATGGGTTGCGCCCTCGGCGGCCGAGAATAAAATCGTTTCCTATCGGTTGCGTCATACATTGCGCCCTCGGCGGCGGAAAATACAACCGTCTCCTATCAGTTGCGCCATAGGTTGCGCCCTCGGCGGCCGAGCATAAACCGCCTCCGATCGGTTGCGCCATACATTGCGCCCTCGGCGGCCGAGAATCAAACCGTCTCCTATCGGTTGCGCCATTGGTTGCGCCCTCGGCCGCCGAGAATGAAACAGTCTCCTATTGGTTGAACCATAAAATGCGCTCTCGGCGGCCGATAAACAAAACCGTCTCCTATCGGTTGCGCCATGGATTGCGCACTCGGCGGCTGCGAAAAAAAAAACCGTTCCCGATCGATTGCGCCGTGAATTGCGCCTTCGGCGGCCGAGAATGAAACCGCTTCCTACTGGTTGAGTCATAACTTACGCCCTTGGTGGCCGAGAATAAAACAAAAAAACAAAAACCGTCTCCTGTCGGTTGCGACATAGATTGAGCCCTCGGCCGCCGCGAATAAAGCCATGTCCAATCGGTTGCGCAATACATTGCGCCCTCCGCGGCCGAGAATAAAACCGTCTCCTCTCGGTTGCGCCATACATTGCGCCCTCGGCGGCCGAGAATCAAACCGTCTCCGATCGGTTGCGCCATAAACTGCGCCCTCGGCGGCCGACAATAAAACCGTCTCCGATCGGTTGCGGCATGGGTTGCGCCCTCGGCGGCCGAGAATAAAATCGTTTCCTATCGGTTGCGTCATACATTGCGCCCTCGGCGGCGGAAAATACAACCGTCTCCTATCAATTGCGCCATAGGTTGCGCCCTCGGCGGCCGAGCATAAACCGCCTCCGATCGGTTGCGCCATACATTGCGCCCTCGGCGGCCGAGAATCAAACCGTCTCCTATCGGTTGCGCCATGGGTTGCGCCCTCGGCGGCCGAGAATGAAGCCGCCTCCTGTCGGCGGCCAAGAATAAAACCGCCCCCCATCAATTGCGCCATAGGTTGCGCCCTCGGCGGCCGAGAATCAAACCGTCTCCTCTCGGTTGCGCCATAGCCTGCGCCCTTGGCAGAAAAAAAAAACGTCTCCGATCGGTTGCCGCCATGGGTTGCGCCCTCGGCGGCCGAGAATAAATCCGTCTCTTATCGGTTGCGCCATGGGTTGCGCCCTGGGCGTCCGAGACTAAATCCGTCTCCGATCGGTTGCGCCATACATTGCGCCCTCGGTGGCCGAGAATAAAACCGTTTCCTATCGGTTGCGCCATTGGTTGCGCCTTCGGCCGCCGAGAATGAAACAGTCTCCTACTGGTTGAACCATAAAATGCGCCCTCGGCAGCCGAAAAAAAAAACGTCTTCTATCGGTTGCGCCATGGATTGCGCACTCGGCGGCTGAGAATAAAACAAAAAAACAAAAACCGTCTCCTGTCGGTTGCGACATAGGTTGAGCCCTCGGCCGCCGCGAATAAAGCCGTGTCCAATCGGTTGCGCAATACATTGCGCCCTCGGCGGCCGAGAATAAAACCGTTTCTTATCGGTTGCGCCATAGATTGCGCCCTCGGCGGCCGAGAATGAAACAATCTCCCATCGGTTGCGCCTTGGGTTGGGCCCTCGGTGGCCGAGAATAAAACCGTGTCCAATCGGTTGCGCCATACATTGGGCCCTCGGTGGCCGAGAATAAAACCGTGTCCAATCGGTTGCGCCATACATTGGGCCCTCGGCGGCCGAGAATAAAACCGTCTCAGATCGGTTGCGCCACAAATTGCGCCCTCGGCGGCCGAGAATAAAACTCTGGGTTGCGCCCTTGGCGGCCGAGACTAAATCCGTCTCCTATCGGTTGAGCCATGGGTTGCGCCCTCCTCGGCCGAGAATTTGTTCTTGTTTCTCCTCCGGCGGCAAGGCGCAACTGTCTCCTATCGGTTGCGCCATAGATTGCGCCCTCGGCGGCCGAGAATAAAACCGTGGCGTGACGGGTGCACCATAGGTTGCGCCCTCGGCAGCTCACTTCTGTTCTGTTCAATGCGGTTCAGTTTAGTTCTGTTCAGTGCTCTAACTCGCGAGAAATCCGGCCTACGCCCGAAAACAAAACATCCGAAAACACCTCCTCCTCCTCCTCCTCGTCCTCCTCCTCCTCGTCCTCCTCCTCCTCCTCCTCCTCCACCTCCTCCCCCTCCTCCTCCTCCTCCTCCTTCCTCCTGCCCCTCCTCCCCCATCGTTTCCTCGTCCTCCTCGTCCTCCTTCTCCTCCTCGTTTGTCCTCCCTCCTCCTTCTCCTCAGAAGTTCCTCGCCGTCTGGGCTCCCCCCTCCTGGAGTTCCCCCCTCCTGCTCTTCGGTGTCCTGGTTTCGCTGCCAACCCTCCTTGCCATGCCTGCGTCCCTGGCGGTGCTCCCCATTTTGGCTGGAATCGCCCAGCAGCTGCACCTGAGACAACCGTCGTTGTGATTCCCACAAACATCTAGCACGCCTCACCTCCGCCAGGCTTGCCCACTGCACATTCGTTCCAGCCTCGACCCACACTCCGACAGGACTCTGCAGGGCCATACGCAGGTATGCATGTGTGTTAGCTGCATCTGCTGACCCTTTCCGCACCAGGCTGCCGAAGAAAAACGCTATCCTCATTTCCCTCCTTTTTCTCCTCCCCCCCTTCTCCCCCTCCTGTTCCTCCTCCTCCTCCTTTTCCTCCTCCTCCTCCTCTCCTTTTCCCTCCTCCTCCTCCCTACCTCTCCTCCTCCTTCTCCTCCCCTCCTCCTCCTCCTCCTCCTCCTCCTCCTCCTTCTCCTCCTTCTCCTCCCCCTCCTCCTCCTCCTCCTCCTGCTCCTCCTCCTCCTCCCGCAGCTGTCTTGTGGGCGAACGGTAAGATTGATCAAGGGTCCCGCCGCACCGGGTCCAGCAGCGTTTGTCCGCCACGCCCTCGGCGGCCGCTGCGGCCGCGGTCAAGGCGAGCGCGTCCCCGGAACACTTTAGCAGACTGCTACGCGGGTCGGCCCTCAGGCAAACACCCGGGGTATGTACCAAAACGGTGCGGCGACAGACCGTGCGGCGACCTCGAGATCTCACCGAGGCCACACAGCACTGCCAATCACCGCGCCGTTCGTGGACCCCAGCCAGAGTCCCCAATCGCCCGAGACATCCTCGGACGGCCCAAGTCCCAAAACCGCGAAGTCAGCCCGAAAACACATTGCCTCGCCACACGGTATGTTCTCCGCACCGTTTGGGGCTCCCGATCCTCTTCGCTTTCCCGACTGTCTGTGGCGTTTCTCCTGTGACTTCATCACCACTTATGACCCTGAAGCTGAAAAATAACAACCAGCTTCAGAAATGGACAACTGGTGGCTTTCAGAATGCGACCCACGCATTAGCGCCGCGCAAATTCGTCGTTTAATTCGCAAGGAGCTTCACAGGTGAAGGGCGGCGTCTTTTCAACATGTTTCGCCTTAGAGCCGCGCGCAGTCGTCTTGTATGCAAGACTTTCACGGGATGAGGGCGGCTTGTTTTCTGTGGTGTTCAAACGGGCGCCGCGCACATCCGTCTTGAACATTCGCAAGAGCTCTACGGATTGAGGGTGGTTCGTTTTGAACATGTGGCTCTCGCCTTAGCGCCGCGCGTCTTAAAACATTGCAAGAGTTTGACAGGTTCCCATGGCGAACGTACCGCAACAGGTTTTCGGGAGCGATTTGGAGCGACTCACGATGGTCAGGGCGCATCAACCACTATTGGTTCGCAGTGATGACTCGCAGAGACGGCATTCTGGAACGATCTCCCAACGGGGCACTTCCCCGTGGAAGTGAACCCTTGTAGGGGCCGATGAAAAGGGAGCTTGGGGGAGGAATTATTCCAGCATCGTTGCCTAGTCTTGGGTTTGCACTGGACTGGTCCATCCTCCTCCTCTTCCTCCTCCCACTACTCCACCTCCTTCCCCCCTCATCCTTCTTCTCCGCCCCCCCTCCTCCTTCCCCCCTTCTTCTCCCTCCTCCTCCTTACCCCACCTTCTCCTCCTCCTCCTCATGCTGCTCCTCCTTTTCCTTATTCTGCTCCTCCTCCTCCTCCTCCTCCTCGGTCCTAAGGTGAGATAGTCGATGCCCAACACGATCAGGAATTGATAGACCGAAGAGGCGGGGTGGGGAGGCAGGAGCGGCGGCATGGTCCGGGGGAAGCAGAGGAGCACGCATGCAGCAGCTGCGCCTCGAGGGCACGATGGGCCCGAAGGAAGGCACAAAACTTGAACTATCACCTTGAATTCCTCCTCCTCCTCATCATCGTCGACGCCGTCATAGTAATCAGAATCATCATCATCATCATCATCATCATCATCATCATCATCATCATCATCATCATCATCATCATCATCATCATCATCGTCATCGTCATCATCATCACCATCACCATCACCATCATCATCATCATCATCATCATCATCATCATCAGCATCATCAGCATCATCAGCATCATCATCATCATCAAAGGCCGCCACGCGCTCAAGCCTTCGGTGGCACAGCGATCTTCTCACAAGAGCCCTCCATTGTTCGCCAAGAGGCAGAGAGCACACTGCGATGGCAGCTCGCACGGATGCCAACTCCAGAGGTGCGCCTCGTGCGGCATGCTGACGCGTTGCATGCTGAGGCCGGTTGAGGAGGTCTCGAGTACGAGCTGCTTACGAAGTTCTTGGCAGTGGTGCGGCGCAACCAAGACGAGAAGGTGTACGTCAACAACAAGATCGAAACCAAGGGTCAGGTTGCCACCGTCATGGGGAACTACCACCTCGCCTGCGCAACTTACCGAGCGAAGTCCAAAGTCGAGTATCACATCCAATGCCACCGCTGCGACGATGGCAAGGTGCGCGTCTGCTTGCAGACTGTCAAAGGGAGCTACTACATCACTTGTGCCGCCAATGGAGAACAGTCCAACATCGTGAGCATCATTGAGTACCACGGCTGCGACGACGGCAATGTGCGCATCTTCTTGCACGTTCGTTCCGCGCAGTTCGTGCTCACGCAGAAAGAGTCCGAGAATTCACAGCAGGAGAACCTGAAGGCGGAGCACGAGCTGCGCACGCAGCTCATGGACGAGGCGCGGGGGGGCACACTCAAGGATGACGTTGCCAACATCGCTGGAGTGGAGCAGTACCATGAGAGGCACTACGACGAGCCCTTCGCCGACATCATGCGTTACGGAGTGCACAGTACCACAGGAGGCACTACGACGAGCCCTTTGCCGAGACTATGCGCTACAGAGTGGAACAGTACCACGGGAGGCACTACGACAAGCCCTACGTCGACATCATGCGCTACGGAATGGAGTTGTCCCGCAGGAGGCACTACGACGAGCCCTTCGCCGACATCATGCGCTACGGAGCGGAGCAATACCACAGGAGGCACTACGACAAAGGAGCGTGCCGAAGGGCGCGCGCCGCCAGTCTCAGTAGCTTCTGTCTTCGCTTCTAGGCCAGACCCCCCAGCAGCTGCCGACTCGGGGTCGGCAGGACGCGCGCAGCCAGTCTCAGAAGACCCGGAGCTGGAGCATGCCGCAGGGCGTGCGCCGCCAGCCCCAGAAGAATCAGAGCTGGAGCATGCTACAGGGCGTGCGCCGCCAGTCTCAGCTTTTTCTGTCGTCTTGTCTGCGCCAGCAGACTCGGGGTCGGCAGGGCTGGCACAGCCACTCTGCAGCTTCATTCCTTGCGACTGGACCAGGCGGCCCCGCAGCTGCCGACTCGGGGTCAGCCCATCTTGAAGGGCCCGAGGGCCCACACGATCAACTCTCGAATCCGAGAGCTATCCAGATGCACGCATGATTCCCCCCTCAACGACGGGGCTTGCATGGCCAGCCTGAGCCACGGTCTCTTCTCCAACCTCCGATCCTCCCAACGCTCAGCATGCAACGCGGGCATCGCCAACTGTCTACGGAATTCCCTGGACCGCGCGCACATGTGTGCAGCAACCCGTAAAGCACGGCTCCTAGCGAGCTCTTTAGGGAGCAATCGAGCTCTCTGCGACGGATCAAATTGTCTCTGAAACCTGTTGCTCACCAATTTGGTCATGATGTCGAAGAAACAAGCATCATCATCAGCATCATCATCATCATCATCATCATCATCATCATCATCATCATCATCATCACCATCACCATCCTCATCATCGTCCTCATCATCACCATCATCATCATCATCAGCAGCATCATCATAAACATCATCATCACCATCATCATCGTCATCGTCAAAGTCATCATCATCATCATCATCATCATCATCATCATCATCATCATCATCATCATCATCATCATCATCATCATCATCATCGTCAACAACCCCATCATCATCATACTCATCATGTTCATCATCAACACCTTTATCATCATCTCCATCAGTACCGTCATCCGTCATCATCGTCATCATCGTCATCATCATCATCACCATTGCTTCCGTCACCAATGGCACCATCATCTTCATCTTCACACTCACCCTCACCCTCATCCTCCTCCTACTCATCCTACTCCTACTCATCCGCCTCGTTCTCATTAATATCCACGTTTCCACCACCACCAGCATCATCATCGTCATCATCGTCGTCGTCCTCGTCGTCATCATCACCATCATCATCATCATCATCATCACCGTCATCATCATCATCAACATCATCATCACCACCATCATCACCAACATTATCATCGTCACCGTCATTGTCATCGTCATCGCCATCGTCGTCATCATCAGCATCAGCCTCATCATCAGCATCATCATCATTATCAACGTCACCATCATCATCATTATCAACATAGTCAGTATCAACATCACCATCATCGTCATGATCACCATCATCATCACCATCCTTCATCATGACCCTCCCGTCCACCCCCCCACCACACCATCACCAACACCGTCACCATCACTATCGTCATCACCGTCAACGTCACCATCACCATCCTTACCATCACCATCAATCAAACCGCCAATACTAACAACAGCAGCATCACCATCACCACACCATCTTCGAAATCTTCCTCGTCCTCATTATCAGCATCATCAGCAGCATCATCAGCATCATCATCATTATCAGTATCATCACCATCATCGTCATCATCATCAGCATGATCATCAGCATCATGTTCATCATCATGATCATGATCAGCATCATTATCGCCATCATCATCATCATCATCATCATCATCAGTGCCACTATTATCAGCAACAGCATCGTCATCACCATCATGGGCATCCCAATCATGATCAGAATGATCATCATCATCACCATCACCATCAGCATCATCATCAGCAACAGCATCACCATCATGACCACCAGCACCATCATCAGCATCTGCATCACCATCAGCATCATCATCATCATCGTCGTCATCGTCGTCGCCATCATCATCGTCATCAATTGTTCCATCATCGTCCTCATCATCTCC
>CAUYUJ010016365.1:120000-225000 GCA_963575745.1 Prorocentrum cordatum
CTACGACTACGACTACTACTACTACTACAACCACTACTACAACCACTACTACTGCTACTACTACTACTACTAGTACTACTACTACTACTACTACTACTACTACTACTACTACTACTACTACTACTATTACTACTACTACGACGACTACGAGTACTACTACGACGACTACTACTTATACTACTTCTTCTACTACTACACCTACCACAACCACTACTACTAATACTACTACTACTACTATTACTACTACTACTACGACTACTACTACTACTACGACTACTACTACTACTACTACTACTACTACAACTACTACTACTACAGTACCAGTAGTAGTAGTAGTAGTAGTAGTAGTACTACTACTACTACTACTACTACTACTACTACTACTACTGCTGCAACTCCGACTACTACCCCCGACTACCACGCACGACTACGGCACTCGACTACTGCTTAGAAACACTGCCACGGTCATCAGCTGTTCCGTGGCCTGGAATCTGGTATGCGCGAGAGTTTGGATCGCATGCGATAAGAACGATGACGAGTATCGCTTGGTATCACCACGATCATCATCAGAATCTGACCGTAGCAAGAATCACCAAGTCAGAACCTTTCTTCAGGAATTTGAGCTGAGGTCTCCCGAATAAGGAAGCATTGCAAAATAATCCTTCAAAAATCTCACTGCTGAACCTGTAGCAAAGAACTCTGTACATTGACTCGTTAGTGAAGAATTGGCATTCAAGATGCTTCCCGAAAAATCTTCATCAGAAATCAATCTTGGATAACTGGAACACATATCCAGAACAGGGATCCCTTTTATTCCTTCTCACAGCATCCCTACCAAAAAGGAGTCTCGATGAATTGCGAGAGTTTAAAACTCCTTGGCGAAGAATCGTGACTGTGAAATCCTGATTACGCAATCGTTACTGAAGAGTTCTAATTACAAAACCGCTTCTTAGGAGTTCTGAATGAGGAATCCTGAAACAAGGAATCATTATTGACGTATCCTGGAACAAAAAGGTTAGGGTAGTAATTTTAACCCTATGCCCCTGATAAGAAATGCGAGGATGATAGAAATCAGGGCTCGGGGGGGTAAAACAATTCTTGTCCCAGCGACTCGTGTGTGTGGGATGATATGTAAATATGGCAAAGCGAGAGCCTGCTCTTTCTGGCGGGGCCTCCTTGAGGGGGTCGGAGGGCACGAAACCTGAGAAGTAGGATGGCATAGCGATGCCCTGCTCGCTCTGGACGCGAAACCTGAGGAACACCTCGGTATAATGATCCCCCGCTCGCTGTGGAGGGTTCTTCCTGGGGGAGAGGAGTAGCGCCAAACATGAAAAACAATAGTCTACTGATCCCCGGCTCGCTCTGTCGTGGCCTCCCTGGGGAGGGGGGGGGGCGGGGGTTCTGGGGGTCCCAATGTGCCGCCATCCCTCAGGTGCCCTTACGCCGTGCTCTACTTCGAGGGGGAGGTGCGCACAGCTAGCTGTCTGTCCTTGCGCAATCGTCACCGTGACAACCATCACCATGACCAACACCCTCATCACCATCCTCATCATCACGATAAACATCGCCGTCGTCCTTCTCACCGATGCCGCCGTCAGCAGCATCAACATCAGCGTCATTGCCATCGTCGTCATCACCACGGTCATCATCACAGTCATCATCCTCGCAAGCATCATCATCCGCTCGCGGGCTCGGCCGCCCTGAGGCCGGCTCTTGGCCCCAAACGCAGCCGATTATATGTGCAAGGAAAGGCCAGCTCTTGCTCCTGGGGCCGACCCCGCGCCTCCAGGAGCACCGCCTGCGCCCCCAACGCGGCCGCCTCCGTGCCGCTGCCGCCAGTGCCTCCTGAGGCCGACGACATCCTGAAGGCCTGCCGGCCGCATGGGGAAAACGCTGACGGCGTCGACGACGGCGGCGGCGGCGTCGGCGTCGGACGCAGCGACAACGACGTCGACGACGACGACGACGCCGGCGACGGCGACGGCGACAGCGACGGCGACGGCGACGACGGCGTTGGCGACGACTACGGCGCCGGCGACGGCGACGGCGACGACAGCGATGGCGGAGGCGGCGACAGCGATGAAGGGGAAGGAAGCAACGTACGTGACCGCCACTGCCGCCAGCCGCTGTCATGGACTGATGCCACCACCTTCGCTCCCTCCTCCTACCTCCATCCTCCTCCCGTTCCTGCCCCCGCCAGATTCATCGAAGGAGGCCCAGTCGAGACATCGGCGGTCCCTCCGAACGAGGGGGAAGATGAGTTTCAACGGAGTGCGGCCACCCATCTGGGACCAGGGGACGGGGTCGGCGGATGAGCTCCTCCCGCCGAAGGAACGGAACAGGAGGAGAGGAGGAGCGAGGAGGTGTGAGGGGCAACGCCAGGGGAGGACAAGCTCAGGGTGAAAGTATGGACCTGGAATCAACGATACATCGCCGATACGTCGGCAATGGGCCCCCGATGACACATCCACACGTTCCTGGGCAGGTTGGGGTTAGCGGGCCCCATATCGGCGATCAATGGACGATGGGGGTCGATGCATGCCCCCGTGAGCCCATCCCCCCTAACGTTGCCCCTTAGAAGCAGAGCGAGAGGAGGAGCGAGAGAAGGGGGGAGGGCCGTCGACAGTGCCTCGACTGGCCCTCTCCTGACATTAACGCGCACAGGCTGCGAAATTGTGAGGGAGATGGGCAACATCTCACAGAACGGAAAGGCCGCTGGGCCAGTGACCAATGACCCTCCCGGCTGCCAAGCTCTCCAGCCAGATCAGTGAGGCTTCCGTCTACACCGCCATCACCTAGGACACTCGATATCTCGACTTTTTGACATGCAAGGCCCCCGACAGAAGGCCCGCCCCTTTCCCCAGACACGGCTTCTCATCCAGAACTGCTGTTTTACGGTCCTGGGGCCCGGCGAGGGCCCAGCTGGACCGAAGAAGCGACCTGCCCCCGTTGCACTTTTTCCCAACTTCGGCTTTGTCTAGACATTCCTTGCGCATGTTGGAACAATCGGTCGGCGCCAACCGGTCTTCCCCAGACTTCATCAAAGCAAAAAGAGCCACCACCACCAGCATTCCATCGAGCTCCGCAGTTCCCAAAGGCCAAAGACCACCCCCGCTAGCTGGTTGTAATGGTTCTTTCTCCTCTGGTTATTTCTCCGCTGGCTTCGCGGTATCGGTTCCCCACTGTGTTTGACAGCTGACCTTACTCGGGTACTCCGGATCCCACGGGTGCCTTGGTCTTGTCTCCTCATTGTGTGTTGCTGGCCTTGCTCGGGTTCCCCAGGTTCCCTCGGTCTTGATCCCTCTCTGTGTTTCAAGAGGAGTTCCCCCGGGTTATCAAGCAATGCCAAGTGATGTCAAAAGCAATGCAAAGAAATGCCAAGCGAAGCAAAGCGATGCAGTGCAAACCATGCAACGCAGTGCCATGATGCCTTCTTTGCTTAGATGCTTGCGAAGGGAACTTTCCCATGATTAAGGTCGCGACGGGTTCATTGTTTCAAGACGTTGGTGTCCTGGGACTGCCTACCAGGAGTCCACTGGCACGGTCTCACCGCGCTCCGAAACACCCTTGGCCCCAGGCTGCGCCTCCACCACGGACCCAACCCTCTCTGGAAGGGGGGTGGGTTCGTCGGGAGAGTGATGTACACTATGAGCGCGGCTCCCCCGTCTGAATTCCTCCGCGGACATTATCCTTCTTTTCATTTGCATCGGCACGAAACTAGCACTGCCGTGTCCTGAATGCTGCTATCCGACGCCTCGTGTCCCATGTCGCCGCCGACGAGAAGCTGTTTCGGCGGGGGTGGACGACCTTCCAATTTATGAAAGCTGTATACGCCTGAAGTGTAAAGGCATCCTTCTTAGTGGTCATGCGTATCTGCAGTACTTAGCGATGGGCCATCAACAAATACTGGCGCGTATGGTCATCACTGATGGCCATATGCGCCAGGCTTCCCTGCAACTGCAGCATGGGACCTCAGCCGGATTGCACCAGCGCGATCGCGAGGACATCTTGAGACCGGGGGTGGGGAGTTGGCGGAGTGCGCCTGGAATGCGGCATGATGCAAAGCATGCATTGCGGTCGCCCTCTGCACCGAACTTGCTGCGGAAATGGATTACCCGAAAATCAGCCCGTGCTCCGCGCAGACACAAAGCGGCTGTCCAACAATACATGGGTAGAGGCCGGCTCCTCTTCAAAATGTTTTTTTTGTTTTGTTTTTTATCTTGGCGCTCTGCACAATCATCTCTGACGTTGTTGAGCAGCTACACGGGTGAAGGGCGATTGCTTTTCAAGATGGGTTTCACACGTGAGACAGCGTCCTATTTGATGATCATGACCTTTTCGTGCATAATAATGATACGGGCAGAGAAAGGTTCATTCTTCAACTGTGAATGCAATCTTCCTGTCCCTTCTCAACATGGGGTTCTCAACAAACAGATCTTCAGTTCCATAATCCGACGCCGGTATCTTACACAAACAGAGTGATGGAGGGTGGGCCATTTCAAAACGCGGGACTTGCTTGAATGGGACTAGCGTCTTTCAAAGGGGCGCTTCCCGTCATGAAATGAATCCATATCATCCTCTCCTTCCTCTTCCTCCCCGCCTACTCATCATCATCACCGTCAACATCATCATCACCACCGCCATCATCACCATCATCTCTCCTCATCCTTCTCCCTCCTCCCTCTTCCCTCATCCTGTGGACCGTGAAGAGACATCGTCACATTCCACTGCTGATACCTCGCCGTAGGTACTTCCAAAATAGCCGATCCGATCCCCCCTTCTCCATTCTCCACCAAGCAGCAGAGACGCAGACCTTGCCGCTGCACCCTGAAGGGGGGTCCGTCTGAAGTCACGCCGATTTGCGGAACGGACCCATCACCACCTCGGACGAGCCTCAAATCGCTGGGCATCATGGCAAAAGAGGGCGGTTGCCGATTCTGGCCTCTGGCGACTGTCCTTCAACCCACGGGGTCATCAGACAACGGTCCGTGATGCAAACAAGCCCGTAAGCATAGAACTGAGAGGTCTGGGGGGCACGCGCCGTGAAACGGCGACGGCGGATGCCTGGGACACTCTCCGCATGCAGCCATCGAACTACCAGAAGGAGCGCCGAACAGGGAACGAAGGGGCATTTCTGGCCATAGCGAGCCTCAACGACGAGCAGGTTCCCCGACCAAAATATGAGGAACGGCTCGAAATTCAGAGCCCCTACTGAGCCCGAAATGGTCCATGTTTCGACGTCTTGACTGTCTGTCTGCGGCAGCCGTCGAATCGATGGACTCGAGGTTCGCTCCAAGGGTTCGACGCCACCAGTCGAGCACTTCGTATGCTACGACGCCCCGCGTCGAGCACCTCCCGCGCTGACTTCCCCGGCGTCTCTCTGGCCATCGTCAGCGGATGCAGCTACGCTACCGTAGTGTGTTGTTGTATCCTGCTGGTGTGCAGCCCCCTTACAGGAAGCACCAACAGCATAGAATGAAATTTGGGACAAACGCGCAGAGTTCTCCCCCTGGCGACACCTCTGGCGCTGCCCCTGGCGCGAGGAAGGAAGGAGGGTCCGGCGCCGATCAAAGAAATCCGCGCGGACCTCCGAAAATGCCTGCTTATGATGGATTTTCTTCCTCGACTCTTGGCCGGGGCCATGAGGTTGTGTACGCCATGTCAGGGCTCAGGATGGCATTGGCCAGAGATGGCTGTGGTTTGCAGCTGCCTTCTGCGGATCATCATGGGACGCACAAAGACTAACTAATAATATGTGTCCTCCTTGGAGGCGTGCGCTTGATCCGAACTTGTAGCATAATCGTATTGTCGGATACTGCGCCCCGAGCAGTATAGCCAGAAAGCACCCGCCACTGGGCTTATACTGTGACATTTCTCGGCGCGCGCGTCGCCCCGCGGGGGGCGACGCGATAGCGGCGGACTGGGACAGGGGGGGAACCATCGACCTGGAATCGGCGATAAATTGCCGATAGACCGGCGACAGGACCCCGATAGTGAATCCGCACGATCCTGAGCAGGCTGGGGCTATCGGCCCCCTATCGGTGATCAGTGGGCGATTGGGGGTCGATGCATTCTCTCCTACAATCCACAAGTAGATTAAGGACTGGTGGTAAAGACGCAAGACCCTTGGAGGCCGAAGTGCGATTGTTTGGTCGGCGGGCGACCAGTGAAAACGGGAAAGGACTGGCCGCAGAGGCAAGAACACAAGGGTAGGTACCCTAGGTGAAGCCGCGTCCTTGCTAGGCGCGTCGACTGTATGCGTATGTCCTCCCCTGTCGTTGCCCCTGAATGTTGGGGTGACGCCGACATCAGGCCGCCGGGAGACGAGCTCGAAGATCTCTCCGCCACCCCGCGGCCCGCGCCGACCCTCGCTGCTCATGCCAGCGGGCTCGGGCGATGGCGGGCGGCGCTGCGCAACATTCCCCTTGTCCTTGCATTGTGGCATAATTCGCTACAACGATATCCCCGTTTAGTTAGCGCTCCGCCAGCGCAGTTACTCTGCCTAGCCGCCAACGCAAAAAAGTTCCTCGGAACTCGCTTGAAGTGGAAAACCGAGCTCGAACAGGTAGGGAAGGATGGGGGCAACGCATGTAAGCCTGTGAGTCGAGGAACTAGGGGGCTGGAGTCTCTAACTTAGCAGCCCAAGCAGCTGGAGCCGCGAATTCTGACTGCGCGCAAGGACATGTGACCCAGCAACGCAGTGGGAACGCGCATATATGAAAAACAAAAGGGTGAGGAGGAGCGCTGGCACCGCATTATGAAACAAAGAACCAGCATACGAAGACCTGGTTCGCCGCGCGAACAAACCTGCAACAGGATGATCCTCGCAACGACCCGTGCCATGGTAGGCAGAAGCCAGAACATTGGCCCTCCCGATGCCTGAAAGGCCATTGGCAATTTCCAGACTGAGCGCCAGACAAATGCAATACCTGGACGCTCGCGAACAAGAATTCCATACACGGTTCCCAATGGCCTGCTGGCAATTGAATACATCTACCGCGTTAGCCCACAACGTTCTCCCGACTTGTCGAAAAAGGTTCCGGCTCCAGCATTGGATTCCTTGGAGCCGAAAACAAAATGCTTGTCTAGTGATGGTGCATACGCAGCAGCCTCAGGGGCCCTGCCAATGGCCATCGCCATAGCACGCAAGTGGTGCGGTGCGCAACCACAACATGTACCGATGTATTGTATATTCAACCTCTGGCATTCCTTAGCAAACTGAGCGAAATCGTAACGTGTAGCAACGTGGCCATCGAGATCTGTGTACGTCATGCCCTTTTGGCTTAGCTCCTGCATGGTGGGGCACTCATGATTACAATTGTACCCAACGGGCAGGCAGGCAAGCGGGAAGTGACACTCCTTGGCGATGGCTTGCATTGGAGCGATGATGATCGTGTTGGGGCCCCAGTGGCAGTTCAATCCAACAACAGCAGCGCCCTTTGCATTCATCATCTTGCATGCGTCAACAATTGGAACATCGTCTTGAAGCAACAAGTTGTCCCCCTTCTTGGAACCATCTGTCCAATTTGCCAAGGCAAATGTAATCACTGCTGGGAGTCCGCTCTTGTTGATCTCATCCAAAGCAATCTCCGCCTCGCCGAAATGATCGAATGTCTCACCAATGATCCGCCAACGTGCCGCCATGCACGATGTGAAGTGTCATAACTTCGAGGGCGTCCGTCAAACTACGAGTGCAGAGAAACATCTGAAAGAAATTCGATATGTTCAAAAGGACGTAGCCCCCCACCTCATGGAATGAATCGGGGGCAACCTGGAATGTGTTGCGCGTCTGGTTCCCGAGCCCCCTGAACGTATTTGGGAATATAGGCACGTACAATGGTCAAACGTGTCAAGCGTGCCTCCAATATTGGCCACAATAGCCCAAGCTGGCCTCGAAGACCACCCAATATGTGGCCGAAATTTTCTGGAGATTGCCTCTGTTTGAAGAATGTGCAACTGTTTGATAGCGTGATCCACCGCCGATTTACTGTGGAAAAATCCCCCCTTCTTCCTCCGGAGCCCGGGTTCCCCCCCCCCTCCGAACATCCCCCCCCTGCTCGAACCCCCCTACCCCTCCCTTCCCCCGGCACCCCCCCCCCGCCAAAACCCCCCCCCCCTCCGGAAAACCGGGGCCCCTCGCCGCCGGCAAACGACTCCCAGGTTCCCACCACCGTCCTCACCAGGGCCCTCACCACTGTCCCCACCACCACCTTCCTCACCACTGTCCCACTGTCCCAAAGGTCCCTACCACTGTCCCCACTGTCCCCACCAGTGCCTCCACCACTGTCGCACTGTCCCCACTGTCCCCGCCACTGTCCCCACCACGGTCACACTCTCCCCACTGTCCCCACCACTGTCCCCCCCACGATACCACTCTCCCCACTGTCCCCACTGTCCTAACCACTGTCCCAATGTCCCCACTGTCCCGACCACTGTCCCACTGTCCCCACTGTCCCCGCCGCTGTCCCAGTGTGCTGTCCCACTGTCCCCACTGTCCCCACCACTGTCCCACTGTCCCCACTGTCCCCACCACTCTCCCCACTGTACCACTGCCCCACCACCGTCCTCACCACCTTCCTCACCACTGTCCCCACCACCATCGTCTCCATTACTGTCTCACTGCTGTCCCCACCACCACCGTCCCCACCACTGTCCAACTGTCCCCACTGTCCCCACCACTGTTCCACTGCCCCCACAGTTCCCACCACTGTCCCCAGTATCCACCAAGTGCCCCCACCACTGTCGCACTGACCCCACTGTCCCCACCACTGTCCCCACCACGATCCCACTCTCCCCACTGTCTCCAGTCCCCGCAACTGTCCCTCTGTCCCCAGTCCCCACCATCATCCCCACTACCGCCCCAAGCACTGACCCCACCAGTCACCCATCTGGAGTGGGGGAGGAGGGGGAGTCGTTGCGGCGAGGGGGGAGGGGGGGGTTCGAACCGGCAGTGACCGACCCCCCCCGGTTTTCCAAGGGGGGGTTCGAACTGGTAGTGACCCCCCTCCCCTTTTCATGATGGACCGGGGGGAGGAGGTTTGGAACCCCCAGTGACCCCTCCGGTTTTCGAGAGGGGGGGGGACGGGTTGGAAATCCCCAATGACCCCCCCTCCCGGTTTTCTGCCAGCAGCGGAAGAATACGTTTTTCCATTTTTTGAATAATATGTAATTTCACGAGGCCGGCCTTCTCGACTTCGGATCGACACGGGGGGCTGCAAGATGCCCTGTTCGGCTCGGCGATGAAGGCACTGGGAGGGAGCCAAGGGACCCCAGAGAGGGGTCCTCGCACGGACCCGAGGAGCACAACTCGGAGGCAACCCCTCCACCCCGCGACAAGACAGTCGGCGGCAAGACCGCGGGGGAGGTGATTGTGGGCAGGCCTTCTCAGAGGGCGGCAGGGCTTCTCAGAAGCCCTTCGGCCTTCTCAGAAGCAGCCCCTGTCTTCGGAGGAAGCCTAGACAACGCTTCAGAAGGCCCGTGGCCTCCAGAGCCTTCTGAGAAGGCTCACCCCCTCTGCAATTCCCCCTGGGCTCGCGCCGACAACTGGGAGCCCGCCGTCTCCCCCCCCCCCCCCACTCAAGACCGCCCAGAGACCCCCACGATCCCATGCGACGACGCAGCCACGCCACGCTACAGCGTTGTGCATCGCCGTCGCCCCCTTCCCCGCATCGGCAGGCTCCGGATCATATGTAACGGGTTCGGGGGTGGGCACCTTACAGATCATATAGCAGGTGCGGGGGCAGCAGTTCTCTCTGCTCCATCATCACCGTTCCTTCCTCGGTCCTATGCCATCCCTACCTCCCCTCCATCCCTATTCTCTCCCCGTCCCAGCAGGATCCCGTGGTCTACATCCCAGGCGCAGCGGCGAGATTGGCCGAAGGCTGCTGGATGATCTCGGCACCTTCCTCCTTGGCCCAGATGATCTGCTCTTGGAAAGATTCTCGCACTTGTTTCCACGTCTGCTCGTCCGCAGGATTGTAGTCAGTTGTGTTACAAACGTTGCCAGCCATAATCGTGCCCGATTCTTCTGCAACATCACGAGCATTGCGGAGAGCTGCGCGATTCAACTTCTCGATGATGTCTTCCTTCCCCATGAGGCGCAGCTTTGCACGATTTGCATAATATGTAAAAGCTTGCACGATGTCAGAACCAGCACGCACAAATTCCCGGTGCAGCTGCTTGACCGCCTCTGGATGAGTAAGAGAAACCTCAGGGACGAATGGGCCTATTTGGACATAGCCGCGCCGTTCCATCTCGAAGAGGTACCCTTCAGCACAGATAATGGTCTCTCCTGCGTTCAGCTTTGCCAAGAAACGATTCCCACAAGACCTGGGTTGGAAGCCAGTGGCGATGCGCCGTATCGAAGCACACCTCATAGCCAAGCTGCGTAACTCTAGCTCTGTGTATGGACACCACACTTTCAGAATATGGATCGATCTGAACTCTCCGGATGTTGAACGGAAGCTGCCATATAACTCAAAAGCGAATCACCGATGATGCATAATCGCCCACAGCCCTCGGACACCCAACAACCCTCGGACACCCAACAGAATCCAAAGAAGCCGTGCATGTTCCTGTATCATATTCAAAGGGGGTAACCTGACCCTCGTCCTGCCAAAAAGGGTAAAAAGGTCATACAGTAAACTTGTCTTGGAAGACTACCTCAGGGCTCCCCTGACCTTGCTGTTCATCCCTACTGTTGTTTTGGCGCCCCCCCCCCTGGAAAACCGGGAAAGGCCGTACGAAACCATGACCCCTCTCCCAGAGGACCCCTTTACCTAATGTTGGCGGCGCGCAGCAGGGGCTGGGGCCAGGGGAGTGGCATTCGAAGAAGGCAGGGGCGGGGTCATGAGGTGTTCGAGTCTTCAGAGAAGATCTCTCAGAAGACGGAAGGGATTCTAAGAAGCACCCCAGTGGCCACCCTGTCGCCACGCCCCCTTCTTCGGCGCGACGAAAACGGGCCTGGGTCCTGGTCCCCGGGGCGCCTCTCGGGACTCGCTTTCCGTCCTGAGGCGTTGTCTGACGGCCCCAGGGCCCAGAAAGGGCCCAGGCAACCCGATCCCGAAGCCTGCCAAAGACCTCAGCCCTGCCCTCTCGGAGGGCCACCGCCCCACCTCCGCCCCCGCCCCCGCAAGGCACGGCCAGGGCGTGGCCGCAAGAGCGGCGGGTCGAGAGAGCGGGAGCCCACCCCGAATGCCCAGCGCCGCCTGGAGGTGCCCCCGCGCGAGGAGCACTCGAAGGCTCGGGGCCCAGACGCGAAGGGCAGAAGGGCATCCCTCCCAGACTGGGGCTGTTCTGAGCCCTGGTGCCAACTGCACACACGGTTCCCGAAACGGTACTGCGACAAGTCGTGCGGTGGCCTCGGAACCTCCAGAGACCTCACCGCACGGTCCGTCACCGCGCGGTTCTGAGGCCCTGGAGACCACCATCGCCCGAGACGTCCCCGGAGAACGGCCCAAGACCCCAAACCGTTCTGCCGCCCCGAAGCCCCACGGACTCACCACACCGGGCCACAACTTGGGGCTCCGGTGGCCGGCTGGCAGGAGCCGGGCACCCTCGGAACGCTCTCGGCGAGGCGTATCTGTTGGAACGCATCTCGAGGCAAGAGAACCCAGATGAACCTACAAAAAAGTCAGAAAACAACAAATGGCCAGTGACTCACCACACGGTGTGGTCACAGGACCGTTTGTGGGCCCCCGATGTGCGCTCTCCATCTGTGCCCACGAGTGGCTGCGAGGGCTCTCCCGGAGGCCCACGGAGGGCGAGAGACATCAGAATCGAAGAGGCCGGACCTCAATTGCGATTGCGAGGGCCTTTTGCTTCCAGACACTGGCAAACTTGCTTGCATGGCATGGTGGCCTCCCTCCACCGCTTCTGCCTCCGTTGCAAACAGAGCTGGGCCGAGAGAGAAGGCGTGCAAGTGAGTCGTGCGTGAAGTCCAGCTCTCCTTTTCGAGCCTCGCCACGCGCCCCCCCCTCCATGCAAATAAACTTGCCAAGAGGCTGAAGAAAAAACTGCCTCTGTGCGTGTCGTCGACCGTGGGGGACCTACCCAGAAGTCCGACGAGGGGACATATTCAAAACACGGACCCTGGATGTCTGGACCCCTTCCCCAGGGCCGGCCTCTCATCCCGAGTGGTCCTGTTGACATCCCCACGGCCCAGCAAGGGCCCCAAGAGGCCGAAAACTGGCAAAAAAAACTGTTAGTCGTAGCATTTTTCCCCATATCCTGAGATGGGGTTCTTGTTATTACTTGGACGCCTCCTACTCCTCCTTCTCCTGCCTCCTCCTCTTTTTCCCCATATCCTAAGATGGGGTTCTTGTTCCCCATATCCTAAGATGGGGTTCTTGTTATTACTTGGACGCCTCCTACTCCTCCTTCTCCCTCCTCCTCTTTTCTCCTCCCCTCCTGTCGGACTTACTCATACTCCCACTTGCTCATACACAGACTTACTCATACTACTCACATCCAGACGTACTCATACACAGACTCACTCATACCCAGACTTACTCATACACAGTATTAGTCATACTCAGACTTACTCATACCCAGACGTACACATACACAGACTTTCTCATACACAGACCTACTCATACCCAGACTTACTCATACACAGACTTACTCATACACAGACTTACTCATACTCAGCACCCCTAAGGGGAGCCGCCAGGGGTGGTTGCACGGGCTCGTTCGCGGCCATTTTGTGGGGATGTCTCAGGCGGTTTGCCTGTTTCTGGGCCCAACATCCTTCGCTTGGAGAGCAGATTGTGAGGATGTCTCAGGCGGGGCGCTGGTTTCAGCACCCCTAAGGGGAGCCGCCAGGGGTGGTTGCACGGGCTCGTTCGCGGCCATTTTGTGGGGATGTCTCAGGCGGTTTGCTTGTTTCTGGGCCCAACATCCTTCGCTTGGAGAGCAGATTGTGAGGATGTCTCAGGCGGGGCGCTGGTTTCAGCACCCCTAAGGGGAGCCGCCAGGGGTGGTTGCACGGGCTCGTTCGCGGCCATTTTGTGGGGATGTCTCAGGCGGTTTGCTTGTTTCTGGGCCCAACATCCTTCGCTTTCGGAGCAGATTTGGAGGATGTCTCGAGCGAGGCGCTCATGTTCACCCCCCAGGTGGGCCAGATTTTGAGGATGTCTCGATCGGTTTGCTTGTTTTGGTGGCCAGGCTCGTGGGCGCAGATTCTTCTCAGGATGCCACAGGAGGCTCCAACAGGCTCCAGGAGGCCCCAGGAGACCACATGAGGTCCCAGGAGGCATCAGGAGGCCACAGAAAGACTCAAGAGGCCACAGGATGTCCCAAGAGGCTCCAGGAGGCCCCAGGAAGCTCCAGAAGGCCTCAGGAAACCACAGGAGGCCCCAGGAGGCAACAGGAAGCGCCAGGAGGCCTCGGAAGGCAACAGGAGGCCCCGAGAGGCCCCAGGAGCAGGAGGCCTCAGAAGGCAACATGAGTGGCTCCAATCCCATGTGGTTTACGTATGCTCCTATCGATTGGGCCTCACCTGGAGCACGATTGTTTGATGTTCTACGTATGTTTCTATAGATGGTCCTTCTCCTGTGTACACAATCCTAAATGTTTTACTCATGTTCCTGTGTATTGGGCCTGTCCTGGGGCACGAGTCCTTGGTGTTTTACGCGTGTTCCTATAGATTGCCCTTCTCCTGTGGCTCTAATCCGCAATGTTTTATGTACGTCTGTTGCTATAGATTGCGCCTCTCCTGGGGCACGAAACCTTCCTAGGAGGTCCCAGGAGGTCCCAAGAGGCTCCTGGAGACCCCAGGAAGCCCCAGTAGGTTTCAGGAGGCCCCAGGAGGCCCCAGGCTCATGCACAGAGACGCGCTCGTACTACTGAGGCTCATTCACACTCCAATTCATTCGCAGTTAGATTGATGTCCAGACCGTCACAACTGAAGCCCGTTAATATTCGAAAGCTCTTGCGCCTAGACATTCACGGCGGACAGGTCCATGCGAGTAGATGCACATATGGGGAGCTCCACGCAGTGAATAATGATCACGACGACTAGATGGGACCTCCCCGTCCTCCTCCATTCCTTCTCCTTATAAATAACTTCTCCCTGTCGCACCCCGAAGCCAGTTTTTAGGGCGGGCCAGGCGTTTCGCCTGAGACTTCCTCACTATGTATGGCTCTGAAGCTTAACATTGAAAACAGTTTCGCAGATGGAGGGCGGGTCGTTTTCAAAATGTGGCTCTCGCCTTAGCGCGGCGCACACGCGTTGTAATTGCCCTGTGACGTACCCAACCCTGTCTATACATGTGGCGAATCGATTCAGGACCACTCAATAATGACTGGCACTCTGAAGGGCCCGCAGTGCGCAAGAAGAGCACCCAGCAGTGCGTTCAGAAGAGCGTAGCAAGAAGAGGAACTGCAAAGATACAAAATGGAGACACAGAGGCGTTGAAAGAAACGCGCCCAAAAAATTAGCACAAAAAGGCGCGGCGGCGAGGTCCTCAGATGGTCCGCGTATGACGTACCTCCGCTGGGCCTGGCAGGAGCCCACGACAGTGGCGACAATTGCGCAGATCGCAAGCCCCCCAGGGGGCGGCGAGGTCCCGAGGTGTTCCGCGCATGATGTACCTCCGCTGGGCCTCCCAGGAGCCCACGAAAGTGGCGACAATTGCGCAGATCGAAAGCTCCCCAGGGGGTGGCGAGGTCCCGAGGTGGTCCGCGCATGACGTACCTCCGCTGGGCCTCCCAGCAGCCCACCACAATGGCGACAATTGCGCAGATCGCAAGCCCCCCAGGGGGCGGCGAGGTACCGAGGTGATCCGCGTGGGACGTACCTCCGCCGGGCCTCCCAGGAGCCCACGAAAGTGGCGACAATTGCGCAGATCGCAAGCCCCCCAGGGGGCGGCGAGGTCCCGAGGTGGTCCGCGTATGGCGTACTTCCGCCGGGCCTCCCAGCAGCCCACGACAGTGGCGACAATTGCGCAGATCGCAAGCCCCCCAGGGGCCGGCAAGGTACCGAGGTGATCCACGTGGGACGTACCTTCGCTGGGCCTCCCAGCAGCTCACGAAAGTGGCGACAATTGCGCAGATCACAAGCCCCCCAGGGGGCGGCGAGGTCCCGAGGTGTTCCGCGTATGGCGTACTTCCGCCGGGCCTCCCAGCAGCCCACGACAGTGGCGACAGTTTCGCAGATCGCAAGCCCCCCAAGGAGCGGCGAGGTACCGAGGTGATCCGCGCATGACGTACCTCCGCTGGGCCTCCCAGCAGCCCACGAAAGTGGCGACAATTGCGCAGATCGCAAGCCCCCCAGGGGGCGGCGAGGTCCCGAGGTGATCTGCGTGGGACGTACCTCTGACGGGCCTCCCAGCAGCCCACGAAAGTGGCGACAATTGCGCAGATCACAAGCTCCCCAGGGGGCGGCGAGGTCCCGAGGTGTTCCGCGTATGACGTACCGCCGCTGGGCCTCCCAGGAGCCCACGAAAGTGGCGACAATTGCGCAGATCGCAAGCCCCCCAGGGGGCGGCGGGGTCGAGAGGTGATCCGCGTGGGACGTACCTCCGCTGGGCCTCCCAGGAGCCCACGAAAATGGCGACGGTTGCGCAGATCGCAAGCCCCCCAAGGGGCGGCGAGGTGCCGAGGTGGTCCGCGTGGGACGTACCTCCGACGGGCCTCCCAAGCCCCACGAAAGTGGCGACAATTGCGCAGATCGCAAGCCCCCCAGGGGGCGGCGAGGTCCCGAGGTGGTCCGCGTGGGACGTACCTCCGCTGGGCCTCCCAGGAGCCCTCGAAAGTGGCGACGGTTGCGCAGATCGCAAGCCCCCCAGGGGGCGGCGAGGTCCCGAGGTGATCCGCGTGGGACGTACCTCCGCCGGGCCTCCCAGGAGCCCACGAAACCGGCGACAATTGCGCAGATCGCAAGCCCCCCAGGGGGCGGCGAGGTCCCGAGGTGGTCCGCGTATGGCGTACCTCCGCTGGGCCTCCCAGCAGCCCACCACAGTGGCGACAATTGCGCAGATCGCAAGCCCCCCAGGGGGCGGCGAGGTCCCGAGGTGGTCCGCGTGGGACGTACCTCCGCTGGGCCTCCCAGCAGCCCACCACAGTGGCGACAATTGCGCAGATCGCAAGCCCCCAAGGGGGCAGCGAGGTCCCGAGGTGATCCGCGTGGGACGTACATCCGCCGGGCCTCCCAGCAGCCCACGAGAAGTGGCGACGGTTGCGCAGATCGCAAGCCCCCCAGGACAGTTGCGCAGATCGCAGACCGCACGAGAGAAGAGGAGAAGGGAACACACGAGACAGGAGAGGAGGAGAGGAGGAGGAGGAGGAGGAGGAGGAGGAGGAGGAGGAGGAGGAGGAGGAGGAGGAGGAGGAGGTGGAGACAACACTGCTCTATTCAAAACGAGTACCCAACACCACAGGAGGGTTGGGAAAACATTGAACGAGTTTCACAGATTGAGGGCGGGTGGGTTTTAACATGTGGCTCTCGCCTTAGCGCAGCGCACATTCGTTCTAAACATTTGCCAGAGCTTCACGGGTTGAGGGCGGGTGGTTGTCAAAATGTGGCTCTCGCCTTAGCGCGGCGCACATTCTTTCTAAACATTTCCAAGAGTCTCACGACATGATGGCGAGTCGTTTTCAAAATGTGGCTCTCGCCTTAGCGCGGAGCACATTCGTTTTTAAACATTTGCAAGAGCTTCGCGGATTAAGGGCGGTTCCTTTGCAAAATGTGGCTCTCGCCTTAGCGCCGTGCACATTCGTTTACACAATTTTCAAGAGGTTCACGGATTCCAATCATCAACGTACCGGAAATGGTGTTGTGGAAGGATTCAGGATTATGCGGGTGCAGCAGTTACGTTGATTCTCTGTTGAAATCCTAGAATTTGCGTTCTGGCACGATTCAGGACCGTCAAGACGCAACAATCAGGTTGATCCGTGGCGCTGGAATCCCGAGAACAATGTCTTGGCATGCTTCAGGGTCTTCAAACGGGTGCCTTCCAACGAGGCAGTTCCATCAATGGAAATGAGCCGTTGTAAGGGCCAATGAAGAGGGAGCTTGGAGGGAGGGTTTACTCCAACATCGTTGATGACTCTTGGATTTGCACTGGCCCTCCTCCTCCTCCTCCTCGTCCTCGTCCTCCTCGTCCTCGTCCTCCTCCTCCTCCTCGTCCTCCTCCTCCTCCTCCTCCTCCTCTTCCTCCTCCTCCTCCTCCTCCTCCTCCTCCTCCTCCTCCTCCTCCTCCTCCTCCTCCTCCTCCTCCTCCTCCTCCTCCTCCTCCTCCTCCTCCTCCTCCTCCTCCTCCTCCTCCTCCTCCTCCTCCTCCTCCTTCGTCCGAGTCCACGTCCTCCTCCTCCTCCTCCTCCTCCTCCTCCTCCTCCTCCTCCACCACCTCCTCCTCCCCACTCTCCTCCTCGCCGCCGCCGCCGCCGCTCGGCTGCCGCTGCCTGGCACGCAAAGGCCCCCCCCGGCCTGCACAGCCTGCGCCAGGCCGGCCGCCTGCGACGAGACCTGCGCCACGGCGTCGTCGAGGTTCTCCCGAGGCGCGGCTGTCGTCGTCGAGGTCGAGATGTTCGTCGCCGCCGGGTCGACGGTCGAGGAGGCTCTCGAGGGCGGCCGTCGTCGTCGGTCGAGGTCATCGTCGCCGTTCGGATCGAGGAGGCTCGAGGACTGATGGAAATTGCGAACATGTTTGGGGCTTCCTGGGCCTCTGGGGGGCGATAGGGGTGAGAGGGGGAGGGAGGGAAAGTGGGTGTGGGGGGGGGGAGGGAGGTATAGGGGAAGAGGAAGGAATGAACGGGTGGAGGGGGGGAAAAGGGGGGGGGAGAGGGAGGAGGGAACGGGGGAGGCACGTGGGAGGGGATCAAGGAGGAAGGGGGAGGCGGGAACGATGGACGAGGGCACAGGGCGGGGAACCTGGGTGAGGGAGGGGGTGGAGCAGCGCATGTAGGAGCAGGAGGATAGAAGGGAGGAGAGAAGACGGATGATGAGAAAGAGGAACAACGGAGCAGGAGCGAGGGAAATCAGGAGGAGCAGAAAGAGGGAAGATGGAAGCATTGGAGAACGGTGGAAGGAGGAGGATGAAGGCCTCCAGAGGTCTCTGGAGGCCCGAAACCGACCAGAATCGTCCAACAAACGGCATCCTCCTCACTCTCTCCGACGGCGGCAACGACGACGGCGGCTACGGCGACGCAGGCGACGGATCTGATGACGGCAGCGGCAACGACGACAACAGCTGAAAGAGAACGTTAGGGGTCGACAAGCTGAGGGTGTATACATCGACCCGGCGTCGACGATACATCGGCGGTAGATCGGCGAAGGGCCCCCAATAGCGAATAACACGTTCCTTGGCGGGTTGGGCCATCGGGCCCCTATCGGCGATCAGTGGGCGATTGGGGTCAATGCGTTCCCCCCTAAGCCTGTCCCCCCCTTACGTTGCCCCAGAATGACGGCGGCGTTCTTGACGATTCCAGCACCCCTGGAACGCCCTCGGAGAGGCGCAGCTGATGAGAGGCACCCCGGGGCTGCGAAACCACCGAGAACCGAGGAGAACACCAGAAAACCTCGAACCTCAGTGTTGGGCAGCATGACCCCCCCTCTTGACGTTGCCCCCGAATGACGGCGGCGGAGACAACGACAACAGCGCAGGCGGTGGCAACGACGACGGCGACGGTCGCCAATGAAGGCGGCGGCGACGGCGACGAGCCGAGGCTGGCGGCGCGCACAAGGGTGCGGAGGGAAGGGGGGAGGCCTCTTAGAAGGAGGCTGCTACTTAGAAGGCGCCAGGCGCCTGGGAAGAGGTCCAAGGGCCCATGTCCCGAAAAAGGCGCTGAACCGCCAGATGTCTGGGGAGGAGGGGAGCCGGCGGCGCCCACGGGGGTAGGGGGGAGGGGGGAGCCCTCTTAGAAGGAGGCTGCTTCTTAGAGGGCGCCAGCCTTACCTTACATCTACAGATAAGGCCCGCGCCCTCTAAGAGGCAAAGGTGCTTCTGAGAAGCCCCCGCCATCCCCTGGCGCCCCTGTGCGTGAGGCTGATGAAGGCCAGAGCGGCCACAGCGGCGGCCGGAGCGGCGGTTCGGGGCTCCTGCACCCGAAGCTCGAGCTTGTGGACCTGCGAGGTCTGCCGCTGCTGCGCCTCCTCGGGGGCGTCCGGGGGGGGATCGGACCTGCAGGATCAGTCAACATCGAATCAGAAAATCGGGTCGATTCGAAATGTGCGTCGAATCGGGCTGCATCGGCACGGAATCTAAATAGAATTGGATCGGCTGCGCCAAGATACACAACAGCGCCCATGCAAGCATCGGGTCGCATCGGAACCACCCGAACATCGGAATGGAATCGGATCAATCGGGAAGCATCGATACCGAATCGGACCGATCGAATCGAACCGGTCCTTCACCTACGGATCTCTGAACGATGTCTGACCTCTCTCTGGAGGACCTTCCGAAAGGATCTCTGAGCACTCTCTCGAAAAGAATTGTGGCGCCGAAAGAAATCTGATGCGGAAGAACGGTTGGGACCCGTGCAGGGAGAGGCGGCCACTTCGGGCGGGCAGCCCGCCCCCCGCGCGCCCCGAAAGGACAGGGCCAGCGGCTTCAGTGACGAGGGCGCCGGGGGCTGCCCCTGGGGCTGGGACAGCCCAGGAGGCGCCGCTGGGGGGAAGGGGAGGAGGAGGAGGAGGAGGAGGAGGAGGAGGAGGAGGAGGAGGAGGATTGCAAGCTGTTCCAGTTCTGGGCCGAGCCCCAGCCACAGCGGCGCTGTCGGCAGACGGCGACGACGCCCCCCGCCCGTCCGCCCGCCTCGCCCACGACGACGACGACGACGCGTCAATCCACCCACCCACCCACCCTGATGGGCCTGTCTTCCACCACCACCACCATAAGTTGGAGAGGGGAAGAAGGAGGAGGAAGCGGAGGATGACGAGGACGAGGAGGAGGAGGAGGAGGAGATGGAGGAGGAGGAGGAGGAGGAGGAGGAGGAGGAGGAGGAGGAGGAGGAGGAGGAGGAGGAGTAGGAGGACCCCCTCCCCCTCCAATGTATGGTGGTGGTGGTGGTGGAACACAGGCCCATCACACCCACCCCCGCATGATGGGCAGCAGGCAGGCAGACACGCGCAAGCGCCACCCCAGAGACCGCCGAGAAAGGGGGACGAGGATCCGCAGACATCTTCTGCGCTCCTTGGAGGTCCCAGAACGGTGCTGTGACAGACCGTGCAGTGACCACGGAATCCCTCAGGACCTCACAGCACGGTCTGGCACCGCAGAATTTTCGGCCCCACTGGAGGCCCCAGCCGCCCAAAACATCCTCGGAGAACGGCCCAAGCCCCAAAACCGTGCAGGCATCCCGAATCCCCGCTGATTCACCCCACGTTAAGGTCACTATGTGGGAGTCCTATGCCGGAATCCTACGTGAAAGGCCGATGGGAAAATCTCATGGAGGAATCCTGTAGGGGAACCTCGTGGGGGGGAATCCCATTACGAATCCCATGGGGGCGACTTCTGGGAGGGGGTCCTGCGGGGGAATCCGCATCCAATTAGAATCCATGTGGAATCCGATTGAAATCTTCAGGTTTTGTAATTCCAGAGGATCCCACAACAACTGATTATCCCCGGGGGCATGCTTCCCTGGAGCCCCTTTTCTTATTTGTCCCAGGGCCGCCCCGAAAACACAATGCACAGTTGTGCGAAATGACGATTCGCGTGTCCATCGGGGGGGAGGCGGGGCCCCCCTGCTGACTCCACCTGCTTGAAACAGGCGCCAAAAAACAGCCAAGATCTACTCCGTAGGGGGGGTGCGAGGGCACGCGCCGATCAGCAAAATAATGGAAGGAGGAATTTAGAGGTGGGTGGACAGGGCAGAGGGGGAGGGAAGGAAAAAGAGAGCACGGTGCAGGAATGGGAATGAAGGACGACGGAAATGGAGGTCGAGAGGGAAGAAGGCAGGAAGAAAAGTAGGAGGAAGAGGAAGAGGAGGGTGAGGAGCAAGCAGGGGGGAAAGGAGAGAATATGAAGAGGAGAGTGAGGAGGGGGGAGAAGGGAAGGAAGAGCTAAGGGAGGAAGGAGGACGAGGATGAAGGTGAGAAGTAAGAAGCATGATGAGGACTACGAGGAAAGGGAGAAGCAGGAGCAGGAGGGAGAAAAAGGGTGAGCAGGAACAATAATGAGCAGGATGAAGAGGGCGGGAAAGTGATGGAGACGTAAGACGAAGCCAGAATGATAATAACATCGGGTGCGGATGAGTCGAGAATCTATGAGATCCAGCGGCTCTGGAGGATGCCTCGGGCGCCACGCCCTTCTCAGCACAGCGCTCCGGAACGGATTTATCCTCGTCCTAGCCCCGTCCGAGGATGGGAGGATGGCGAGGGAGACCTCCTCCTCCTCCTCGTCGTCGTCGTCGTCTTCCACCTCATCCTGATCTGGGAAGAACAGAAAATACCGATGCCGCTACTCCCCGGACCTCTCATGAGATGCATTCTGACCAGAACTGCAAGGCGAATTCAGCTGGCGACGAGGGCCTGCCAGGAGGCCCAAAAGCAGGGAAACGAGGGAAGGGTATGGCAGCATCGGCACCTCTTCCTCTGCTCCTCCTCGAATGCTCGGATGCTCGGTGCCTGGCGCGGCGCTGGTGGCTTGCCCGGTCAGGCCCGTCACTGCCCGGGGCCTGGGCCCGCAGGGGCTGCCTGCCGCCGCTCAGCCCTGCCGCGCGGCGGCGCACGCCGCGCGCCGCTCCTGCGCCCGGGCTTCGGCCTCGCCGGGCGCGGTGTCGCGCACGAGCAGCGACCAGCGCCGCGACCGCAGGACCTCTCTCGGCTACACATAGGAGTGGCCCCGGGGGGAAGACTGACCTCTGGTGCGCGGCTTCTGTCGGGGCCCCGGGAGGCCAGACGCAAGCGCGCAAGACCTTCCTACCGCATCGGGCTCTGCGAACGGAGGGCCCCAATGGGCTCCCAGCAAAGGTCACTCCAGTTGAAGGTCACTCTTACGTCTAGTCGACTCTCTCCGAGGCCACGTTTGTTAGCGGCGATGTTGGGAGTCTGGTTTTTGAAGGGGCCCACGGACGCACTAACAAATGGACACATATCCCAGGATTCCCCCAACGTTTCCATATGTTCTGGAGATTCGCCTCCCCCTCCGCCTCCCATATTTTCCCATATTTCCCGAAAATCAATGATAATTTGTCTGTGTGTTCTTTCCCTTCTGAGATTTGAGGCGCCGAGCTCGCGCAGAATACGGTGGAGGAAATCACGAACAGCGTTTTTCCTGAAATTGGGTTGGCCATGGCCACGAGCCACCCCCACCCACAATACCGCTACGCCACTACGTCGCCGTTACCTTCATCGCCGTTGGCGTGTCTACGACCTATGGAGGGTGGAGATGACCGATGAACCGAAACGGGCTCTTCCGAAAATATGGGAACACACAACAACATACTAGAACCGCGTGTCCTAGCTAGTTTTATGCCTGAAGCGCCAGCCACGAAGCGCCAGCCACGAAGACAACAAAATATTGTACAACCATCGAGTAGTATACCGTCTCGCTAGCTTTATGGCCAGAAAGCGCCAGCCACGAAGCTTGTACTCCAAGATCTCTCGGCGCGCTCGTCGCCCCTGTGGGGGCGACGCACACATAGTATCAGTCTGTTGGTGTGACGCCGATCGTTGCAGGGTCGAGATTACCGATGAAAAGAAACGAACTCTTACGCAAGAAGGCACAGCCAGACCTGCAACACGTTGGAAGAAACAAGGCGGAGACTGCTTGCCTTTTTCGGCCCCTGAGGGCCCTCGCCTGGCCCAGCGACCGTCAAAAACCAACTCGGTGCGAAACGCTGGTGCTAGAGGCCTCCTAGATGGGGTCCGAGTAGATGGGGTCGAAGGATCGCGCCGTATCGCCAATGCATCGCCGATGTTTCGGCGATGCATCGGCGATGCATCGGCGACGTCGGCGATGCATCAGCGACGTCGGCGTGGGGAAACACGGTCTCCACATGGAGCCGCATCATCAGCTACAGCGGAGCAGTCGCGTATACCTGCGGTCACTGCAGACGAAGTCAAAGCCCACGTGAAGACATCGAAAAGAGGAAGAGCGTCAGACTCAGCTGGCATTGCCGCGGAGATGTTTAAAGAAGGCGGCGATTACTTGTCGGAGGTGATATCGCAAGTGTTCACGAGCATATTATCGGATGGGGAAGAGCCTCCGCAGACGTGGCGGCACACGTGCATCAAAGTACTTTGCAAAACAAGAGACCATAGTTTTGCTGCACGAAAAGATGCACGAGCACAACATGGACCTTTGCCTCGCTGCCGTAGACTTCGAGAAGGCGTTTGATTCAGTCAGCCACGCGTCGATATGGACATCCCTGAAAGAGCAAGGAGTGCCAGAGTCCTACATCCGGGTGTTGAGTACACTGTACAGGGGGCAGACAGGACAAATCCTGTCAGACTGTGCGAGCTGTACGTTCAGTTTGGAGCGGGGGACCGGGCAGGGGGAGCCGATGAGCCCCACGTTGTTCAATGCAGTGCTTGAATCTATAATGAGAGATCTCGAGCGGAAATGTGAGAAAAAAGTACGGCGTCGACATTGGAGGCAAGTGTCTCACGAATCTTCGTTTCGCGGACGACATTCTGTCGTTTGGGGCCACGAGGGCGCAAATCAGGCACATGCTGGGAGACTTGGCGAGTCGCGCAGCTGAGGCTGGGCCGATACTACACGCAAGGAAAACAAAAGTCGTCTCTAACGTCGTCAGCCGGAGAGGCGTCCTTACGCAATCTCATTTCCAAGGTGGACCAAAGAAGATCGAGGTTCTCCCAGTGGACGGAAGTGTTTCTTATCTCGGGCGGAAATTGTATTTCGATGGTTTCCACGACGTTATATTTCAGCACCGAATTCCGAAGGGCTGGGCGGCTTTTGGCAATTTTAAGGCTGTGCTCTGCAATAAACATTATCTTTTGCGATCCAGACTGCGATTGTTCGACTGAGAAAAATGCTTCGGAAAATTATTGCGACGCCACCTATGAGGGCAACTGATTCGGGAGAGGTGGAGGAGACATACGTTGATTGGATCTCTCGCGCAACCTATAAAGCTGTGGCCGAGTATGAGAAAACAGGTCTGCACACATGGGTGCAGTGTCACAGGTTCCGTAAGGACACCCTCTTGCGGAAGACCTTCGACAGCGCCGACGGTAGGTGGTCGAAAGCCGTGCTCGACTGGACGCCGGGCGGATTCCAGGCGCCAGGCCGACCCTTGAAACGCTGGTCAGACGATGTCAACATGTGATAATGTTTTTGCGAGGGGTGGATGTGACAAGTGGTTGTGAGAAGCTTGTGAGAAGTGGTTGCGAGAACCTTGTGAGAATTAGCTGTGGGAACAGGCAGCGCACCGGCAGCCCGCGCAGGGCGCGCTTCGGCGCACGCCGGCACCCTTGCACCCTTGCACATGGAGCCGCATCGTCGATGCATCGACGACGTAGTGGGATCCTCCGACCCCATCTACTCGGATCCCATCTAGAAGGCCTAGAGGTTCTGGGGAAAGGGTCAGGACCTCCGGGGGCCCATATATCGAGACGGACAAGACATACAAGTAAGTGGCCTCGTAGTCGGACCTAGGCCAGCAGAGCATCCCTCAAGTACATGAGACCCTCCGTTGGCCAAAACGCACAGAACATCCAAGGGTACTCTCCCCAGGATGCACAAGAATACCCAACAAACGCGAAGAACATTAGGGTACCCTCCCCGAGCCGACCTGGATCTGATACCTCGGTCCGACTGCACGCGAGATGGCACAATGATTGTATCGCAGTAAATGAGGGCCACCAGCGTGCCACGCCGCGTGGAGAAGAGGGCGGCCCCACGCGCGACCTCGCGCGGGAAACTCACGCGCGAATGCCCGCGCAAGCGGCCCCGCTTTGCTTCCGTCGCTGAGATGGGTACGGAAAGGATGGGGGCGAAGACCAGCAGCAGCTCCTGCACAGTGGAGCGACGATCAAAAGCGAGTCTTGCGCGAGATGGCACAGCGACCTTACGCGGTGGCTCACGCGGGCCACCGGCGGGGCAAGCCATTTTGGAGACGAGGACGCCTACGCGTGACCTTACGCGGAGAGCTGGCGCGTGAATGTCGGCGCAGTCAGACCTGTTTTTCTTGCGTCGCTCATTTGGGACAGGACTCGCTATCGGTGTCGCCGCGAACTTTGCTGGCTCGAGCCCAAGAGTCGCCTACCCAACACCAGCCACTGCCGGTGTTGGAAAATGGGCACCGTGCCGATCGGACGCCAGAGGTCTCGAGCCCTCAGGTCTCGAGTCTCAAGCCTCGAGCCTCGAGCCTCGATCCTAGAGCCTCGAGCTTCGATCCTCGAGCCTCGAGCCTCGATCCTAGAGCCTAGAGCCTCGATCCTCGAGCCTCGATCCGCGAGCCCCAACCCTCGACCACGTTTGCTCCGTTCCCATTCGATCGTACCCAACCTCCGCTGCGTGCCCGCCCGCGGCGTTGTCCACCTCCAGGCCAGACATGATCTCCGAGAGGGGACAGAAGGATGCTGATGCCGCTGCTCGGCTGCACGCAGGAGTGGCCCCAGGCAGGAGTGGTCATTGGTGCGCGGCCTGAAAGGGGCCGAGGGGGGCCAAATCCAAGCGCACAAGCCCGTATCAAAGTTCACACTGGCGAAGGGCCAGGGTTACGCCTACGGCCGCCTACGCGAAGCCGAGCTGGTTACTCCCCAAACCTCTCTGGGGGCGCGTTCCGGCCAGCATTTCAAAACGGATCCAGCACTGGCGACGGGGGAAGGTGAGCCGCAAGCTGACATGAATTACGGATCCGCGGATCTGCTGCGCGGGCGCCAGATCCACGGACCCGCCAATGTCATCCGAAAACGGGACCCGTCGCTCACCCACGCGCCCTAATCCATGCTGGCGTTTCCTCGAGAAGGGCAGCGGCATCGGTATCGTTTGCTCCTCCGAACCTCGGCCCAGTCCCCCCGCATCAGCAACTTGTCGCGGACCCAGCCGGCGTGGCACGGCAGGCTGGTGTGCCCGATCAGCACCGCCAGGGGCCGGCAGCTCCTCAGCGGTCCGTACGCGGCGCGCGCGGCGACAGACCGTGCGGTTGCACTGGAGCCCCCAAAAACCTTACCGCACAGCCCGTCAATGCACCGCTTTGGGGCCTCGGAGGCCCGTCGCCGGAGAACTACCCGAGTTCCATAACCGCGCGGCCACCCCGAATCTCCACTGACTCACTACATTGGCCCTCCTCCGATTGCTTCAGTTCCCCAGTGAGGCTTGCCCATGGGGTTCTTACTTGATTAAAGGTTGGTGCCTCGGATTCTTTCGTTGCCCGTTACTCGGAGGTTCCCCAGGCTCCTCGGGTTCCTCCCCCCAGTGCCTCCGATTTTTACGTTGCTTGTTGCTCGGAGGATACCCAAATTCCACGGGTTCCCTGGGTTCCTCGCCCCTCGTTCCTCCGATTCTTACGTTGCCTTTTTCTCGGAGCTTTCTCGGGTTCCTCGGGTTCCCCGCCCCCGGTTGCCCCAAGCAATGCCAAGCAATGCCAAGTGATGCCAACCCAAAGCCATGCGAAGGCATGCCAAGCGATGCGCCCATGCAATAGGTTTCCCCCAACTTGGGGTCACGCTGGGTTCGTTTCTGGGTCAGAACTCGTGTTTCGGGCGGCTGTTCGGAACGATCCAGGCACCCTCGGAACATTATCGGTGATGCGCAGCTGCTGGAACGCATGATCGGCTCGAGATGCGTGACGGACCAGGCTGCATCGGCACGGAATCGGAATCGAATCCGATCGGCGGCGCCAGGATATACATCAGCGCCATGCAAGCATCGTGCCACATCGGATCGCACGAAAATATGAATCGAATCGGGCCGGCTGGAGCCGATATCGAACCCGATCGATGGATCGAAATGGGCTCCGCTCGACAACGTGCCACTCCGGGACGTTGGGGGCCGACGGGTCAAGCAGCACGAACTCTGGCAGCATCAGCCTGCAGAGCGCCTCCAGCGCCGAGGGCTGCCCCGAAGGGGGGCTCTGGCCCGACTTCGCGAGGAGGGGGGGGCCGAGGTTGTGCACGGACCTTGGCGGGAAGCAAGCCCAAACTTCCAAAGATATGTTCCAAAGATACGCGCTGTTGAATTCCTGGCGGCCTTGTTAAATTTCGGCCATCGAGGGCCGTCCGGGAAACTACGCCTGGCAACGTGGTCGGTACTTCTGGGACCGCGGATTGAAAGGAACAGATCGGCGGGAAACAAGGCCAGGGCACGGGTTCGTAGGGAAACGGGTCTGGGACCCCGGTCGCTTTCCCCAAACAACAGCTCACCATCTTGAATCGTTTTGCGACGGCCCTGGGGCCCGTGCGGGGGCCCCTCGGAGGCCCGGAAGCAGCATGCAAAACCTCCAGGCCCGTTTCCCTCCAGACCCGCTTACGGCAAGTTCGTGTCGCGTCGACTCCGGCGTTGGTTTCTGACACCGCTGCTGCACGGCCCGCCGCGTGTAGGAAGGTTAACATATATGTAGACTTGCGACCAATTACGACCTGCAACTCATAGCTACTTATAAAGACTTACGCTCGCGACCGTAACTCATTGAATTGCCTTGGTGGCTTCGTCAAAAACAAAAGCTAACACTTTTGTATTTTGTGTGAAAACACTGAACGTAAGTGATTCGTAAATGATCGTAACAGATTCGCACATCAGGCGTACGTGATGTGTTTTTTGTTTTTTTGTCACATGGCCATGAGTATGCACATCAGTGATTCCCTTGCGCGGAAGTGGCGATGTTTCCACCGTGTCTGCGTTTGTTTGTTATTGTGTAGCGTCGCGTTAGAATGCGTGTGTTGCGATTGTAACGTTTGCGCGTTTGTTTGGATGTTGGGGTGGCTTGTAGCGCTGTTGCTGTTATTGTTGTCTGCTGCGTTGATGATTGTTGCTGGTGTGGGGCCGCCGTTGATGCCGCGGCCGCTGTCGTTGTTGTCGTCGTCGTTTTTGTTTTGTTGTTGCTTCTGTTTCGTTTTTGTTGCAGGTGTTGTTGTCGTCGTCGTTGTTGTCGTTGTTGTTATTGATGTTGTTGCTGTCGTTGTTGTGTTGCTATTCTGCTGCTGCCACTGCGCAGCTGTCGCTGTTGATCTGCGACGGTGATGCCGCTGCTGTTGCTGCCACCGCTGACCTCGACGCCGCCGCCGACGCCGACGCCATTTTCCCGCAGGACAACCCCGCAGGGGGGAAAAGGAGAGGAGGGGGGGGGAAGGGGGAAGGGCCCACGATGAGGAGGAGGGTGGAACAGGAGAAGCTGCGGCAAAAAAATAACCGTGGCGAGCAGACAATTTGGTAGCCGCGTTGGCGCACCGGGAAATTGCGATCTAACGCCCGTGGCGACCGAACATGGAAACAGCGATGGCACGCCATGGTTTTCCGATCGAACGCCCGTGGCGACTGCGAACCTGGCAACCGCGATGGCGCACCAGGATGTTGCGCTCTACCGCCTGAAGACATCCAGCCAAAACACATCAACGCAGCAGGGAGGAGGAATCGGAGGAGGAGGAGGAGAAAAAAAACAAAAGGGCAGGACAGGACAGGACATCCGCATAAAAAAGGGGTCAACGCCAAAACACCTAGACTGGTGCCTTGCGCGCGTCTGGCAAAATCCCCAGCGATTTGGTTGTGCAACGGCCCTGACTTCTCACTCGGGCCGGCAGGGGGCATATTCCGAAGCTTCAAGGGGTGAGTTCCGAAGTGGCCCCGTAATAGAAGGCTCGCTACCTTGTGAGTGCGAGTCCCTGCGGGCCAGTGCGGGGGGAGCAGCTGTCGGCGTTTCCGCGTGCCCGTGGAATCGTGGACGCGCCAGGCGAACATGGCTCCCAAGCTAGGAGGGGGGAGACGACGACACGACCACTCAAAAAAAGAAAAGGAGAATCGGGAGGCCCATGCTTTCCAAACTTCTCTTGGGGGGGCTAATTATCCGACTGGTTTTATGCTATTCGACTAAATTATATCCTCTCTCTCTCCCGGCTGACTTCTCTTCCAGAGCGAACTGGCCGATAGTAGGCCCATGCATTGTCGCATCTGTATCCTGATACCCTGCAGTAGTATCCCAGTGTTCCCCCTCGAAATGTCGGTCGGGGAGAGCATGCTGATACTCTCGGCATGTTTGATGTGGGGCCCTCGAGGATGCGCTCTGGTGGCCTTCATGACTATCACCGTTCCATTCCTCACTCCCTGCAGAAAATGCGCCTGTCGGCGCTCAAAAAACTCTTCCCAATACGTTATCTGTGCAAACGCTCTCTCGAGGGTCCTCACGCCGAGAAATCCCTCTCTCCGACGCCGCAGTCCCCTCTCTTCTGTGATACCTCCCCTCCCCCGCACCCCTCGGGAGTGGATCGAACATTTGCTTCGCCTGAATCGCGACCTGAGAATGCTGGGAAACCCTCAGGATGCCACCGTTTGCGAAATAAGCGCCCACGTGTGGAAGTACCGAGAGCCCCGCCCCGCGCCCCGCATTTCAATGTTGGCCACCAAACACGCCGAAGGGGAGTGCGAAGCGTTGCGAAATGAACGCCCACTTATGTTGGATTGCCCAGCCCTCCCCGTCAACCTTGAAATGCGGGGAAAAGGGGGCGTGCTTCGTCGTCTTGTTTTCGATCCCTACGACGGGCGTGTATTTCGCAAGCGGCGGTACCCCCCGCGAGCGTCTTATAGCGACACAGCGCTGTACACTCACATATATATATATATATATATATATATATATATACACATATATATATACACCATATTCATATGTCGTATGTGTATATAGACGTGTATACCTGGACGCGGGTCCTGGCGCGGTTCGGTCTGGCCCGGCCAAAGCCTCGGCGCCTGGGCGGGCGCGCACAAGCCTCCCCGATAGGGAAGGGAGAGGAACACGCTGTGACCAGCGCGACGGCGAGGGCGCCATTCCGACCAGCGACCCGAACACGGCGAACTTCGCCCACGACCCGCGCTCGCGACCTGCGACACGACGCGCGCCCCGCGCCCGCCACCCGTCTACGATCCGTCTGGCCTGGCGGCCCCAACTAGAGCACAACCTAGAGCACAACCTAGAGCACAACTCACGAAGGTATATTTTTTCATTGAAAAAATGGCACTCAACCTTCCAAAAACAAAAAAAGAATCTATACCTTCTGTATTTTCGAACGCGAATGCGTACCAGACTACCATGAACTGAGTTGTGCTCTATGTTGTGCTCTAGGTTGTGATCTAGGTTGTGCTCTAGTTGTGCTCTAAGGCGGCCCCTGGGATAAGCGGTCGCCTGCCCCCCCCGCCCCCGGACCTTCCATCCGACGGAAATGGCGTTGCTCCGTGCCGGCCACGAGCTCCGCGTTGCAAGCGCCGGGCAACGCGCCCTGCCGATGGGTGGCTTCGGGCGGCCTCAAAGTCCTTGCAGGGCGCCAACGGGAGAGCGCAACCCGTTGGCCAGCGGGGCACCCGAGATAATCTAGCAGCCGTCAAGAGCTTCATGCGGACCGGACCGACGCCATGGGAGTCAGGAAACCAAAAGCGAGCATGTGTTCCCCAATCAGAACTTGCCTCTGTATGGGGTCCTAGCGGATTCATATGGTTAGGGGCGCGGCCTTCGGTGGCCAGACCCGCGTGCCTGGGTGCCCAGGGGCGCCCAAGTGCCTGGGTGCCCAGGGGTGCCCGGAGGTGCCCAGGGGAGCCCAACAGCCGTATAACCTTATAGCCCTACAAACCTATAGCCCTACAGCCAAATGGCCCCATAGCCCCATGGCCCAATAGCCCTATAGCTCCATAGCCCTTAGCCCATATAGCCATATAGCCCCATAGCCCGATGGCCCCATAGCCCGACACCCCATGCGGCCCTGTCGCCCTGTAGCCCTACAGCCCAACAGCCACATCGCCCTACAGCCCAATAGCCTCATAGCCCAAGAGCCCCATACCCAATAGCCCAATAGCCCTGTAGCCCCATCGCCATATTGCCTTAGAGCCCATGGCCCTATAGCCCTACACCCCATGCATCCCTGTAGCCATGTCGCCCTACAGCCCAGCAGCCATATAGCCCCATTGCCCCATGCCCCTATAGCCATATGGCCCCATAGCCATATAGCCCAACAGCCATATGGCCCTGTAGCGCTATAGCCCTGTAGCCCTATAGCCCCATGGCCCGATATCCCTATGGCCCATATAGCACTATAGCCCTGTAACCATGTAGCCCTACATCCCTATAGCCCTATAGCCCCATGGCCCTATAGCCCTATCGCCCTATATCGCTATAGCGTAACAGCCCTATATCCTGATGGCCCTATAGCCCCATAGCCCTGTTGCCCCGTAGCCATATATCCCTACAGCCCTGCAGCCCCATAGCCCTAGCCCTATAGCTCTATAGCCTCGTACCCCTATAGCCCAAGAGCCCAATAGCTCAGGGGCCCTATATCCCTATAGCCATAGGAGCTCTGTAGCCCCAGAAAAGAATTGAGTGGGGGTCGTCTCCCGTATCAGTCATACACATTACACGCACCTTCAGAAGCGCTGGAAGGGGCCAGTCGCGCAACGCAACCCATGCAGATGCCCGCAGAGCGCAATGGCACATGAGTCCGCCGTTTGCGAAATAAACGCCCACGTGTGGAAGCACCGAGAGCCCCGCCCCGCGCTCCGCATTTCAATGTTGGCCACCAAACACGCCGAAGGGGAGTGCGAAGCGTTGCGAAATAAACGCGCACTTATGTTGGGCTGCCCAGCCCTCCCCGTCAACCTTGAAATGCGGGGGATAGGGGGCGTGCTTCGTTGTCTTGTTTTCGATCCCTATGATGGGCGTTTATTTCGCAAACGGTAGTGGCGACGCGGCCCTCGCCCCCCTGATCAACCGGCCCGGTCGATAGCGCGAGAGCCCGCCCGATGTCAGCCGCGGCTGCAGGGCACCCAGAGCTTAGAGGGCACCCCTGCGAGTCCGCGAAGACTCCCTCCCATCGCAGTCATCGCTGAGACGATGCCGAAAAAACTCGCGCCGCAAGTTTCTCTGCGGCGGAAGCCAAAACAGCTTCGCGAGGAAGTCGCCCAGGACACTCGGGCGAACGCCGCGGTCTTCCAGGCTGGCGAAGAAGGAGTGGATGAGGTGTTGCGCGTGGCCGCCAGAAGCGGCACCGCAATGCGTCCAGTCGTCGCGCGCGTGATCCACGGGTCTGACGTGGGTCCGCAACCGCCGGCCCCCTGGCAATGCCTCGGGATGACGCGCGATGCCCGTGCCTTCTGGGAATCCGCGAACGCCTACTTCAGCCCGTCGACCCTCGCCGCCGCCGCCACTCTGTCGTGTTTGTGAAACCACCCGGCACTGCTTTGGATGTTGTCATCGGCCGGCCTCGCGTGGGCATGGTGATGCATGTCGCCGACAGTGCGGTCCTAGCTCGTGTTCACCACGGTGCAGCCCCTACAACGGTAACGAAATCCACTGCGGCCTTTGATTGCCCATGCCTCGTTCCCCAATCAGTGTTTGCACTGAAGGGGTCCTCGCGGATATGGAAGGATTTGGCCAAAATTTCCCACCGATTTAGGTTGTTGGCTGGGTTCCCGGGTTCCCGGTTCTGGGTTCTCGGGTTCCCTGTTCCGGGCCGATTTCGGGGGGCAGCGAGGTTCCCGGGTTCCCGGGTTCCTGGTCGATCTTCTTATCGATCGGTCTCACCATCGATCTCATTACCCGACTCTCTATCGATCTCACCATCGATCTCACAACCGATATCACAATTTACCTCACAAGCGATCTCACTAGAGATCATACGAGCGATCTCGCGATCGATCTCACTATCGATCTCATTGAGTCGATGTCACTCTCGGTCTCACGATCGACCTTACAATCGTCCTCACTATCGATCCCACTATTGATCTCACTATTGATCTCAAAATCGATCTCAAGATCCATGGTACAAGCTCTCTAATCATCCACAAATTTGGCTTTTCTCAAGTGTAACTAAAGGCGTCGGCATCGTGACAGGGAAAACTGATGACAACCCGCTGCAGCAACGATTAATTTCCCGAGCAGGCTGCCCTGAAACCAATCCGACAAGAGGCGTGATCACGAGGGTCGATGAAAAGCCTCGAAACGACGCGGAGCAAGCCAGACAATCCGCGAGGCACCCTGTTCATCATTGAGGACCTGAGAATACCTAGGCAACGCCTACCAGTGTCTTGGGGCCGAACGTGCTCAGGTAAATCAAATAACGCCCAATATGTATACGCATCGTCTCCAAGTCGTTGTCTGGGCGGATAAGGCTCGATGGATTGGCTTCGTCACAATATGAAATGATCGACGCCTGGCCCCCTTAGGGGGGGCGCATTTCTCACGCAAAAGATCTCCACACCAAGGGATCTTGCTGCGCACATGGCTGACCAAGGCCACTGGATGCGACACTTCCCATTTGAACGCGTCGAGCGTTGCGACGTCCTTTTCCTGTGGTAGCTCAAAGGCCTGCAGGAGGCTGCCGAACGGCGTCATCGCGTTCACCTCCGCGTCCATCTGACGCGCCAATTCTTGGCGAGTCACGTGCCACCCATCGGTGCTCGCCGCAATGCGGGCAGCCTGACGCACAGATAGGGAGGGGGCGTCGACAAGCCATTGAGGGAATTGCCGCTTGTCGCTATGATGAGCCATCTTGGGCCAAAACGGCTAACAACGGGAGGAAGCGAGAATGGAGGAAGGAGGGCAAGCATGCATAAGGTCAAAGGGGAGAGGGACAAAAGATGAGGAGGCGGAAGGCGAGGAGGAAGGACGAGGAGGACGAGCACGATAAGGGGAAAGACGGAAAGGGGAGTGAAGATTCTCAGGAGGGATGGGAGGGGGGTACTGTCCCGCGGCGCCGGCAGGCTACGACGACCGACGCCGACCACGACCACGACCACGACCACGTCCACCGACGCCACCGCCGCTGATGCTGCCGCTGCTGTTGTTGCGCTGCTTGATGTTCCCTGTGCTGTTGCTGTTGCTGTTGCTGCTGTTTTGATGTTGATGTGTTGCTGTTGCTGCTGTTGCTGTTGCTACTGCTGCTTGTTTCTGTTCGTTGCTTGATGTTGCTGTTGCTGTTGCTGTGGCTGCTGCTCTTGCTGTCGCTGGTGTTGCTTGATGTTGTCGTTGCCCTGGTTGATGTTCTCACTGTTGCTGTTGGCCAATATGTTGTTGCTGATGTTGCTGGTGCACCTGCTGTTGCAATTGCCCGTGCTGTTGTTGCTGCTGTACGGGCGCTGCGACTTGGCGGTTGGCTAAGGGGTGGGGTTGTTAGTTGGGGCGCGGGGGTGAGGGCCTGGCTCAGGAATAGGGCTGTGGTCTCCTAAATGCAATCCCCAAAAGGGCCCAATGGACCTCCGCGAAGATTGCCCCACGGGGCCTGGGCGACGACGACGACGAACGACGAATGATTACGCCGACGACGATCAACGAACGACGATCATTGAACGACGAACGACGAACGACGAATCAATGACGAATAAAGGCGACGACAACTGAACCGTGACTGAATGACACGTGAACTTAACTGAATCGTAAGTGAACGTAACTGGATCGGGAATGAAAGTAACTGTACGATTGATAACTACATCGTAGGTGAACAAAACCGATGACATTCGCATACATGTTGAATATCTGATTAGAGTACGAAAAACTAACTAGTTATAAATAGTTGGCGGCGGACTGTATATATTTACATGTAGTGTTATAACATGTCTGTGTATGTTATAATTCAAGTATAACTGGGCCCTCAACTACATCCGAAATGCATCTAGTTCGGCTGTTCAAAAGTATACGTGGACGTCTAATTAACAGATACACGCAATTTATAAATTGACGTTTAATGTATAACCTACCTGGCCCCCGCGGGAAACGTCAAACCGTTCAACGTCGACCGACTCTGGGTCGCTGGCGGCTTTCTACGTGAAAAGCCTGCGGCGGGGTCGCCGCCGAGTCGACACGACGCGAACTCACCGTAAGATTCATGGCGACGGTTGGGCGCGAATTCATCTGGGGGCGATACATGGGCGGGGAAGAAAGGTGCCCTGTTTGGGCCCCCCCTTCTCGCCCCCTCATGAATTCGCGCCCAACGACGGACCCCAAGGTGATCTCCGGAGCCGGCATCGCCGCGCCGTTGACCACGACCACTGGCATCGCACTGCCCCCGCAGGCCAGCTCCCCGGGCCTCTCCAGCTCCGCAGGCGCCACCACGCGCAGGCCGTACGGAGCGAGCCGCGCCTCGAGGAGCTGGAAGAAAGCGGTCTCTCGGGGGGCGTACTCGAAGGTCAGAACCTGGCCGCCTGTGCGAGGCGGGGCCTTATCCGTGTCCACCGCCTGGGGAACCGACGCCCTGGGACCCCTGGGGGCGGCGTGTTTGGATACAGTCGGACCTGGGACAGAAGAACATCCTTGACAAACACGAGACCCTCCGCGGGCCAAAACGCACAGAACATCCAAGAGCATCCTCCCCAGGATGCACCAGAACAGCCCACAAACACAAAGAACATCAGGGTGCCCTCCCCGAACCGAGCTAGATCTTATACCTCGGTCCGACTGTATGAAAGTGTTGGCCCCCGCGGGCCCGAATCGCCCGCCGAGGTCCCGCCGAGGAGGAGGAGGAGGAGGAGGAGGAGGACGAGGACGAGGAGAGGGAGGAGGAGGAGGAGTAAAACCCAAGAATCATCAACGATGATGGGATATAAAAAACCCTCCCTCCAAGCTCCCTCTCCATAGGCCCCTATAATAATTCATTTCCATTGAGGGAACTGCCTCGTTGGAAGATCACCGTTTGAAGACCCTGAAAGATGCCAAAACATTTTTTGGGGGATTCCAACGCCACGGGTCAACCTAACTGTTGCGTCTTGACAGTCTTGCATCCTGCATCGTGCCAGAACGCCATTCCTGGGACTTCAACACCTCGAATCAACTTAACTGTTGCACCCGCATTTTCCTGAATCCTTCCGAGACACTATTTCTTATATGTTGGCCATGGGAATCCGTGAAACACTTGCAAAGTTTACAAACGAATGTGCGCGACGCTTTGGCGAGAGCCATATTGAAAAGGAGCCGCCCTCAATGTGCAAAACTCGTGCAAAATGTATAAACAAATGTGCGCGGCGCTAAAGCGAGAAACACATGTTGAAAGCCACTCGCCCTCAATCCGTGAAACTTTAGCACATATTCAAAATGAATGTGCGCGGCGCTAGGCGGGAACCACATTTTGAAAACGGGTCGCCCTCAATCCGTGATTTGTTTCGCAATTGTTTAAGAACGAATGTGTGCTGCGCTAAGGCGAGAGCAACACTTTGGAAACGAACCGCCCTCCATATGTGAACCTGTTGCGAATTCTCAAGCTTCAAGATCATCAATGGTGAGTAAGTCTCAGGCGAAACGCCGGCCCGCCCTAACAACTGGCCTCGGGGTGCGACAGGGAGAAGTTACTGATATAAGGAAAAGGAATGGAGGAGGATGAGGTCCCTGGAGATCGATCCTCCGGGCGGTGGCCTTGTGGATAAATCCCCACCCTCGGAGCCCGGAGTGCCGCGGAGCCCCGAGGCCAGCAGCTCCACGCCGCCCCCCTCGCCCGCGTAGAGGTCCAGTGCAGAGCTCACCTCGCCCTGCCGCGCCATGCACCACGCGGCCCGGCCCAGCTTCTGGCTCGGCCGGAAGGCGTAGTGGGTCGCCTGCTCAAAGAAGCCCTCCGGCACCTGCCCCCCCTCGCCCTGCAGGCACCGCACCAAGCGCTCCCGGATGCCCCGCGCCGCGGCGCGGAAGGCGTCGTCGGTGCCCCTGCAGCAGCGCTGCGGGCTGTAGAAGGAGTCCCAGCACCCGGGCCTGCCCCAGTCCCCGCAGCAGGCCTCGCGCATCGCCCGGGCCTCCTCCGGCCCGACCAGGTCCTGCGGGGCGAGGGCGCCAAGCAGGAGGAGGAGGAGGAGCACAAGAAACAAGCTCGGGTGTCAGCGCGGAGTTCCAGGAGCGAAGCCAAGATCCAGGACACGCCGCCGTGGGGAGCCCATCAGCCAGCAGCGTGTTACTGCTGAAGACACACGGGCGGTGGGACAGGGACGAAAAAGCAACACGCTGACGGGCTAACAGCGGCAACGTTTCCCTGATACTCCTCCTCCCTCCCAAGAGCGGAGTGCCAGCGCTGACCGACCCAAGACATCCATGCGGAGCTCCGAGAGCTTATTGTCTGTCGCTTCCTGACAGGGGGGCATGATGATCCGGAAGCACCGAGATTGAAACGAAAGACCCCTCCTCGCCCTCGCTCTTCGTTTCGTTCTCCACCCTGGTTCTCTCCTGGGTGACGAACAGACGCTGCGGGCCAGCTGGCGGGCGGGGCCTCCTATCCCGATCCCAGTCGCCGTGAGCCAGTTGCCCCAGAGGCCCACGGAAATCTCATGATGTCGAGGCCTCTGGAAAAGGGACAAACGCAAAACTGCTACCTTGTTTGATGAACAACAGAAATACGCAAACACCTGAATCACTAACATGTCCACGGACGTCGATCCTCCTTCCTGCTCATCACCCGCCATTTTGCCTTTCCTCCTTCCCGGCTTCCTTCTCCTCGGGATCCTCGTCGTCCTCCTCATCTTATCCCTCCTCACCTGCCCTTCGTCCTGCTGTTGCATCCTCCCCCCCTCCCCCGTCCCCCGCTATGCCGCCACGTCTCATCCTCCTACTGCTGCTCGTCCTGATGATCCTCGCGCTCCATTATCAGCCCGCCCCCCTCTTTCCATCATCTTTCATCCTCATCGACGTCAGTAACGTTTTGGGCTCAAAAGCCCAGCCCGCCCCGACCCCGACCCCACCCCGTGCCAAGGACGGGCCGCAAGGGAGGGCCTTCACTGCCTCGAGCCTTTTGAAAAGGAAGGGAAACCTGGGACGTCCCCCCCAGGACTTGGGATGTGAATCTTCGGGGGGCCATTGTGGCGCACCCCTACCAAAACCGCCCCCCCCCCGCCCGCAACATCCCAGGCTCTGGGCCCAAACAAATTACGATTATCTCGGCTATGTGAAGACATGTGTTTCGGGGAGGCCCTCCCCCCCGGCCGGGTAGCTGGTGCCCAGCGTGATCAGGCACAGAGCTCGGATCTATGCGTGCAAGAAGGGCGGACAATGGTAGCGATCTCTGGCGCTGCCCAATGGGATTCGGGATTCGAGGTTGGACAGCTTGGACTGGCGTGTAGTGACAGTAGGCTCAGGCGCTGCTCAACTGGGGGGCGAGAGGCGAAGCTGGACCCCCTGTCATCTGGACCACCCTTCGGAAGCAAAAGAAAATACCCAGGGACGCACCGACGGGGGAAAAGATGGCCGAGACTGGGATGGCCTGAGGCTTGCGGAGGCGGACAAGAAGGATGGGAGTGTGGAGGAGACGTGGAAGAAGAGGAGGAGAAGGAGGAGAAAGATGAGAAGGACGATAACCTTTCCGGAGGAGGAGGAGGAGGAGGAGGAGGAGGAGGAGGAGGAGGAGGAGGAGGAGGACGAGGGAGGTGAGAAGGAGGTTGACCCCCTCGCGCTTCACCTTTCTACGATCCCCTCAAATTCCTCCATTTGTTTTTACTTCCCCGTCATCCTCGCCCGCCTCCCCTCCTGCACCCGAGTCACATTCGGCACTCTTCCGCCCCCCTTCCCCACCTTCTATATTTTTACCTTCGAAGCCCACCTTCGGCAGCAGTCGGGGGTTGGAGCGAAAGATCGCATGCGACGTTCTTTCCCCCGATCCTCATCGAAGCAGAGCGGCCCCAGGATGTCGGAGCCGAGGAGCACCTGCCACCCGCGGAGGCCTCCAAAGTGGAGCGCCAGAGCAGACGGCGCCAGAGAGTCGCACCGCATCGCCGACGCATCACCGATGCACCAGCACCGCTGTAAGACGAAGCCAGGACGAGGATCATTTCGAGTGGGGATATATCGAGGATCTATCAGATCTCGCGGCTCTGGAAGATGTATCAGGCGCTGCTGCCTTCTCAGAGCGTTCTGGAACGCTCTGAGAGCGTTCCAAAACGCTCTGGCACGGATTATTTTTCGTCCTAGCCCCGTCCGATGCTGGGATGGAGAGAGGCGGACTCCAGAACGCGCCGCATCGCCGATGCATCATGCAGCGCGGCGCAGCGGTGCAACCAATGACGGACCCACCCCTCATCGACATCCCAGAAGACCTTGCAGCACGGTGCTTCGCCGCACGGTTCTGGGACCCTGGAGGCCCCAGTCGTCCGAGACATCCTTGGGAACGACCCTGAGCCCCAAAACCGCGCGCCCAGCCCAGGTCCTCACTGACTCAACCGACGGTGAAGTCACCACACCATCTTTGGATTGTTTTGACAACGCGGCTCCCCAAGGAAGTCTGGACCTCTTTCGGGAAACCGGTTTTCCATCCTGGGCCCTCTCTCGACGGCCCCGCCAAAGCACCGGGGCGCCGAGAATCAGCAAAACCCTGTTCGACGTCGTGGTTGTTAGTTTCTTCACAACGTTGTGATACGTGATCCTTCGGCGGCAAATCCAACTGATACTAATTGAGTTTTCACGACGCCAAGATGTCAGGGTCCGATGGCCCCCTTTCCGCTTGCAATGCCAAGGGGCGTCACCATTGCGGCTAGCGTGGAGGAGCAGAAAGAGAAGTGGGGCGCGGGAAAGGTAGCGGAAACGTAATAGCAGCATAAAAAGGAGGAAGAAAAAGACGGAGGACGAGGGCAAACAAAACGGATAAGGACATGGATAGAGAACGAAGGGGGGAAGGAGACGGCGCAGGATGAGGGGGGGAAGCAAGCTGAAGGAGGAGGAGGAGCAAAAGGAGGAGGAGCAGAAGGAGGAGGAGCAGAAGGAGGAGGAGGAGGAGGAGGAGGAGGAGGAGGAAAGCAACTGGGGCTCAGGCCATTTTGGCGGAGCACAGGGCTCAGGCGCCGCGCCCCCCTCGCGACACTTTCTCGTGAACGCTCCCGCGGCCAGGCCCGCGGCTGAGCATCAGAGGGCGCGCGCGACACACGGCGCGCTCGGGGCGCCGCAGAGGCTCCCCCGAGCCGGCCTGGCACAAGAGGCAGCGGGCAGAGCGGGGGCGAGCTCGCCTGCTCCTCAGCGCGTTCCAGGCCAAGCGCCTCCTCGAGTCGCACCACAGCGCGATGGGAGGAGGCACGTGGACATGCAGGCAGTGTGAGACCAGGAATCCGAACTCTCTGTGAACCTGTTCTTGCGGCAACGTGTGGGCTCCTCGCCCTGACCCCACCAGACGTTCTGCCAACAGAAAGAGGGACCAGAAGAAGTCCGCCAACATCAGGGAACTGATTGCGCAGATCCCAGTGGCAGTACCTGATGAGGCGATTGCTAACATCACGGTGCGGGAACCACCGCCGCCAGAGGCGGATGAGCTGAAGATCGACAAGTCGAAGGCCCAGTCGAAGCTCCAGAAGTTTGCCAACCTCCTCGTCGCGGTTCGTGACGCAGGGAAGGAGGACCCTGCCCTGGAGTTCGACATCGGCGTGCTCAAATACAGGATGAGCGCCAGCAAGGACTCGGAGAAGCAGCTGCATGAGCTGAAGGCCCAGCTCATCAGCGCCAAGGAGAGGCTCGGCAAGATCCGAACCAAGGTCGAGGAGCTGCTGGACGAGGAGGCGACGCTCTGCCTGATGGTGCAGAAGCTGCAGAACTCCATCCAGCAGCTCCGTGAAGCGGAGGACGCGCCAGACCACGATGAGGACTGGCTGATGGCCCCGCCAGGAGGAAGCGAGCACGGCCTCAGGGCCGCCAGCAGCGCCCAGAGGCCATGGGTGCAAGCGGCGGCCGAGAGGGCGGCAGCGCAGGCAGAGGCAAAGGCTCAGTCAGCCAAAGCCGCGGCGGAGGCGATTGCGAGCAGAGCGCCGCCGCCGCCGCCGCCAATGCCCAACCAGCCACCGCAGCAGAAGTATGCAGAAGTATGTGCACCAGCCGCCTCAGAAGGCGGCCCCGCGCGCAGCCTCTGGGGCGACGCGCGGCCAGGCAGCCGCAGCAGCAGCGGTGCCGACGGCGCCGGAGCCCGCCAGCCCCCGAGGCGCCAGGCCTAAGGGCCCGCGGGGTGCAGGAGATGACGGCCCAACGGCAGCGGCCATCACAGCGATGGCGGAGCAGATGAAAGCCGCGCAGGCCCAGCAGCAGTCCATCCAGGAGCACCTCTCGAGGATGCAGACGGGCCATAACTTCCACGCTTTCGCCCTGGCCAGGGTCTTGGGGTTGGCATCGGCGCAACGGCAGGAGATGCGCTCATGGACGCGCAGACGATTCAGCAGGCACAGCGGGCAGTGATCACGGGGCCCCCGCCCCCCAGCACGAGCCCCCCTGACCATCAGGGGTTGGCGCCAGTGTGCACGCCGAGGGATGCCGCCCCGACTGCGCCAGGTTTTGGCGCAGCCCCCCAAGGCTCAGCGCCGGCCATGGGGCCGAGGGCGCCTCCCCAGAGCAGCGCGAACATGGCGAAGATCGTCCAGGACCCGCACGGAGACTCAGCACCGTCGCGCTCGGCAGAGGGCCCTGTGGCAAAGACGCCGCCACCGAAGAGGCAGTCGGCATCGCCGACGCCAGCCAGGGCCCCCAGCATTGGCGTGGCAGCCGAGACAAGGGCCCAGGCCGAGGAGAAGGAAGTCCCAGACACCCCGAAGGCAAAGGGCGTTTCCAGAGTGACAGCGGAGCTGCAGAGGAGCGAGCCCAAGGAGGAGGTCATGCCGATCGACCACGCTGTTGGTTCCGACACAGCCAATGATGGCGGAGGAAATCATTCCAGGGCCAGTGCACCTCTTGCAGCACATCCAGGGGGCCTCCATCGACTTGACCAGTCAGACGCAGCGCTCCCCCACGCCACCGCCGACGCAGCGCTCGCCTGGGTCGCCAGTGGACCCCCCCGCAGCCAGCGCCTGCGACGCTGTTTCCCCCAGCCTGGGCAGCAGCATCGTCGGCCGCAGCGCCGCGCCAGCAGGCAGCGGCAGCCCCCTCAGCGCCGGCCGCGGCGGCCTCGGCGGGACCGACGGCAGCGGCAGCGGCAGCAGCAGTGGAGGCACCTCCTGCGGCTTCGAGGACTCGACCGCTCGACGAGGGAAACAAAGAGGAGAAATTGGGGGACTCGCCCAACAGGCCCCCCCCCCCCCCCAAGAAGATGCAGTGCCAGGGGTACGAGCTGGAAGACGGGTCCAACCTGTAAGCCCTAGCAGGGTCTCTTGGGGCCCAGTCGAAGTAAAGCGGTTTGACATGCATGCACCGATAATTGTCCGACAAGCCAAGGGTGCGCTTTCTCGGACTTGTTTCACTAGGCCGATTCTTAGGTCGGCCCCTGCCTCGGATCTCTCGTCCAAGGGTCATGGTCATGAGAATTCTCAGACAAATAATACCACCTCTTCGGCCGCCACTTCAGGTGATACCATTGAGGACTCATCTTCATCTTCCAGTCGGCCCAGCGGCCGAACGAGGTATCGCTTGCGGGGCAAGACCTCGAAGGAACATCTTGTTTCAGCCTCGTCCTCGCGAATTGCAGCGTGCTGTGCCTGCTGAGCTAGGACACGAGGCCACCCAAATGAAATTACAGTTGCGGTTGCGCCAGACCCCCCTCCACCGCCGTCGCACCCCGCCCCATCCAGGGAGCAGCTCGAAGCAGTTGCTGGGGTGAGTGTGCTGGCCTTGAGGGAGGGTGGTGGGTATATCACTCCCCTGCACCTTTACCCTTTACTTTTCCAGTATCCTGCGAGCAATGGCAGTGGTCACTGTGGTTTTCAGGAGGCAGACAGGGTATATCAGGTTTTACTTCAGAGCATCAGCTGGTTTGAGCTTTGCAATGACGATTTTGGAGACATCCCTTTGCATCGCACTGCCAAGTTTGCTCTGGATATCTCAGCGCGCGGGGCACATAGAGCACGGCCAGTATATATTTATGTCGACGCCTCGTACAGGAAGACGCTCAGGGACTCGGCCTGGGCCTTCGCAGCTGTCGCGGTCTCGCCCGATGACGCGGTGAGCTTCCTCGGCTGGCAAAAAATGTGCGCGTGGGAATCCACAGCTTTGCAGTTTGAAAAGGATGATAAAACTAGCACGACTATCGAGCTCATGGGGATCTGATGGAGCTCACTCTGGATATTGGGCTTCTTCGGACCGAACACGGTGCATTCTCCCTCAACATTTGTCATTTTTTGCGACAGCCAGCCGGCTGTCAACATCTCCTTGGGTTTGGAGGTCCCGTCGGAGAACCTGCACCTGGCCTGGCTTACATTTCACGTGTACCAGTGCGCGCGCAGGAGACATGGTACGATGCTTGTGCATGTGTGCGGTCACACTAGACATCCATGGAATGAGTTGGCAGACAGTTTAGCACGATCGGACCGAGCGGTTGGGCGTTCACCCCCGCCGGCCTTGCGCGAGGCTCTCAAATACACTAACGACCTCGAGTGGTGGTGGCTTAAGGGGGCACCGTTGACCACGCGTGCTGCATATCCATCAGGCCCAGATAACTCCTTTCGGTATCCTGGGCGCCCTCAAGTTTCGGTGGAAACGCTAAAGGAGACTGTTGGCCCCCAACCCTCGCAGACGTCGGCCCCCAAATCCAGCCAGTTCAGCATCAGTTTGAGGCTCGCCACTTTCAACGTCAAGACGGGCAGGGATGCGGAGGCCACGGCTGCAAGACGCGCCAAAACGTCGGGCGAGGTTCTCAGAATGCAGTTCGCACAGAAGCGTTGTCACACTGTTGGGGCCCAGGAGGCGCGAAATCCATCGGGGGAAAGATGCTCTGCTGATTACTTTGTGCTTTCTCGGGGTCTGATAGTGGCAAGAACTTGGGCGTGGAGCTCTGGACCTCTTTGCACCTACCCTACGGGCGACGCGGGGATGAATACCTTTACTTCGAACAGAAACATTGTAGGCCGCTGTGCGCTACCCAGAGACACTTGGTGGTTGGCTGTTGTGCCCCACCCTTTCGGAAGGTCATTTTAATTGCCTATGCGCTGCACGCTGGGGGCGAGTATACCCCTCAGCAGCGGAAACAGTGGTGGCGGGACCTCATTGGGATCTGCCGCAAGTGGAAAGTTCAGTTGCCTTTCCTAGACGCGAATGCCAGGCTCGGAAGCATCGTGTCGGACGCAGTGGGAAGGGGGGGATTCAGGCAGGACGAGGACGAATCGGGAGGGCTGTTCCACGACATGCTCCTGGAGACGGGGATGGCCGCCGCCAACACACTTGTCCCCTCCCTTAGCCAGGACTCCTACACGTTCGTCGCGTCTAAGTCCGAGACCCCACATATAATCGACTATACAGCGGTCGAGCAGAGCATGATTCCCGCACTGGACCAACACCAGGTTCGATATGACATAGATTCCTTATGCACTGGCAAAGATCATCACCCTGTCTTCTTGCGCTTCGAGTCCCACGGCGGCGCAGGGGCATATTGGTTTTGACGTGTTGGGCCCACAGGACCCTGATAAGGCAGCAGCTTTCAGGGCGCACTTGGCAGGTTTCCCCGCGGTGCCCCACCAGGTCGACATGAACCAGCACTTGCACGACATTATCCAATACATGTACGTGGGTGCCCAAACTTGCTTCCCTAAGCCTGCGCGGGTCCCGATCAAGCCGTGCGTATCTCAGGATCTTCTTGGGGTTATTATCTTCAGGAGGCAGGTGCGACAGGCATGGCGTCTCTGGGGCAAGCAGGACCCTTGCGGTGTTAGGAGGCTGGTCGCCACGTCGCTCGAGGCGGGGGCCCCCCATAACATCGCAGATCTCGAGTTTGACTTCTCGGTTTCGGAGCTTTTTCAGGCCTTCGTCCCATGGGAAACTCAGAGGATGACAGGATGACGGCGAGCAAGCTCGCCGAGCACATGCTTGGTTTCTTGGTCAAGTCGGAGCCGGCCTTGAGAAGGGCCTCGAAGCACTCTCGCAATAAGCTGCTAGACGACCTCGCGCAGCAAATGTGCAGCGCCAAGTCTTCCCACGAGAGTCGCGTGGAATGGAAGGTGTTGTACCAGCTGCAAAGATTCGGGGGAAAGCGCTCCAAGTTCCAGGTCGAGGGGTTGAGAATCCGCCGTGGTCCTCAGGGCGAAGTTCTGGCCACTTCTGGAGATCTCTCGGAGGCCCCCACGGACTACTTTGCTGTAGTCGAGAACGGGCAGACACTCAGCTGGGAGGAATTAGTGGACCGCTACAATGCCCTCCCCGAGCGTGGTAACGTCTACCCCAGGGAGTTGGACATGATCACCCCCTCTCGCAGACTCAAGCATGACATCATGAAGGCAGCCAAGAGGAGAGGAGCTGGACCAAACGGGCTCAGCAACGATCTCTTCCAAGTCGCTCCACAAGAGTGAACTCAGATATTGTTGCCGCTGTTCGTGAAGATAGATATGGCGTCCAGGGAGCCCCTGCTGTCCAAAGGAGGTTGGCAATGCGATCTACACAAATCTGGATCCCCTGAACCCCTGGTCCACTATAGAGGCATCCTGCTAGGATGTCACACGGCGAAGTGGCACCATGCCTTCCTCAGGAGCAAATTGCTAGATGCATCGTTGCACATGTTGTCGGTGGTCCAGCAGGGAGGTCCCCCTCAGCGTGGCACTGACATTGCATCCTTGCACCTTCGATCGGCCATGCTGGCAGCCAAAGCTAGGAAGCGCGCAGACCTGTCGTTGTACACTGATTTGAAGGCGGCATTCTACTCGGTCATTCGAGGGCTTGTCGCCAGAATACCCCAGGACAGCGAGGACATTCAGAACACGCTGACGGACTTGGAGGTGCCAAGATGTCTCGAGCCACTTTGCCATGCCCTCGTCGCCAAGCCTGGCGCCCTGGACGCGCTCGAAAATAAGCACCTCCTGGAAGCAGTGGTAGACGTGATGGAGTGTAACTGGTTCCAAGTACGGGGGAGCACTAGGGTTGTTGCCCCCCGCCTAGGCACGAGGCCAGGCATGCCATTAGCGGACCTCCTGTTCATCATAGCTTTCGACCCTATCATAGTTGCTGTCAATAATAGACTAGGCGCTCTGGGGTATCTCCAGAAGACCAGGGATGTGGACCCGTCTCAGAGAATCTTCAGAGGTCGAGAGCACGAGCATGCAGAAGAGGATGTATGGGACCCTGCCTTCATGGATGACCTCGTCAATGGCATCGAGCTGTTAGGCGCTAGGCTCTGGAAGGAGGCGGCCATTTCCCCTGTTACGATAATGTACGAAAGAACCAAGTCTAGGGGGTTCACCATGAACTGGAAGGCGGGCAAGACGGAGCTCATGGCCTTCTTCAGCGGCACAGGCCCCAGGAAGGCCCGATGGGGAGTGTGCGGCCCTGGCCGCCATAGGTCTCCTCGCTCCTTCCTTAGGCGTCTCCCTGTGCCTCACTAGGACCTATAAGCACTTGGGCAGCTATCAGGACCATCAAATCTCTTTGGGACCCGAACTGGCACACCGATGCCATCGGCAGCGACGTCCTCTCGGGGTACTGGGGCGCACGGTTTTCCCTAGAAAGCAAGTCAATTTAAAAGCCAGGCTAATTTATGTTACCTCTTTATGCACTTCGCACCTTCTGCTTAACGCCCTTACTTGGCACAAGCTAAGTGTTCAACAGATGACGACCCTGGCGCACAATTATTTGAGCCCGTTTCGGTTGGCGGCTGGGCTCGGCTACGATTCTACTTCAGGATTGGCGGCTGCGGACCACAGGGTCTATGTCACATACGAGATCATGCCCATTGAGCTGGTGTTGAGGCTTAGGCGGCTGCGATTTCTCCCCGGGCTTCTCAAGTCGGCGCCGGCTTGCTTGCTGGCGATCCTTGACGAGTTAGCATCAGTGCCCGAATCGTGGTCCGCATTGTGCTGCGATGACCTCTTGTGGCTCAGCAGACATGTGAATCTAGCCAGAGAGTTCCAGCCCTCAGGGCCCCCTGCGTGGTGGCTGTGGCTCCTGAGGTCTAGCAGTAAAAAGCTTTGGAAGCGAATTTGCAAGCGAGCGGGATCTGCAGCTAGAGCTAAGTTTTTGGACGATCAGCGTCACGAAGAATTCAGATGGGTGGCGGAGGTGCTGCATCTCCAAGGGTCTTGCGCCCCCGCCGTTGCTTCGTTCGCCGTCGGCCCTTGCCTTGTATCCTTGCCTGGATTGTGGGGCGGTGTTGGCCACCAAGGGCGCATGGGCTCCCCATATTTCGAAGTGCCACCCCCACTTAGACCCCGCCCCCAGCTACGCGTCAGGCACCGTGTGCATGGCATGCGGACTCAACTTTCACACGCGCCTCAGATTGCTCAGACACGTTCGGCGTGGCTCGTCGAGGTGCCTGGCGGATCTCATGGCCGTTCTCCCCCCGTCGAGCCCCGAACGCGCGTTCCAGGCTAGGGCCGAGGACGCGGAGCTAGCTCGCATGCTCCGTGGGAAAGGCCACTATGCGGAGTCAGCTCAGCTGCCGCCTGCCCTCACGGTAGGCCCTTGGCTGAGGGGGGCGGCTGCTTCCAAGGGCCTTCCCTCAAGCACGCCGAGGATATCCTGTCGACCCGCGTGTATCCAGGAAGAGGTACCCACTCAGGCGGTAGTTCACCTGCCCGCGCCCCCTGGCACTAAGTGCATTATGATCCTCCGTGCAGCTCCTAGGAGTCAAGGCGACATCCAGGATAGAGCGGAGAGTTCCAGTGCCACGGCGGGGATGAATGTTTTTGTTCTGTCATTCAATATCCTCGAACTTTTCCAGAATTGCATCGAGGGGTGTCATGCGGAGCTGTTGTTCATTGCCAATGTAATCCTGTCTGGCCGTGTTGTTGGTCTCTTGGCATACCTCCCTCTTACCTCGTGGGGCCCCGCCCCCCGCTGCAAAGCCAGGGGGGGGGGGGGGGGGGGGCGGGCCTGTCGTGGGGCATCGATGAGCCGCGGGGGATTTCAGGTAGGTCGCCTTCGGAGTGGAGGCAGCTAGAGCTCGACAATGCGTGCCTTCGGGCGGCGCTGACGCTGGCGCTGTGCGCGGCGTCCTCGGGCCTGGCGACCATGCTCACTTTAAACCCACCTACTCCGCAAGCCCATATGCACTGTATTTGGAAAGTCCCCGAGGTCTGGTTTCTGCGCTCCCTGTCGGCACTGTCTCCGACGCTCACGTCGAGCTGTGTGCCTATCGGGGACCGTCAGTGCCTGTTCTTGAATGCCGCGCCGACTTTGGCCCCTCCTCCTGACAGCAGCCTGGCTGCGTTCTACCTCGCTGCTGTTATCACCCAGGCCGCCTCGCAACGCTGTGCCCCCACGCCTCCTGGGGATGCATGGTTAGATGCGTCAGCTGCCCATCTCTATGCCCCGCTGGATCCATTTTGCGAGTCGGGTTGATGTTGGCCATTGTTGCTCTCCTTGTCCCCCGCTATACTTGCCGCCTTCTCACCGCTGGCGCATGCATGAGTGGGCACCTCAGACGTTGGTCTTCAGGGCTGCGGGAAGAAGAAGGAGGAGGATGGGGGAGGAGGAAGGAAGGAGGGAAGAAGTGCCAACAAACTAGTTAGGACGAGGACGAAGACTCTCCCGCGAGAGAGCGGCATCCGCGCGGGCGCGCGGCACGCGCGCGCTCGAGCAGCCGCGAAAGCACCGGGGGTCGACGCGCGCGCGAAACGAGCGGCACCGCTCAGGCGGACTAGGTCACGCCTGGTCGCCCGAAAAGGCGAACTCGCAGCGCCGCAGGTCTCAGACATTGGGAAAGAGGGGGGCGGGGGCGAGAAGCCGCAGAGGCTGCCGAAGCGCCGCGAGGACGATAAAAAACGAAATTATCCCAATCGCGCGCGAGCAGCTCCGAAAGCGCCCGGAACCGACGCGCGCGCGAACCGAGCGGCACCGCCCAGGCGGATGAGGTCACGCCTGGTCGCCTGAGAGGGCGAATTCGCCGATCCCACGCTGAAGGACCATGCGAAGTGACAAGGCCTTGGTGGGCGGCCCCGACTAACACGGATCACTCGAAGGGATTCGCATCCAAACAGGTAGCGACAAGGCGGTCGCTGGCAGTAGCGGAGAAAGCTACTTAGGCACGCGCGGCCTCAGGGAGGGCGACCAGGTCGTTGGTGGCGGCGGCAGCCGAGCCTCGCAGGCGAGGGCGGCAGGGCGCCGCCAGCAGACCGTTGGCAGACAGGCACGCCCAAGGCCCTCAGCAAATGATTCCACCGAGCACGGCAGCCGCCATGCCCAAACGGGGCGAGAGGATCGGCGGGGCTCAAACCACCCCAGACCTTTTCCCAAATCCGGAAAGCCGAACTGTCCGAACAGCGCGCGCGCTCGTGCCGGACGGGCCCAGAAGACGTCGGCGCCAGACGCGCATCCACCTCCCCCCCCATCCGCGTCCGGGCGGTCGCTCGGCAGCGACAGGTCACCACGGCACACGGGCAATAATTCCCATGGCCTCATGAACATCGTAAACCCCGCGCGCAGCGGGGCTGCCGTAACGCGCCAATGTCGTGAGAAGCATGAGCCCGCCGTCGCACGCAGAAGGGCGCGGGGTCGGCGCGTCGAGGCTTCCACCTCGGAGTGGAGACCGTGCCCGCTGGCGGCGAGAAGGACTTCGCTGGGGCGGCCCATGCCAACCGAAGAAGTCGACCTGGAAGTGGCCTCGCTGCGCGCCGCAAGCGGAAACGATGCCGGAGCGGACGCTGCCCGCCAAGGACGCCAGCGCGGCGCGGGTCGAATAACCGAAGCACACCTGGATTACGGCGAGCCTGCAGAGGGCGGCCGTCAGCGCCAGGGGCGCGCAGACGATGCCGATCCTGCCTTCGATTTCGGCCTCGCAAGCGGCTTCCTACATGGGGGGGCGCCAGGGCGAGGAGCGGCGCTAGATCATGAAAGCTTTTGGTGCCCCGTGTGGTCGTCGATGTTCAAAACCCAGACGAAATGGCCTCGGGGGAACGGAGCGCGATGCGTCGCTTGCTCTGCGGGTGGAGAGCTCCGAAGCTCTTCAGCACCCCTTCGTGAGCCGCATTGGAGATCTCCACGGCCGCGTTGTCGCCCGTGGCAAATGCATCAAACGCGGTGAAACGTCGAGCCCAGCCAGCTCGGGGCGCCACCTGCGAAAGGCCATAAGACGATCGCCGGAGAGGCGAACTCGCGCAGCATTCCGCTGAGCGCGGGCTGGAGGCACCCGAAATGCGCAGTAGAACTCGCGCAGGTCGCCGCGTGACACAACTAGCCACTCGCCTGGGGCGAGGCCCATGCGGCAGAGCAGGAAGCCCTGGCCAAGGCGCTGCGCGCTGGGGGGGTGCTCTGACAGCGACTGTTCACCACCGCGGGATTGAAAACCAATCGATCAAAATCGCCGTCCTCGGGGGCCCGGAATGCACCGCGCGCCTCGCCCCCGGCGAGGTCCGAGGAAGGTGTCATGCTCAAGGCGCCGCAGGAGTCCCACTTCCGAAGAAGCCCCCGCAGCTCGGCGCGGTCCACGCGGGCGCGCGCCCCCCTCTGGCTCGGGGGCCAGTCTGTCGACGGGAGGCGCGCGGCCCCTGGGTCGCGAAAAACTCCGCGGACCCTGGCGTCGGACAGGCGCGTAGTGGGATCGAAGGGTGGCGAGTGGTCCCGCTTGACGCGAGAGGCCCCGATCTTGCGATCGCATGGCCTACACCGGGCGGAGTTCCAGCCCGCGATGGAAACGCGCCGACCGGGCAAGCCCGCGCGCGGGCGGGCGCGGCGGAGGAGAGGGGCATGGAAGCCTCCATAGCAACGACATGGGTCGCCAGGTCCTCGAGCGAGACTTCCGCAGAGTCGAACTCGATAAAAGCGCGACCCAAGTCGCTCTTGCCACCGCGGGCAAGGCGAACTGCGATCCAGCACAAACACTCGATGCGATTGCGCATGTCCTCCCGGTGGGGCGTAGACGTCGCGCGCGCTCGAGCTTCGGAAGGGGCGAAGCTAGGCTTACCGAGGGTCAGCCGATTCAGGGTAGCACGTCGCGTCGGAGCGAGCACGGCGCGCCTCGCGCGCCAGCGCCCCGGCGCGCGACCCGACGACGCAGCGTCGGGCGGCGGCGGAAGGTCAAGCGGGGGGGGCGCGGTCAGGGATCGCGGGGCAACTCGCAAGAAGGGAGATCGCACCGAGGCGACGCGCGCAGAGAGGATCGGGTGAAAGAAGACAGGGAGCAGCGAGCACCCATCCCAACCTGAGGTAGCGCGGCTGCCCAGCGGGCGACGTCGATGCTCGCGCCTGGAAAAAGGCGCAGCAAGGCAGAAAGGTCCGCGACGAAGGGCGCGGCCTTCGCAGGGAGTGGTGCGGCGCCGGCAGGCGCAGGCGCCCCCGGATCGAAATCTCCCGCGGACGGGTTAACGCGGGAGGCTTCGGAACTGGCGGAGACCCCAGGGGACAAGTCAACCCGAGAGGCCTCGGGCGCGGCGGCGCCCCCTGAGGACAAGTCAACTCGAGGGGGTTTACCAATGGCAGCAAAACGGTAGCAGCGAAGGGCGGCGCGCCTGGACCCCCGAAGGCCGGGGCCTCGGCGGCGCGGTGAAACTGGCCCAGGTGAACAAGCGACCCCAGGGGGGGGCTTCGAACCGAGCGAGAGACGCGACAGCGGAACGAACTTTCCCCTGCGGGGCCGCAACAGCAACGCTGAAGGAGCGCACTCCTATTTTCGCGGCGCCGCTCAGCCCAGGCGCGCCTCGCAGCGGCAGCGGCAGCGGCATTGTCTGCGGCGACTCGCCGCGACTGCGCCCCTCCGCAGTCGCGCGCCAGCCGCGCGCGAGCAGCCCTCGCCCAGGGCGAGATGCCCGCGAGATCCCAGCCGCGCGCCCCGGCTGCAAGGGCCCCCGTGACAGCGTGAGCGCCAACTCTGGGAGCGGCGGTGGAAGCGGCGGGACCTCGGCCTCGCGCCCCGCCGCGGCGGCGGCGGGCGCCCCGCAGACGGCGAGACTCGGCGAGGGCGGCGCCGAACGGTTGCGCCGAGAGGCGACCCGCCTGGGCCAGCGAAGCCTACGTCGGCCCGGGCGCCGCGCAAGGTGGGGCCCCGTGGACAGGGCGCGCCCCCCCGATCGACCGGCCCTCGACGGCGCGAGCTCCGCCCTGCGGCGGCGCGGCGCCCTCGCTGGAGGCGCGCGCGCCAACCAAAGGAGCCGTCGACCGGAGAATCGGCCGCATGGCGGGCGCTGGGGCCGCGGGGCGGATCCGCGGTGATGATAGTCGCGGCTGACGGCGCCTGATTGTCCGCGGGCTCGCCCGGCGCCGGAAGGTCGTGGCCGCGAGGAAGAGGGCGCGAATCAGTTGGCGCGCTGGTCGTGAGGGACGCGGAGGCAGCTCTCAACGCGTCGCGCGCGCGGAGAGCTGAAGGGCGACCGACGCGCGCGAATGCCGCTCCGTGCCGAGCGCAGCGAGCGCCCGCGCCTGCTGGGATAGAATCGCCCGGGCCCGGCGCGTCGACTCCGCGCGGAGGGCGAGTCAACGCCCCGAGCCAGGTCAGGTCCTCTGTCCAACAGGCGTCGGGGGTAGCGGGTAGAGCCCGGCTGCATGCGCAGGGGCCGCGGTCGAGCCACTCGACGCGACCTCCCCCCCCGGCCGCAATGCGCGGCGGCGGCGGGCGAGGCGGCCGCGCGGAGGGCAGCCGGTGCGAGAGCTGCCCGAGAAACGGCGGCATCGTCGGCGGGCGCTGTCGCATGGCGGGGCCAGCAGCGGCGAGGAAGGGGGCCGAGTAGCCCGAGCGGCTGCGGAACGTCGCGGGCGCCCAGACGCAGCAACGGATCTCCAGCGGCTGACGGGCCGACGCCGTCGGCGAGGGCACTAGGCAGCGAGAGCCCGACGGGATCGCCGAACCAGGCGAAGTCACAGGCACCTTTCCCCTCTGGTCCAGATCCTTCATTTTCTCAAGTGCAGCGTTTGACTTGAAAAAAAACAAGTGCACTGCAGTTGTTTATTAATTAATGCATTGTGTTGCATTTGCCTTGAGTTGCGCAAGATATTTGCATGATATTGCTTACATAACATATGTTTTTGTATGTGTTTGTACTTTTTGCTCGATTGCTGATCTTGCCTTCTGCCGCTGCCGCTTGGCTTCCGCCGCGCCCGCGCGCGCGGCCGCGGCGCCGCAGCGGCGCGGCGAGGAGGCCTCGAGGAGGCCAGAGGCGCCGAGGCGGCGCAGGCGGCAGGCGGCGCAGAGGCGGCAGGCGGCGCCAGGAGGCGGCAGGCGGCGCCAGGAGGCGGCAGGCGGCAGGCGGCGCCAGGCGGCGCCAGGAGGCGGCAGGAGGCGGCAGGCGGCGCCAGGAGGTCGGCGCCAGGAGGCGGCACGCGGCGCCAGGCGGCGCCAGGAGGCGCAGGCGGAGGAGGCGCAGGCGGAGGAGGCACAGGCGGAGGCGCAGGCGGAGCAGGCGCATGCCGCCGCCGAAGCGCGAGGCACGGGCATTGGAACAGAACCTAACCAAACCTAACCCCCAAACCTAACGCACACAACAAACAGAAACAACGAAAACGTGAAATCTCCTGGATCACCAGGCTACTACGCCTGAGCAGCATCGGATTCCTGTGGGTAAGTGTTGGCGCAGTTGCTCTCGGGCCTGGAGGAAAAGAGAAATCGTTGCCATCGTGATCAGGAACGTACGCACCGTTTTCTTCGACAACAAATTGTACGAGGGGTAGAAAACATGTTTTTGATCACGATGGCAACGTCTTTTCTTTTCCTCTATCCTAGGTCAGCGATTTTGATGTTTTGGTCGTTGGGCCAAACGACCCCCGCGACGAGTTAGAGTACCTCTGAGGCCATCGGATCTTCTGAAAATAACAACAATGGTAAGAGGAGAGCCGGTGGGAACCAGGAAAGAGGAGGAGAAGGAGGAGGAGGAGGAGGAGAAGAGGAGGGGAGAGGGAGGCTGAGGAGGCGATGAGCAGGAGAGGAGGACAAGGAGGAGGAGGAGGAGGAGGAGGAGGAGGAGAAGGTGGAGGAGGAGGAGGAGGAGGAGGAGGAGGAGGGCGCTGTCGCTCGAGCTCCGGTGAACCCCTTTAGCGCCTCGCATTTCCAGCGCGTTGGAAACGCGTTGGAAATGCGATGGAATCCGTTGGAGGCGGAGTCCGCCGCGGAGCCGAGGGAGAGCTGCTTCAACAACGCGGCGAAGCTCCAGGAGGTCTGGGCCCCGTTCGCCAACGTGTTCAACGCGTTGGACTACGCAGAGAAGGTCACTGGCCAGAAAGATCACAAGGTGATCGCACATCACGCCGACCTCCTCAGGGCCACGCGCGCCCTGGGGAGGTCCAACGTGAACCAGGAGGCGGCCAAGGCTCGAACGGCAAGGAGGAGGAGGAGGAGGAGGAACAGGAGGAGGAGGAGGAGGAGGAGGAGGAGGAGGGGCAGGAGGAGGAGGAGGGGGAGGGAGGGAGGAGGGAGGAGGGGAAGGAGGAGGAGGGGCAGGAGGAGGAGGAGGAGGGGGAGGAGGGGCAGGAGGAGAAGGGGGGGGAGGATGAGGAGTGGGAGGAGGGATGAGGAGTGGGAGGAGGGATGAGGAGCGGGAGGAGGGATGAGGAGGAGGAGGAGGAGGAGGAGGAGGAGGAGGAGGAGGAGCTGAGAAGCAGCAGCAGGAGGAGGGGTAGGAGAGGAGGAGGAACAGGAAAGTGGAGGAGTCCCACCCCCGCAGCGAAGGCAGCGCTGTTGGCGATCGCCCGCTCCAAGGAGAGCGAATGGCACCTCGCCAACGAAGTGGAGCACTGGGCAGTTTCGCGCAGCCGCAGGGTTCGCGCGATGCTCAGTCACGTGAGGGACGCGCTGACGCCGCGCGAGGGGAGGAGGCGCATGGGGTTCAAATGCAGGGAGGGGAGGAGACGGTAGGACGAAAGGGGGAGAGAGGAGAGGGGGGATGAGGGGGGAGAGGGAGGAGGAGGGAGGAGAGGTAGGAGGAAGGAGGAGGAGAGAGGATGTCAGTTTCTCTCAATTTCCAGCTCAGCTCAACCTCCAGCTATCCTCTTCCCTGTCCTCTGCCGTCCCGATCGCACCCGCCCGAACCCCTCTCCTGGGAGAGGGAATCGAGGGGGTAGATTTTCAAAACCCACTGTCAGGCCGCCAAAGTGGGCCGCGGCGTTCCTGGAGGAGGAAGACCAGCAGGAGGAGCACCAGCAGCAGCAGCGGCCCAAGATGGCCGCCAAGGACGAGCGCGCGCTTCCGATTCTCGAGGAGGTCGGGGAGTGGCAGTTCGGCTACGACGAGTCGATGAAGGCCAATGGGGGAGGGCGAGAGAGGGGGGGATGAGCGGAAGAGGAGAGGAGGAGGAGGAGGAGGAGAATGAGGAGGAGGAGAAGGAGGATGAGGAGGATGAATGCGACGATGACGAGGAACAACGGAGAGTCTCGAGAAAGAGCAGATGGGGGAGAGAACAATGATGTGAGGTAGGATACGGGAGAGGAGATCAGATGGAAAAGGGGGGTGAGGAAAAGGGGGTTGAGGAGGAAGAGGAGGAGGAAGATGAGGAGGAGGAGGAGGAGGATCAAGAGGAGGAGGAGGAGGAGGAGGAGGAGGAGGAGCAGGAGCAGGAGCAAGAGGAGGATGATGACGAGGAGGAGGAGGAGAAGGAGGAGAAGGAGGAGGAGGAGGAGGAGGCGGAGGAGAGGGATGATCGAGGACGCAAAGGAGGAGAGGAGAGAGTCTATCGTAGCCGCAGGCCGCCTGGAGGATCAAGAAGGGCTCGGCCAAGTCTGCGCTGCCCGAGTACACGCCTGCGAAGGTGGTCGCAGGCGAGGAGCTGCTGATCGCGACCTGGCCCTGCGGCGCAAGCTGGAAGGTCATCGGCAGCAGCGCCGAGGAGGAGGCTGCGTTGCAGAGGGCAGCCATTGGCCAATTCACGCTGCGTGATATTCACGGCGACAACGGCAGGGTGCTTTGGTCGTTGCGCTTGGTGAATCACGCCAAGCGTGGATCGTGGCTGGTGGTCTGGCGCATGCAGCCTGGGGGCAAGCGTTTCGAGCAGTTCATGCAGATGACAGGGTACGAGAGGCTCGAGGACGCGAAGACCTGCATGCTGAAGATCCTCGCCGATCTCCACGATGGCACGCTTGACAAGGCGGCGGCGGAGGAGGCCAAAAAGGAGCACCTGAAAACGAACAGGGCGAAAGGTGCTGCAGTTCTCAAGAGGCCAGGCGCAGCTCAGAAGAGACCTGCTGCGGCTGAGGCTTCGCGAGGAGGCGCCGAGAAGGACGGCGAGGTAAAGAAGGAGGAGGAAGAGGAGGAGGACGACAAAGTAAAGAAGGAGGAGGAGGAGGAGGAGGAGGAGGGCAGCGCCGCAGGAGCAGACGACGCCAGCGAGGGCAACGGCAGCGAGGCTGAGGAGAAGGGCCAGGGCGACGAAGATGAGGGCGAGGATGAGGAGGAGGAGGAAGAGTCCGAAGAAGAAGGCCGGAACGGCCCTGAGGGAGACGAGGAGCCCGCGATCACCGAGGTGAAGACGAGGCAGAGCCGCAAGAGGCAGGTGCCGACGCCAGCTGAGATGCCGCGGCCCAAGGCGTCGAAGCCTGCCACGGCGCCGCCAGAGGAGGGCCAGGCCGTTCGGAGGAGGCCGTCGGCAAAGAGCTCAGGAGGAGCCGCCGCGCTGGCGGGCCAGCAGGCCGCTCGGGGGGAGCAGCCGCGTTCGCCAGGAGGCTCTGAGGGCGGCGGCTCTGAGGGGGAGCCCGCGCCCGGGGAGAGCCTGCTGGATTGCTGCTGAGTGCGAGCGCGCAGCAGCACCTTGGAGCGCAGTCTGGCGCCTGAGGTTCTTTTGAAAAGGTTGAGGGTGCTCGAGGGGAGAATGGCGAGAAGGGCGAGGAGAGACGTAGGGGTGGAGGAAGGAGGAAGTCGATCAGAGCAAGCCGAAGAGGGAGGGTTGAGGGAAGGCGACTGAGGAAGTGAGAGGCGAGATAAGGAGGGCGGAAGGAACAGAGATGAGCGAGGGAAAAACGACCGATGACGACAGCATGACGGGGGACCACAGGAGCGCCTAGGCTCAGGGGGGTGGGCGGGGAGAAAGTGACGAAGTTCTCGAGGTCGGTGATATTTTCGCCTGGGCGGAGGGGCGCGGGGCCCCACCCGCTTCATCTCCTCCTCGTCCTCTGCGTTCTCCAAAACATCTTCCTCTTCCTCCTCAATATCCTACTCCACCCCTCGTTATCCTCACTATCCTGTGCCATCCTCTTCGGCCCTCCCCGTGCACATCGTCCCTGACTTCACCGTGGCTTTCGTTCCCATTGTTTTTGGTTTCGAACCTCAGATCCATTTCATTCAGCTCGAGCGAGATGCCCAAGGTGTTAGCGGGAGGGCCTCCGACTAAGAAATTCTGGGCTACACCGATCGGTCGACTGCTCGCCATGCCGTCGCAAGAGACCACCGCATCATCCATGGCCAGCTTCTCGGAGCCGCCTGACGCGTGCCCTAGAGACACGCAGGGGCTCGATCGCGCCAGCAAGCTCACGCGCTGGGCCTTGAGGCGGCAGGAATATGAGGCGGAGAATCAGGCAGCCCTCGCATCGGCACTGGCTGAGGAGGCCGCGAGGGAGGCAGCAGCAGATGGAGAGGAAACGCCTGGAGAGGATGAGCACGAGGAGCGCGCGGGAGCAGGGGCTGCAGAGGAGGAGGAGGATGAGGAGGAGGAGGAGAAGGAGGTCGCCACGGCAGAGGCAGCAGCAGCAGGAGAGGCTCGCGCTGAGGCAGAAGTTGCACCGATGGAAGTGGATGGCGCCGACCTCGAGCCGACGCAGCAGACGGCAGCCAAAGGTGGCGGGGAGGCAGCGCCAGCTGGGAAGCGCAGCAGTGCAGTCAATGACACAGAGCAAGCGAAAAGGCTGCGCACTTCGCTGGACATCCCCTCATCACCAGAATGCATTCCTCTAGACGGACCCTCGACTGCCGAGAAGGCGGAGGACACGCAAGTGGAGTCAGTTCACTCGGATGACGACAGGCCCGCAGAGCAGGAGCGCGTCTGCGGCGATGACACCGAGGAAGACATAGAGAAGGCGATCCTCCACAGCCAGAACACAGCGCAGCAGGACGAGGCAAAGAGGCTGGAGAGAGAGGAGGAAGAGGCGAGACTTGCGATTGCCGCTTCGCTCGAGCAATACAAAAAGAAGTACGGCCACAGCCCGAGTCCAGAGCGCACCAATTCCCCTGGCAGAGCTTCCAAGGATCGCGGCAGGCAGGCATCGGCGGCACGGCCGAGGCCAAGGCCGCCGCTGCCGCCGCCGCCGCCGCCACCGCCGCGGAGGTCGCCAGAGAGGTCGCCGCGAGGAACCGACCTGGACAAGCAGAATGAGGAGATGACCAGCGCGTTCGCCGCAGCAGCAGGAGAGGATACCATCCCGTACGCGCCGATCACGCCGCAGAGGGCCTTGCAGGCGGAGTGCCAGGCCGGCGGTGTGAAACGGGGGGAGGGAGGCGGGTGCAGGACGACTGTCAACATCCATTTCGGATCGAATCGGATCGAGTCGGGATCGAGCCAACATCGAGTTCGAGTCGAGATCGAATCAAGAACAATCGAGTACACTCCGCTCGAATGGAGATCGGTTCTCTGCTGCTTCCTCATGTCTCCTCGCCCTCTGCACGCTTGCTGCATAAGAAAGAAAGTCGCCTGCTGCGTGGTGGATCGGTTGGGCCCTGGAAGTGCGGATGGGCACCTGCATGGGGGGGGAGGTTGGGGGAGACGGGGGGGGAGTGAGGGGAGGAGTGCATTAGGTAGGAGGAGAGGGAGGTGGATTATAAGGATGGATGAGGAAAGAGGGGAGGAGGCGACGAGATGAGGTCGGCAATCAACAATCCCCCAGAGGCCACCAAGGCGAAGGTTGTGGTGGCAGCGCCCGTCTCTGATTCCGACTCCGACAACGCCCCTCTTCGCCCTGCCAAATCGACATCGTGCGCTGCACCTCCTTCGAGAGCGGGGACTCCTGATGAGACGCCGCCTAAGGTGTCGCGCCGCCAGAAGGCGATGTCCGAGGTCGAGGGCGCGGCGGGGGCAGTGGAGGACACTGAAGGGATAACGGATAACATAGGACACAATATGAACTGGAGAAGCTGAGGATGGAACCAGGGAGTAGGAGAGGCTGAGATTGAAGACCTTGTAGGGGGATAATGCACCTTTGCAGGCCGCAACCATAACCACTGGAAACCATAGAGGCCCCGTAAGCAGACTCATCTCCGACCAGATGCCAGTATGATAATTTACAATGACAAAAAAAAGCAGTGTCACGTACATATATGTTTACAGCCCCCGAGCGCCCCAATTCAATCCCAATGCAATTCCAACGCAATTCCAATGCACTTCCAACGCAAATCCAACGCAATTCCAACGCAATTCCAACGCAAATCCAACGCAAATCCAACGCAATTCCAACGCAATTCCAACGCAATCCCAACGCAAATCCAACGCAATTCCAATGCACATGCACGTGTAATATTACTGCAATTACGTAGCAGCCCACATGCATGTTCAGTTAAATTGAAATGGCAGACTGGCGCAAAGCGTGCTAGCAAGTGAGGGTGAGTCTCGCAGCCAGGGAGTTTAGACCCTTTCCAGTTCCCGACAGAAACTCATCGACTCGCAGCAAGACTTTGATGAGAACGCAAAGTACAAGATTGCGAAGGAGATGCTGGAGCTCTTCCGTGGAGACTTATTCAAGAACTTGCTTGAACTGAAGGGGTTCTCTTTACAGAAGGCGCCAGAGTGGCCAGATGATCCTGAGAAAGCTGGCATGGAGATTGGCATGCAATCGCAGATCGACAAGTTGAGCGAGAAAGATCGTAAGGAGTACGACTTCTGGGCCTCAGTCAGAGACGCAGGATTCAAGATCACGACGGACGGCAAGGTGAATCCACAACAAGCGGGGCGCTGGCAACGCGCCCTGCAGTGCCCGAAGCGGCGCAAAGCATACGAGGCGACCATCGGCAGAGCTGCAAAGGATGAGTTTCGGAAGAAGTGGGCGATGGACACCCACGCGACCGTGACTCGGAACCTTGTGAAGATCACGGAGGAAACGAGGACCCAGTGGAAGGAATCGAGCTACCTCCCCATTGGGAGGATAGCGCATCTAGAGGGAGGAGGGAAAGTTGGCTGGGCGAACGTGAACAGCTGATCATCTAGTGCGCCTTCACGTCATTTTTTTTGTTTTTGTTTTTTTGTTCGGAGGGGCATGGGACGTCTTGGGCGGGGGTGTATTGGCCCATTCGATTGAAAATGCTGTCCGTCATCCGAGTGGTGTGAAAGCTAGTGCCATGACTGTTCCGAATTGCCAGCCAGGCAAGCAAGTACATGATCAAATGCATGGCGATGGGCCCCCCATGGGTCATCTACGACGAGTGGACTGAATCATTACGGGGATTATACGTGGTCAGCGGCCTGCGCGAGACTTTCTCGACGTCGTGGAGGGAGCACGTGGAATGGTCTGAGAAGCCCGACGAGGAGAGGAGCGCCGAAGGAGGTTCCGCTGCTGAGGAAGGTGCTGGCAAATGTGCTGGCAACGACGGCAACCCGAGCGGCGGCGGCACAGGTGCTGGCACTGGCGCTGGAAAGCGCGGGCGCAAAGGCAAAGGCGAGGGCAATCCAGGAGGAGGCGGCGGAGGAGCTGGCGGCACGCTGGCGGAGGGTCAGCCTGCGCCTGAGACCCCAATCGAGCCTTCGTCTACAGTCGACAAGAAGAAGAAGACCCCGCTCCAGCTGAGGATCGTCGAGGCCCGCACTGTCATCGCAGCGTACAGTACCCTATCTGCACAGACCAATACGCTCCTGGCCGCGATCGATCGGAACCCGAATTGGTCAGGTCTGAATCCAGATGTGCTGAAGGCCAGCGCAGCTGCAATGAGGGACAAGCACACAAACCTTGAGAGCAAGGTCAGTGAGGACCCCCTTGTCGCACAGGCCATGTTCGAGAACCTTGCGACCTTGCAGAAGCGAGTGCCTGAGAAGGACATGTGGTCCCTGATGCAGAAAGTACTCGATGTCAAGCCGTTCCTGGGGGAGCTCGAGAGCGAGGTCCAGCAGGTCATGGACATGTCCCGCGTGAAGCGTGAGAGGGATGCTAAGGCGCAGGCTGACGCTGCAGCTGCTGCAGGCGGCGGCGGGGACGAGGCTGGCAAGCCTCCTAAGCGCAAGAAGGGCAAGGCAGCGGCTAAACCTGCGGCTTAGGCGCGCGGGAGAGGCTGCAGGATGATGCTGCTGCTGCTGGGGGCTTCAGGGGTGCTGCGGCAGCCGTGAGGCGGGGAGGCCAGAGGAGGTTCGGCGAGGAAGCCTGAGGAGGAGTCGAGGCTGCGCTGAGGAGGCCGCGCTGAGGAGGAGCCGAGGCTGCGCTCGCCACACCTCCGAGGGCTGCGTCACGGCGAAGCGCCGCGCGGAGCATGGAGGGGAGCCAGTTCCGAGGTGCTTAGCTGACGAGACTCTGTGCAAGTTACTTTTGTGATGTTAGTGCTCGCGCTCGTCGGTGAGTAGTAATCGTGATGGAGGGGTGTTAACAACCAAAAATCATGCCAACCATGTCTGCCACCCCAAAAAAAGGCTTCTGGACGTTTGGAACTGGTTTGAACCGCCCTGGGCATCCAAAAACCACCGTTGGATTACCGTTGGAAATCCGTTGGAAATCGACCGTTGGATTACCGTTGGAAATGTTCACGAAACCTGTAAAATAACAGTGTTTCGACCGTTGGATTTCGCCCCAACACTGCCGTTGGATTACCGTTGGAGTACCGTTGGAAATCAGACGGCCCCAACGGGGCCGGTAAAATCCGGTAAAATCCGGTAAAAATGTAAAATCTGCAGCCTGCGATGAAAAAATCAAGGCAATTTTGTTTTTTCCAACGGTTGGGGCGATCCTAACATGATCACGGGGGGATGGTGCTTTACCTGAGCGAGAGCGCTAGCTGGCATATTTATTCGGGGGGCCGCCTGCTCTCTCCTCTGGAGCACGCGGCGCATCTGTATCTCGATGCGGTCGCGCATAGGGGGGCAGAAGACACTCCTTTTGCAGTTTGAAGCGGCTGGCAAAACAACACTGGGGAGCTTGAGGGGGCTTTGAACACTCAGTCCAGGTTCGGAAACTCAGACAATACATCCAGGACCCCCCAGAAAGCAGGCAATGCCAGTCGAGCGCCGATGCTGCTAGTGATATCTTGACACTACGCTCTGATGTGCGAAAAAAACGTAACTGGTATACGTTGCAACGCACGTCCGACTGTTGCAGGCCCCTGAAGATAACCGAGTCACTACATTCAAGATTGCAGCCTGTCAGTTCTACATGTCTTGCTCCCTCTCCCATCGCGCTCTATGTCTCTCTCGCTCTCTCGCTCTCTTTCCCGCTTAATTCGCCCCTCTCTCATCAATCCTCTTCCGCCCCCTCACCCTCCCCCCTCGACCCTCAACATTATCCTCCCTATACCGTCTCCGTCCTCCACGCCTCCGTCCACCATCAACGTTGGCATCATACATATCATTTGCGTTTTCTTGTCTTCCGTACCAGCCGATTGGGAGGCTCGACGGCGCACCATGATTCCACCACCTCCCCCGCAGTACAGATTTCATGGTGACCAGCAGAGGTCACCGACCGACGTGAATTCCGAAGCATGTCGCGCCGCTGGCGCAGATCTCTTGAAGTTGCTGCTCCAATTTTATGGGTCGTCTCGGTTAACGGCGAAACAGTTCTGCACAGCTTGCAAATTATGTTCGGACGCAGGCGTTGCAGGCGGCAATTTCGCCGCGTATGCTCAGCCCGATAACCTCCAATCTGGGAAATACCAACGGCATTTGGACTCAGTGCTCCCGCAACCTTCAGATTTATATTACGTGGATGTTCCCATGAACCAAAATAGATCGCATAGGCGCAGTTTGCGACAGATCCCCGTGAAGCTCGCATACGAATGCTTGGTGGATGAATGCAACGAATGTGGCGACACGGGGAAACTGCTGACCGCTGCTGCCCACGAGCGAGAGAAATGCGTGCTCGACCTTCCCGTGTACAGCGAGCACCCCCTTGTTCAGAAGGCGCGGCGCACAGGCGCTCCGTTGCCTATTCCAGTGGCGGTGTACGTCGATGGAGTATCATATTCCCAGACTGCAGCTGGGCGGTCGGATAGCGTCACGGGATGGTGGATGGGGAACTTGCTAACAGGCAAGCGTCACTTGCTCGCGACGCTTCGGAAGTCGGACGAGTGCTCCTGCGGCTGCAAAGGATGGTGCAGCGTCCAGCCGATATTGCAAACTATTTATTGGCAATTGGAAGCGTTGGCAGCTGGTGCTCGACCCGACCGACAGCACGATGGACAGCCGTGGCCGAAGGAGCATGTCCCAGAGGACATGGACCTTGGCTTGTCGGCTTGCGTGTGTTACATTAAGGGCGATTGGTGTGAGCACACGCGCACCATGGGGTTGGCAGGATGGAACCAGATACACAATCCTTGCCAATTTTGCGAATGTTCGGGAGCCGACATGCATAACCATGACGCCTTGGGGGAATCAGATGTGACCAATCCGTGGGCGGCTAGGGCGCACGGTGATTACGAGGCAGCGTGTAAAAGGTGCGAAGTGCACGTCGATCTCAACACGCCCGCAGACCTCGCAGAGCTCAACTCGAGGCTCCGGTGGATGCGGCCTGGGGGTGGCAAGAAACAGAAATCTAACCTTGCTGCTCGCGGGATCGGGACAGAAGTAACAGTGGCAGGAACGCGCCTTTTGCCAGGAGACAGACTGGAGCCCTCAGCCATTGTCGGGGACATAGGCAACATCACACGTCTGGTTACACCTTGTAGGGTAACTTTTTGGAGGCAGAGAGTCAGCCAGAATGGATACCCAATGGATCCGATCAATCATCGCAACCCATTGTTCAATGACACCTTGGGCACAAGCCCAGCGAGGTCGCTTGCAGTGGACATCATGCACGCTGCCCACCTGGGTGTGATGCAGAAGTGGGTCTCGGCAGCAGCCTGGAGGATATTATTGTTGAATGTGCATGATTTCCCAGGAACTCAGCCACATATTCTGGATCTCGGCATTCGCAACATGAACGCTTGCTTGAGACGCTGGCAGCAGGATAAGCATATTCCTTTTGGTAACCGCATTTGGGCCGTCACGCTCAAGATGCTCGGGAAGATCAAAGGCAGCAGTATCCAGGACAGCGTTTTTTTCACACCTTCAGACAATGAGGTTTGAAAGAGCGGGAGAGGTAAACGCCAACAGAAACAGCAATTCCAAGAGAGAATGAGAGACTGCGAGAATCGCAGACATACACAACATCACACAGTGACGTCGGAAACCTGTGTAGAAAGCTATTCAAACAAACATACAGACAGACAGACAAACATACTGCCAGTCAGAGGTAGAAAGAGATACAAAGTGCGAGAGATAAATACATAGATATACAAAGGTAGAGAGAGATATACATATATATATATACACAAAACAAATGCTATCCAGCGGCCGCTGCACCCTGGTGGCACAATTAAACTCAAAGCCGCGGAGACAGCGCTGATGCTGGATTTCGTGCTCGACCACTTGCAGGTCCTCGGAGGAGCTGCGGTATTTGGAGGCGCATTTCTAGGAGCAGGCGTGGCGCTGCAATCGCTCCTGGGAGCGATCCGCGAGGAGCCGTGCGTCGTTAGCGACGCGGGCCACCAGGCGATGGTGAACCTCGTCGACGTCCACATCAGGTGCTGCAAAGCGTCTGGAGTGGCGCTACTGCCTAAGCATCATCTTCTGTGCCATTTGGTTGAAAGGACCGCGTGGGCCAAACTCGCATAACATCTTCATCTCCAACCGACAACATCGCATCCTCCTCCTATCTCCCTCCTCCCCTCCTCCCCCTCCCCCTCTCCTGTGGCCCCTGATGTGTCTGTCCTTTCCTCCCATCATCCCATCTCTTGCCGCCCTCGCTCCTGTGGCGACGCCCCCCCCCCCCGTCTGCGTGCAGCGCACCTTCTGTTGGTGGCGAGGGTCTCAGGAACCGCCAGCCCGCAGAGCGGGCGATCAAGGTTGTAACCGCTCGCCACCCGACACAGGGAGGGTGGTCAGCTCTGGGCCCAAGGGGGCGACGGGGATTGACAAGGACGAGGGGCAGGAGGAGAAGGAGGATGATTGACACGATGCAGAGGACGTTGTTTGTATAAGAGGTCATGTTGGTACAATCGAGCAGCTTTCCCTGCCGCATCGCCGCCCGACAATTCCAACGCTGCCCCAGAGGAACCCCGAAGCAAACCCAATGCAATACCAATGCATCTCAAATGCAAGGCCAATGCGTCCCCAACATATATAGGGTTATAGTTATAGTTGGTGTGATAGTTTGGCTTAGTTTGGTGTGTTTAGTTATAGTTGGTGGGATCGCGTTTCAGATGACCTTGCGTTTTCCAGGACACCTTTCCACGGGAGCCCCAAAATGTACTCCACGTTCGTCGACGAGACATTGAACATGCTGCTGCGCGATTTCGCGCGTTTTGCCCACCGCAGCACGTTTGAGCAGCGCATTTTCAATCTGATCGAACTCGTCAGACGACTTGAACTTTCACCGTGGATACAGGCATCCTCATGTTTACCACTCATTGCTTTCAGGCGGTGATTGTGCTGGTCATGCTGGTTCGTGATACCCTGGGTGCACCGACGGATGTGTGTCAGGCAGCGTTGTCATGGGCGCAGCACCAAGCAGTACGTATTGCAAACCATGGGGTTGTAGCTCAGCTTGAGAACATTGACCAGAGCACCTTGGTGCTCCACACGTGTGCAGCAGCCGTGGTCAATGATTTGGATGACATCCCTCGGGAGCTGCACTTCGTCGAACTTTTTTCTGGCGCAGCAGGCACTTCACACATGCTGATATCACGTGCGAATCTTCGAGCTCGATCATTTGAAAGAGCTGATTACAATTATCAAGATGCTTGCAAACTGGTTGGCATGCTATACGCAATGTGGCTTGTCGCCGCTACCATCGAGAACGGGTGCATCCACTTCAGTCCCCAATGCAGCACGTGGATCACAATGACCCGTCAGAGTACTTTGAGGAGCCGCCAGGACGTCTTCGGCAACAATGGCAGAGAGGACGTGATGGAGGCGAACCACGTTGCATCGTTTGTGTCGGGCAGGGAGGGGGGCAGAGCGTTTTTCTGATGATGATGATGATAATGATGATGATGATGATGATGATGATGAGGATGAGGAGGAGGAGGAAGAGGAGGAGGATGAGGAGGATAGGAGAGCGACGTGCGAAGGAAACGACGCAGGGAGCCAGCAGGGCGGAACACAAACAGCGGGCGTTGAGGACAGAGGCCAGTGATACAGAACGTTCGAAGGGAAGGGGGTGGCGCGGGAGGGGGGAGGGGCAAGGAAGGAGGAAGTCGAAGGGCCAGAGGGTGAAAGGATGATGGGCGCAGAAGTCGGTCACACCATTTCCTTGGGCATGCGGATGTCGCAGACTCGTTAGATAGGGGAGGCGATCGAACGAGGACGCCTCGAACAAAATCAGATGTAGGCATAAAAATCCGACGGCGCCTCGTGGGCGTCCAGAGGCGATCGAACGACATAGCACGGATTCACGACGATCCCCGTCGTCCTTGTGAACGTCCGTCCCCGTCAGTCGTCCGTTCCATCATCCCGTCGTCACCGATCGTCATTTCTCAGTCGTCCTCGATCGTCGTCTTCTTTGATTTCGCAGCGTCTGGATATGTTCGGGCAGGGGAGGTCTTACCTGATGGGGTTCGCAGACATTCGGAACGTTTGCTTCATGACCGAACAGCCCATCAACTCGCTGCTGTACAAACATGCGTCTGTGGAGATGGCCATCAGGCTCACAAGGGCAAAGCGTTTCGTGACGAACCTGCGAGCATTCGGTGCAAGGACCATGAAACCAATAGAGTGTTTCACTACACTCCCATTCGAGAGGTGCTGTGAGCTGTTGCAACGAAACCAGAGACAAGCTAAGGCTACGATGGGTGGAGCGGGCGATCGACTTTGCGTTGAGTCAGCTCGTTGCATGCGTGAACTTAAACGCAAACACTCTGAAGAGTCCGAGGGCTCCAAAAATGGATGGGGCTCATCTCAGGGAACTTGGGTGAACGGAGCTAAACGTGATTTGCAAAGCTCTGCTGAATACCCGAAGGATTTTTGTCTCAGGTATGCTCAACTTGTTTGCGACACCCTGGGCGTAGACGCTCGCTTTGATGAGGAGTGAACCAATGTCTGACTAGAGTCGCCCACTCTCGACTTATCTGATCTGGAGCCTGTGGCGTTGTTTGCATGATATTTGGTATTTTGTTGGTTTCGTGCGTGGGTTAGCCACGCATGGCGCGACGCCTGTTCGGCGATCTCGGATGCTCGTGCTGTGGGGCAATAAATAAGTTCGACATCCCCCCCCCAAAACGCAGTATAGTCATCACCCTTTGCCATGCACATGCAATTACAACGCAAATCAAACTCATTGCAGCAGCAACTCCAACTCAATTCCAACGCAAACCCAACGCAATCACAATGTAATTCCAATGCAATTCCAATGGTAGACTGAGTGTGAGAGCAACGTTGTTCAGGTTGGTTTCCAACTTTCGGTGCAGAGGCACCTTCTCTCGCCACGGCTGATTTCGCTTCGGAAATTCTGGCCAGATGCACCCCTTGCAGACTGATATGAGCTGCATAGTTCGTTTGCTTCGCCACAGCGAATGCGTTTATTGAGAATGCTCGGCAGGAGCAGGCGATTGGGGACATGGAGGGGATATAGAGTGAACGAGGGGATGTAAAATAGGGCGAGCGTGTGGGGGAAGAATGTAGCAAACGGTGAACGTTACTCGAACATGGGGGAATTGGGTGGAGAGAAGATGCTCAGCTGAAGATACCCCAAACGTTTATCTGCTCGAACCTGAAGGCAGCGGGGTGGCCGCCACCGTCCGGTAACAGCCCCTTTGAAGGGGCCTCGGCCGATGGCGAGTCCTGCCAGGGGCGCTGAGGCGCTGCCCCGCGACGACAGCGAGCTCGCGGCTGCAGGCGGCCAATTCCCGACTCACCCCCAACATCTTTTGAGTTCCCCCCCCCCTCTGTGCGCTGACAGGCGGCGCCGCGACGCAGCGCGGCAGCAGGAGGCGGCGCTGCGACGCTGAGGTGCAGCCAGAGAGCCAGAGGAGGAGGAGGAGGAGGAGATCTCCGAGCAGCAGGTCGCGCCAGCAGGAGAGGAGGACGAGGCGGAGGAGCCGTTCCAGCCGTCGGAGGCGCGAGAAGAGGAAGATGAGCACCAGGCCGAGGAGGCGGCGCAGTCGGCGGTCGCGGAGGCGGCGTAGTCGCCAGGCTGAGGAGGTCGAGGAGCGCATGCTGAGCGCAGAAACTAAGAAGAATCTGCCGATGGCGATGGCGTTGGTCCAGGAAGCCAAGAGAACACGCACGCGCGCGCAGCTCTTCGAGAAGGTCGCCCAGATCATGCATAAAGATCAGAAGGCACCAGCCCCGATCAGCTCGCCCAAAGAAACCACAGCTCCCGTACGACAAGCAGCGAAAGAAGATCACGTGGAGAAGCCGAGCAAGCCCGAGATAGAAGCTGCTTTTCGGGGAGACCCAGCTGCAACCGACAAGCTCATTCGAGCTGGCTGGAAGTTGTCAAAGGTGATAAGTTCGACAGGGGTGGTGAAGCGGTCTTGGTCAGCACCGCCTTACCAGGTTCGCAATCGACCGACTGTGATTCGGAGCCCGAGCTGCACGCGTCGGCCGAGCTTGTCGCCAGAGAAGGTCTTCAGCGACGACGAGGGTTCGCTGACCGCCTTGGAGACGCCGTGCGGTTCGACGGTATCCGAAGGGCCACCAGCGACAAGCCCCCCTACGCCTACGCCGCCGTCGCCGACCCGCCCTGCGGATGGGCAGACCGACTCCGAGGAGGCAGAGGACGATTCCTCGGGGGAGCCAGGGCAGACGCTGCTGGACAGGATGCTGGAGGAGGAGGAGCCGCGCAGAGGAGCGGCGCAGAGGAGCCAGGAGGAGCAGCGCAGGCTGGCCAGAGGAGCAGCGCAGAGGAGCCAGGAGGAGACAGAGGACCAGCGCAGGCTGGCCAGGGCTCAACCAACCCCGACCGACCCCCCGACAGACGAAAGGGGAGAGGGAGGAGGGAATGAATACACAGGAGGAGGAGGAGGAGGAGGAGGAGGAGGAGGAGGACCGAGGAGGCAGAGGAGGAGAAACAGCGAAACGGAGGGGCGAACGAAAACTTTCAAACCAACACATGTTCCGACCGATTCCTTATCATCTTCTTCCTCCTCCTGTTCCTCTCCCTCCTCCTCCTCCTCCTCCTCCTCCCGTCGCTTATCCCTTCTCCTCGATCCGACTGGCAACTATTATCATTAGTCTCCTCTTACTCCCCCTCCTCCTCCCCCCCTCCCCCTCCCTCTCATGCTCTTTGTTTCTTCATCCTCTTGCTCTCGTATTGCTCCTCGTCTTGTTCGAAATCTCAAGGTTTCCTTGCCGTCTACTCCTCTCCTCCTCCTCCTCCACCTCCTCTTCCTCGGGGTACGCGCGGAACAACTCGAAGACCACCCCTCTCCCCCGACCTCCCCGCGAGGCTGGCCATGAGGCGCGTGCTGGACAAGTGCGTGCGCCGAGCCGCGCTGCACCGCAACGAGGTCCTCACGAGTGACCTCTGACGTGGCGGGCGGGCGGATCGGCGCCAGCCGCCACGGATGCGCTCGGCCACGGATGCGCTGCGCCACGCTCGCGACGCAGCGCCCCCCTTTGCCGCCGTCCCTCCGAGGAGATTTGAGGAGTAGTGGTGGCGACGAGGACGATGGAGGAGGAGGAGGAGGAGGAGGAGGAGGAGGAGGCTGACCAGGAAACATTGGGCCGAGCGGGGATCGAGGAAAGTAAAAAAAACAGGAGATTTGAGGAGTAGTGGTGGCGACGAGGATGATGGAGGAGGGGGAGGAGGAGGAGGAGGAGGCTGACCAGGAAACATTGGGCCGAGCGGGGGATCGAATTCGTTTTAACAAGGATAACATGTTACCCTTGTTAGAACGAATTCGCGCTGGTGCGGATCACCCTCGGTTGGGGCCAAAACACACGAACCAACAACAGCTTCATAGATACATAAAACAATCACGAGAGGTGCAACTGTCCCTGAGTGTTTTTTTTGCTTTCCTCGATCCCCCGCTCGGCCCAATGTTTCCTGGTCAGCCTCCTCTTCCTCCTCCTCCTCATCCTCCTCCTACGCGGCACAGATTGAAACGCGCGCTGTGGGGCGCGATCTGTCTGAGGAGCGCGCCGACATGATGTCACACGGCTGATGCCATCAAAATCATCAGCCAAACGCGTGCTAACACTTATACCTGCAACATAAACATGCCATTCGACATATTTTTATCACATTGCAAAGAACTTGGAAATCCGACTTCAAATCAAACTGTATCTAGTAAGTAAAATGAAGTGCGAAATTTTGCCCTGATAATCTCAAGGATCTGGACCAGAGGGTCGCCCAGATGAGGCCGGGCCACCACCGCTGCAATAGGGCGCAGAAGTCGGATGAACTCCTGCCTCTGGGTCGGCGGGGCCCTGCGGTGACCTCGCCCGTCCGACGCGGAGGGGGCATGTCGCCCCAGGCCAGAGATGACGCCGCGGCCAGGGCGGCCCCGCCGACTGCGCGGTCACCGACGGCGGGCGCGAGGCGCCCGGGCGGCAGGTCCTAGCGACCCGGCGCATGGCAGACCCCTGCGCCCCCCCTCGCGGCATGGGGCGCGCGTGGGTCGACCCGAGGCGGCGCGCGAGCGCCAGCTTCCAAGCCGGCGAGGCCTGGAGTTGGTGCCGCGGTCTGAGCCCCGAGCCCGTAGGCGGGCCCCGCGAACGCAGCGACGGCGAGAAGCCAGTGCGCAGCAGCGGGGACAAATAGCGTTGAGAGATCGCGGTCCACTGCGAGTGGCCACCTCCTAACAGAGGACCCCCGATGCCGATCCGATCTGGGAAGCCAAGGGCGCGCGCGAGCACCGGCCTCCGCGCCGGCGAGAGCGGCGCGGCCCGGCAGGGGGCGGGGCGCCCTCCAACCCAGCGAAGCCAGGCGGCGGGCCCACCTGCAAGCACCTGGGAAGCGGTGGAGGGTCCAGCCCCGGAGGGAGGCAAGGTCGCTGCGCCGCGATCGCCAAACCCGGCAAATCGGGCGTCTCGCGCGCGGGGGCGCCCCGTCTAGGCGCGGGCGGAATCGCCGTTGCGCCGTCGACGCCCATGCGCGCTAAACAGAGCAAGCCCTTAGCACCCCCGGGACTGGAGGTCCCCGCAAGAGGGCTGCTCGGCCGAGCGTCGACGTAGAGCCGGGGCGAAGCGGCGGGGGGGGGGGGGCGAAAGAGTAGCGGGGTGGAAGGGAGAAGGATCCACCCACCCCGACCCCTCCACCCATTGCGAGGTTGTCTTCGCACCCTTGGCTCTTGAGCCCAGTGGCGGGCGACTCTGGGCGTTTGCTCTGGCCGGCAGTGAGATCGCTGGCGGCGCAACTGGCGGGCAGGGCCAGCACCGCGGCTGGGGCCCACGGGGGGCGAGCGTTGGAAACGTGCGCCGGACCGCGGCTGCTGACATCCTTCCGCTGGGCGACGCCGAGAGCTGTCGGAGCGGCGCAGGGCGGCCGGCGGCGAGGGCCGCGGCCGTCTTCGCGCAGAACGTTCGGCGTCTGAGAATAGAGGCGGCACTGAGCCACGGTGCAAAGCGTGGCGCATTGGCGCGCGAGCTCCTCGTTCTCGCCCTCCTCCTCATATTCCCCGAATTGAAAGCCTCCGCCGACCCCGGGCCCAATGGGAAGAGGCGAGGAAAAGAAGGCCGGCAGTTTTGCTGCGGGGAAGGCGTGGCAGGCGCCATCGGCAGCCGAACCAAGCGAGCGGGGCCTAGGAGCCAACACTGAAACGTAGAGTTTGACAGGCCGCTGCAAGCGGGGCCAGTTAGCTGCCGCGCCACGCATGGCCCGATGAGCCACTGCGACGCGGGACCCTGCGGGTCACCGCGTGGAGTAAGGACCGGCAAGTGAGAGGCAGGCAGAAGACGGAACAAGCAGGGACCGAGGCCGCGCGCGGCAGGCGGCCACTACGACCCCCCACCAGCAACGACCGACGCCTCTGGCGACCGGTCGTGCCCTAGAGGGTTGTCGAGGCTGTCGGCGAGGCCCCGGACGTAGTCGAAGGAGCCCTAACGCGCGGGCCGCGGCCGGGAACCGGCTGGGGGCGGCGCACCGTGGGGCCGAGAAGCTGCAGACACCGCCGAAGCGCCGCGAGGAGGATAATAAGAGAGACAGGAGCAGGAAGAGGAGGACCAGGAGGAAGAAGAGGCGGAGGAGGCGGAGGAGGAGGAGGAGGAGGACGAGGAGGAGGAGGAGGAGGAGGAGGAGAGAAGCCCCAAGTGGTGACCACCCCTGGCGCTGCCCGCTTCATGCGCGGGCCTCCTGCCCCGCGGCGACCGAGCGGCCCCTGGCGGCGGGGGTCGGCCCGGCCAGGAGAGGCGCCGCCGAGGAGCGCACCCACGGCCACCGCCGAGAGGCCGCTGAGCATCGCGTGACCGCTCCCCCAAGAAGGATGCGCGGTGCCCATCGGTCGGAAAAAAGTAGGTAGAAACATGAAATAGGAAGGCGTTGAAAATAGATTGGGTTTCCGCCCGCCCCCTAAAGAGGACGGAAAAAGTGAAGCCACTCGATCATTGAAGTAGGAAGGCGCTTAAAGTAGCTTGGAATCTGGAACTTAAAGAATACCTACTGTCGTCAACGACCGATGGGTAAGGATGCAGGGGCCTTGGACGCCCATGTCAAAGCTTTTCGAGCGGGTCTGTCCACCGAACGTACTCTGAGGAGGGACCGAAGGTGGCCGAAGAGGCAAGTATGTGATGGTACCCCTGGGAAGCCGATCATTATTACTATCAGTGTTGGCTGTATCTCGTGTCACGGGGGGGGATCGGCGGGGGGGAACATTGGGGGCAACTCGTAGGGGGATGGCCATTGGGGGTTACGTGTGCCCACATCCACTGCCGAGGGACCGTTGAGCATCGCATCACAAGGGCGCTCGAGCGCGCGGCCTTGCGCGGGAACCTAACGCACGAGAGCGCGCAATTGGCCCCGCTCTTCCGTCGACCATACAGACATCTCCCCGCTCAATCGGATATGAGCGGTCAGCATCGAATCGATGACTCGGACCTGGTTGGAATAGACACTGGATCGGACCGCATCGACACGGACTCGGAATCGACTCGGATCGGCCGCTCCAGATGCACAGCAAAGCTATGCAAACATCGGGCCAGATCGTCGAACAATTGAATCAGATCGGTCGGTTCGCAATGAACCCCGTCCAAGTGGGCAGATATTCATTGTCCACTACTCGGCGGCGCGCCTAGGGAGGAAGTGAGAAACGGCGTGCCTTCTCAGAGATCGGCGGAGATCTCAGAAGCCGTCTGGCCTTCTGGGAAGCCCCCTGTGGCTCCGGAGGGGGCTTCGCCTTCTGAGACGGTCCGCCCCCTCTGCCTTCCCCAATTGAGCGCGCTGCCGAACGACTCCTCGACATCCCAGGGCGCCACCCCGAAGCGGTGGATGCAGACCCAAAGACCCGATGTCCTGACCTTTGAGAGAGCGCGTTTCACAGGCGCTTGCCTTGGGAACATTCGGCGGCACATTCGAACCAGGGGGGGCCCCCCCCAACACTCGGCGCCGCCCCCCCTTTCCAACCCCCCCCCCTCCCAGGGGGGGCGGTTCAAACACCCCCCACCCCCCTGCGTCGGCGCCAGCGCTGGCGCTGGCGGCGGCAAGAGGCGCCGACGGCAGACGCAGCGACGATGACCAGACAGAGCCTGAGGGAAAAGGGGTGGGTATCCACCAAACACCCCCCGCTCCCCTCCCTCTTGGCGCCGGCACCGGCGCCGGTGCTGGCGGCGGCCAGCAAACGCAACGACGATAACCAAAGATGGCACAGATGCCGCAAAGGGGACACACACAAATCGCCATATCGACCACCACAACAACCACCACCACAACCAACCAACACACCACCACCACCACCACAACCGGCACAACCACCACCACAGCCCACCACCACCACCACCTGACCCAAAGCCAAAACACGGTGGCGGGAAGACCCGAAGGCCACACCACCGCCACCACCACCACCACAAACCACCACACCACCACCACCAGCGCCACCACCACCAAAACAACAACAACCATCACCACCACAACCACCACCATCACCACAAACCACTATCCCATCACCACCACCACCAAAAACGTCACCACCACCACCAGCACAACCCACCACAACCCACCGCAACCACCACGACCACCACCACCACAAACGACCACCACCACCACCATCACCGCCACCGCCACCACCACCACCACCACAACCCACTACCAACACCATCACCACCACCACCACAAACCACCACACCACCACCACCACCACAACCACCACCACCACCCACAACCCACCAGCAGCACCAGCACCACCATCACCAGCACCAGCACCACCAACACCACAGCCAACCACCACCACAACAAACCACCACGCCACCACCACACCACCACCACCACCAAACCCACCGCCATCACCAACCACCACACCACCACCACCACCACGGCCACCACCACCACCACAACAACCCACCACCACCACCACCACACCCACAACAACCCACCGCCACTACCACCACAACCACCACCAGTCTACCACACCACCACCACCACCACCACCGCCGCAACCACCACCACCACTACCAGCAGCACAACCCAAAACCACCACCACCACAAACGACCACACCACCACCACCACAACAACAAACAACCACACAATTACCACCACCACCACCGCAAACCAATCCGCCACCGCCACCACCTCTACAACCGCCCCAACCACCACCTCATCACCAGAACAACCTACCACCACCACCACAAACCACGACTCCACCACCACCACCAGCAGCACCGCCTCCGCCACCACCACCAGCATCGCCTCCACAACCCACCGCCACCACCACCACCGCCACCACCACCACCACAAACCACCACACCACAACCACCACCACCACCACCTCCGCCACCACCACCACAAACCACAACAACACCCACCACCACCACCACAAACCACCACACCACCACCAACACCACCACCACTAATTACCACCACCACCTGGTGCACTACCACCACCACCCACCACGACAACCACTACAGCAAAACACCACATCATCACCACCACCACCGCCACCACCACCACAACTCCAACCACCACCACCAGAAACCACCACACCATCACCACCACCACCGCCACCACCACCACAACCCACCACAGCCTGTCACCACAACCACCACAACAAACACCACCACCACCGCCACAACCACCACACCACCACCACCACCGCCACAACCACCACCACCACCAACACAGCTCACCACCACCACCACCTCAGAGAGGCCCCAAGAGACGCCCAAGAAGCGCCCAGGAGGCTTCAAAAATGCCCTGCAAAGGCCCCCGAGAGCCCCCCGACGAGACCCCAAGAGGCATCCATTAGGACTCTGACCCGAAACCAAGGCACGGTGGCGGAGCGTCGGCGTCGTCGTCATCGTCGTCGCCGTCGTCTTCGTCGACGCTCCCCGCCGCCGCCGCCAGCCGCAGGCGCCGGCGCCGGCCCAGAAAAGCAAGTCGTCTTCATCGACGCCCCCCGCCGCCGCCAGCCGCAGCCGCCGCTGGCGCCGGCCCGAGGAAAGGGAGAGAGGAAAAGTAGGGGAGGGGAGGGGGGCGGGGGTCGAACCCCCCCCTCCGTCACGGGAGGGGGGGGGGGGTCCGGTTCCAACCCCCCCCTCCAAGCGCCCACAGAACGCGCTTTTTCTGACCTTCCAATGCGGGGTCCCCCGACGTGTAACCCTTTCCCATGGACTGACTTTTCGTGCTCAGTCGTTTTCTGCAGGCCCCTGTCCCTAGCAAGGGCCCCCGATCGCCGACGACCTCATCAAAACGCTCAGAAAGCAGCACTGGTGAAAGGGCGGGTTGAGGAGCAGGATGTCCACGAGTGAGAACATGCCAGAACAAGACTGAGAGCACGACAGCCATGTGCACCTTCGTGTATGTGTTTAAAGGGATAGTGGCCTTCTGGACCAACAATGTAGCCAGCATCGAGGCGAGAGCACGATTCCCGAACAAAGTATGAACATGTCTCACGAGAAACAAATTCTGGAACAAACGATCCAGGGTGCGGTCCTGGCCTCTCCCTCCCCCTTGTGGGAGTCTTCTGTGGCCCGTGTTTTACACAACTGCTAGAATCCTCAGTCGAAACGCTACGAGGGAAATGCGTAGAAACAAGCAGTCCGTCGTGATGATTTCCACAGCGCGAGCACCTCTGGGCCGACCGAGTGAGGCCACGACCCCGAAACTCGAGGCCTCCCATATGGGGTGGGAGTGGATGGGGTCGGAGGATCGCGCCGCATCGCCGACGCATCACCGACGCCTCGGCGATGCCTCGGCGATACATCCGCATCCGCGCCGTCAGCGTGGAGAAACTCTGGCTCCACATCGAGCCGCATCGCCATGTACTCGGATCTCGTCTTGAAAACCTAGAACGCCTGGGCCGACCGAGGCCACGACTCCGAAGCGGTTTAGGAGGCAATTTCTGGGAGGACAGAAATCCGACACTGGCACCCAAAAGATATTTGAATAAAACTCGGAATCACGTTTTGGGCCAACGTGAGCCCGTCCTGGCCTTCGGAATCGCAGTGGGGCGGGGAGGGGGGGAGGGAAACATCGCGCAGCACGCAGGAGGGAGGGTAGATTACCCCAGTGCGACCCTACCTAGAAGTTGGAGCCCCTAGGAAAGCAGCATTAGTTGCTATGCTATGCTATGCTATGCGATGTTATGCTATGCCATGCTATGCTGCGCTATGCTATGCTATGCTGCGCTATGCTATGCTATGCTATGCTATGCTATGCTAAGCTATGCTATGTCATGCTGGGCTCTGCTATGCTATGCTATGCTATGCTATGCTGCGCTGTGCTATGCTGTGCTGTGCTGTGCTGCGCAATGCTATGCTATGCTATGGTATGTTGCGCTATGCTATGCTATGTTATGCTTGGCTATGATATGATATGCTGTGCTGCGCTATGCTATGCTACGCTATGCTATGCTGTGCTCCGCTATGCTAAAGCTCAACGAAGCTAAGATGGCGGTAAGCAAAGCTAAGATAAACCTGAGCTAAGATGAAGCTGAGCTAAGCTAATATGACATAAGCTAAGCTAAGATGAGATAAGCAACGCGAAGCTAAGAGGACGTAACTGGGGGACCCGCGGGGCGGATACTGGGGGAACTGCCCGGGGCGCTTTCCACTGCCCGGCCCCTTTAAGCCCAGAGAGTAAGAACCCTTCTAGGCACAGCCTAGGTAGGGAATGAGCCGGGACGAGAAACCGGCCCGGGGAAGTGGTCCCCGGGGTCCATGCACCAAAAAAACAAGGAGCAGCTGCATGTCTGGGAGCATGGATCAAAGGGGCGCGGATGAGCGACGGGTCCCACTTCCATGGACAATCGCAGATTTCCGCCGCCGAACGGGGCGGCACCGGCCGCATTACTTAGGGGAACAAAAAGTGACATAAGCGGAGCCTAGGTAAGGAATTACACCCATGCTATGATGCGCGATGCTGCGCTATGCTATGCTACGCTATGCTTTGCTATGCTGTGCTCTGCTATGCTAAAGCTCAGCGAAGCTAAGATGAAGGTAAGCTAAGCTAATATTAAACTGAGGTAAGATGAAGCTAAGCTAAGGTAAGATGAAATCAGCTAAGCTAAGATGAGATAAGCAACGCGAAGCTAAGGGAACATCACTGGGGGAACCGCGGGACGGATCCTGGGGGAACCGCCCGGGGCGGGTTACACTGCCCGGCCCTTTAAGCCTAATAGTAAGAACCCTTCTGATTAGGCAGAGCCTAGGTAGGGAACAACGAAAAAGTGCAGGCGAGAGGAGAGGCTGGCGGGCGTTTCGTGAGGGGGGGGGGGCGGGAAGGACGCGGCCTCCTCCATGACCGAAGCCTCCCTCACTCCACCGACGCCCTCCTCCACGCCTCCCCCTCCCCGCTCGTCCCCTCTTAATCCCTTCCCCCTCCTCCCAACCGCCCCTTGCCCGCCCCTGCCACACCCCTGACCCTCTGCGAGCCCGAGGCTGGCGCCCGACGATTCTGAATCCACCGCCGACTCCCCGCGCTGGGGGCCGTGGCCGACCTGCGCGGCTGGGGCTCGAGAGCGCGGCGCCCTCTCAACCCCGGCCCGCAGGCCCTGGTCAACTTCCGACGCCGTCGAGGGGCTCCGCTCCCCCATGGGGCCGCCGTTCCAGATGGGCCCTGGCGCTGGCGTCGGTGCTCCAATGGTGCCGGGAACGACATGCCGGCACCAGCATCAAAACCCCACTGGGAAAGTGAAGGGTCGTGTCCCTGCGGGAGCAGAGCGGCCCAGCCGAGCCCGCAAAGCCTGAGGTGGCTCGCATTGCTCGCCGAGTTCACAAGCCATAGAATTCGCAGTTTTTTACAAAAACAAAAAACTCCACTGGCGCCCCTAAGGCCCATGGGGTTGCCATGGTCCGCGGGGCTCGCAAGGCCCATAAACCCGACGCGGCCCTGACGGCTCAGAGGGCCTATAGAGCCCGCGCGGCGCAGTGGGCACATGCGCATTGCGGCGCCCATGTGGCCCAGGACACCTCTCTGGGACTCGTGGGGTTCATGGGGCGGGCGAGCTTCGCACGGCCGACAAGCCTCGCGCGGCCCATGGGAATCCTAATAAAATGTATTAGAAGAAATAGAGAAGGCCCGCTTTGCTGCCAGGCGCGCAGAGCTGGCATTCATCGACGCGTGACACGTGAGCCCGAAAACACCAGCGACGGTATTCAACAAAGGCTCTGAATTTTTCTTCTCAAGAAGAGATCTTGGCGCTGGTGTGGTGTTCTGGTGCGCATGCCTTCTGGCAGGTCTTCGTCAGAAAGCTTACAGGCTATCGGAATTAAGCCCGATTCAGGTGCCACTTAGCCAGATGACGCCTGATTAAGCCTGGGCTAAAGCGGGACGAAGGAGGATCAAGCGGGATCGAACGGGAATCAGTGGGATCAGGCGGGGTTGAAGCCGGCTGTAGACCAGGGATCTACCAGCGCAAATTCTGAACTTACCTCCCGGGCCCACACTTGCGACGTTTGGATGTTTTTCAATACGCGGCAACGGAAGCCCCGACCCTTTCTCCAGGGCCAGTGTTTATCCCGAGTCGTTTGCTGACAGTCCCGAGGCCCAGCGAGGGCCCCCGAAGGCCGAAATCGGCGAACAAAAATCCGCTTTGATTTTCCCCATGAATTGCATGTTTAGGTAATTATGTCCACCCTAACAGAGGGGGGGACGGCCAACAACCTGGCGCAGTCATGCTCTTGTCACAACGCTAGCACGTCGCCCCTGGATCCCAGAACGGTGGGCGTGGACACGCCCCGGCGGCGCGAGGAGGGCGGCCGCCGCCGCGAGCGGCAGGCCAGGCGCCCCGCCACGCATGCGCGGGGCGGCGGGGTCGCCCCGCGCGCCCCGGCCGCAGGGGCCGAGGGCGCGCGCGCCTCGCGCGCTTGGCGGGCCTCTTGGGCCTGCCTCAAGGGCGCCCGAGGCGGCGCCTCGTAGCCATCGGGGGGGGGAGGGAGGCGGGCGGAGGGGGGGCGGGGAATGGAAGGAAAAGGGGTAAGGAGGGAGGAGGGAGGAGGAAAGAAAAGGGAGGAGGGAAAAAGGGAGGGAGGGAGGGAGGGAGGTGGGAGGGAGGGGGGGAGGGGAGGGAGGGGAGGGAGGGGGAAGGGAGGGTGGGGACGAGGGGAGGGAGGGAGGAGGGAGGGGAGGAGGAGAGGAGGGAGGGAGGGAGGGAGGGGGAGGGAGGGAGGGAGGGGGGGGGGGAGGGAGGGAGGGAGGGAGGGAGGGAGGGAGGGAGGGAGGGAGGGAGGGGGAGGGGAGGGTGGGAGGGAGGGGAGGGAGGGAGGGAGGGAGGGGAGGGAGGGAGGGAGGGAGGGAGGGGAGGAGGAGGAGGGAGGGAGGAGGAGGAGGAGGAGGAGGAGGAGGAGGAGGAGGAGGAGGAGGAGGACGAGGAGGAGGAGGAGGAGGAGGAGGAGGAGGAGGAGGAGGAGGAGGAGGAGGAGGAGGAAGAGGAGGAGGAGGAGGGGGAGGAGGGAGGAGGAGGAGGAGGAGGAGGAGGAGGAGGAGGAGGAGGAGGAGGAGGAGGAGGACGAGGAGGAGGAGGAGGAGGAGGAGGAGGAGGAGGGGGAGGAGGGAGGAGGAGGAGGAGGAGGAGGAGGAGGAGGAGGAGGAGGAGGAGGAGGAGGAGGAGGAGGGGGAGGAGGAGGAAGAGGGGGACGAGGAGGACGAGGAGGAGGACGAGGACGAGGAGGAGGACGATGACGAGGAGGAGGAGGAGGAGGCTGTTGCAAACGTTGCGCACACACATGCACACGGAGCGAAGGCGAGAGCCACATTTTGAACGCCACCCGCCCTTCATCCTTGAAACTGCTGCCACCGTCACGACCACGATCGCTCAGGAAGTCTCAGGCAAAACGCCCGGCCCGCCTGACCGACTCGCTTTGAGGTGCGACAGGGAGGAGCTATTCATGAGGGAAAGTGATGGAAGGCGAGAAAGAGGAGGGGATGGAACGGGAGGAGCAGGTGGACGAGGGGAAAGGAGGGAGGAGGGAAGAGGGAAGAGGGGAGAGGGAGGGAGGGAGGGAGGGGGGAGGGAGGGAGGGGAGGGAGGGAGGGAGGGAGGGAGGTGGTGGTGGTGGAATAATCGCGATGCGATACGAAAAGGGAACTACGAGCGCTTACGAGCGAGCACCTCGGCCTTGCTTAGAGCCTTCTGCCATCGATCGGTTTCGATCCAATTTAAATACTCAGCTCGATTCGCAATCGTGTGCCCAGGACATCCTTGACCCAGGCCCCTGATGGCACTATTGGCATAATACCCGCGCTGTGAGCAGAACCAGAGGCCCAGGGATCTATGCAGACGCATCTTATAACTACTGTGTACACAGCCCCCCCCCCCCCCCTATGTGATATTTAACCCCCGGCGGCAGCGCAGATAACCTACCATCGATGCGAACGGGCAAAAAACACTGGGTAACAATCCACTGGGACTTCGCAGCAAAAGTGGGAGAACTACAGCATATCGCACAACCCTTGCCAGACTCATCAAGAGAATGTGTAGTCGCAAACTGCCGGCACACGGAAGGGGCCGGCGGCGGCGGAGGCTCACATCCAACCACTTTTTTTTCCGAGAGGCACGACTGTTCCGCAACAACTCACTTTCGGTATCCGGAACATCAATCGTAGCTCTGATCAATCTCAATCGAATATGGCGCGCTTATTTTTCCGTTTTGTGCACGCGAAGCCTTTCATCCTCGGCCACTCTGACACGACGAGCCGCCGTGTCAGCCAGCTCGTCGACTGCAGCGTTGCCAACGACTAGCTGCCAAGGCGCCACACCTTGAATCACCTGCTGCGGTGACAGGTGGGAATTGGCAAACAAAACAACGGACTCTGCCTCGTTGCGCTGCTCCATGGCAGCGCCGCTCTTGCGCCGCAGGTCCGCGCCCTCGCCCGCTGGCGAGGCGAGGCGGCGGGCAAACCATCCATCTGCCACCGCGCTATTGTCGGTGGCGAAATGCGCGAAACCGCTGGACATATGGATGGCGATGACAGCGCCATCAACTCCCCTCTGGGCGCGCTCTGCCGTGCTCCTGGGGGGCCGCCCGAGACCGATCCTGCGAGGGCCAGCGGGTCGAAGCTGCTGATGCAGATGACGGCCAGCCCTACTCGCCGAAATCGGCTGCCGGCCGACTCAGGGCCGCCGCTGGCGCCCCCGAAGAGCCGCAGCGGCCGCTGCGCCGAGCCAGTCCCGAACGAGGGGCCGTCCAGACTGCTCGCGGCCGCGCCCGTCACGCGCCGCTCCTCGTGGTCGACCGGGGGCGCGACCGCAGTCCAGCTAGCGGGGATGAGGCCCCGCAACCAGTAGCACTCCTCGCTCTCAAACCTGCTGTGCGCCTGCGGCAACAGGTCCTGCGACCGATCGCGCGCTGGCGTCCCGATGTTCTTGCTGCAGCTCCAGCCCCCGTGGAACATGGCCCCCTCCGCCTCGCCGCATCTGCGGCACAGGCGTGAGAGACCAAGCGCCTTGGCCCCTGCAACGTCCACGCGCCGAGCCCTCGGCCAGCTGCCGCCCGTGGCCACCAAGCTGAGCACCTCGGCCATGCGGTTGCCCATCGGCTGGCTGGCGAGCTGCTGGTGGAGCTTCCTCGTCGAATACATGTCCACGCCGTGCTCCGCTCCACCTCCGCAGAAGCGTTCGCTAGCACGCTGCCGTAGACGTGAATATATAAAACTCTGGAGGTCCTTGACCAGACCTGAAAGAACGTCGACGTCAACGAAGCCCGTCCAAGCCGCGTGAGGAAGCTGCCATTCAATGACTTCGCCTGACGACGTGGGCGGCATACTCCAGCATGCGGCAGACTGTGGGCCCAAGCCGTTGTCTAGTAGAAGTGCCACCATCGCAGACAAGGGTCCGCGGATGTGGCGCGAGCGGTGATTGGGCTCGACCTGCTCCAGGTGCGCCGCGACCGTCGGCCACGCTGCATGAATCCCTGCTCTCAGGGACGGCTCCTGCTGCCACACCCGGAACCACAGACGTGCGCACTCCTCAGGCATGCGTAGCGCTGGGTCCGATGGTGGCCTCAAACCAATGAGCGTCGTCAAACATCGCCCCCGAGCCACCAAGCCAACTGCCGCGCCTGGTCTGCGCCTGTACGTCGTGAGATATGATCCGAAGACCCCGTGGATCTGGTACGCGTACCTCCCCGCCGCCTGCGCTCCAAGCCTCTCCAGCTTGGATGTGGCAGGGGGCCTGCGCCCTGCTGCTTTGAAACGTCTGATCTGACTGTGCATCTTACAGTACTTCTGGATGCGAGCTCTACGCGCGGCCCTCGCGTGGACACTGCCGTTGCCCAGGTCTGTCCCCAGGTATGCCGCCGTTCTCTTTGCCTTGACTGTGAAGCCAGACCTTCGCAGAGCTCTTGATATTTGGACGGCATCTTTGAACACGGGACACGTAACCACATTTTTCTTTGCCACCTGGAGATGCACCTTTGCGAGCCCCCGACACGTGTCCCGCACGCAACGAATCATGCCTGTTACAACTGATGTATTGGAACCAACTACTCGCTGCGATAGGTCGGCAACCCATATTATGTGGCTCAGCCGCGGACGGGCCGTAAAAAAAACGCTGCAACGTGAAATATACAAATATGCGTGCAAATATTGTGCCTGATCGCAGGCCTTGTGCAATGGATGGGGCGGGGACGAGAGGCATCGACCAAGCTCCTCTTTGCCCCAGCGTGCGCACCGACATGCACTGAAGTGTTTCCAAACGCAAGATGGCTGCTGGAAAGCCTAGCTTCAATCCGTGAGGAAGTAATACCTGCCAGCGAATACTGTCGTAGAGAGCTTCGGTGTCGATCAGACCGTGGGCTGCAGGAATACATGACACATGCCCCACCTCTTCTTGAAGTGTCCGAACGAATGCCTCTCTCAAAGCTGAATTGTTCTTGACTGCTGCGCCCCAGTGGGCCGCCGTCGTCTCGCTCCACTCGCCCGCGACGGGCCCGCGAAGAAGCGACCACGTTCTGGCGAACAAAATCAGTAATCCTATTATGCGATCGCCGCCCGTCTTCTTTCTCTGCAATCTTCCTAGCACCAATGTGTGGTGGGGCCAGACTGCTTGCTGCTCATATGACATGTGAAAAGAAGCAAGTTCGTCTAATGCTGAAGGCGGCAATCGCTCGAAATCGACGGGCGACATCTGATCTGGCCCCATGCCAGTCCGCGGGCGCATGCGGCGCGCAGATGCGCGCGCCATTTCGCCAATGATCTCAGACAGGGTCTCGCGCTGGGCTCGCTCCTTGGCCCGGCGAACGCACTCGCGAACCTCATCGATGTCGTCGCGAGTGGGGCACCATAGCTTGCGCCATTTGCTGGTCTTATGCTCGATGACGCCCCTGGGGTTGATGAGCGTGGTATCATGCAGCTCGACCTCCACAGGCACCGGCGGCTCCTCCTTGATGCCCTTGTTGCGGGGCGGGCCAAGGGCGGGAGCCGTCTCCATCCATTCACCAGACTCACGTAGCGAGGCTGTAAGTGGTCGACGCTGGCACCTGCTCGCCACTCTCTCTGCGCTGGCTGCGAAGATCTCGATCTCCACCTGGTCAATCGTCCGAATATTACGAAAGAAGCTCTGCCATCGCCGCCACGATGGGTCTCCTCTCTGCTGCGCTCGCACACGAAGGCCGGCGCGCGCCTGCAATGGGCACCCCGAAACCACTTCGCCAATAGATGTGATCAGATATTCCCTCTGCTTGCTTCCATTCTGCAGTGCAGAGCGCCTGCCGAGGCCACGGGGAAGCGCGCGGAGGCGAGCCCGCCAACCTGCCACCAAATCACGCGGAGCAGCCGCTCGATGACGAACGGAATGGTGCACAGCGCTCTCCTTGAAACTGGGGCCAGCGCAGCGACTGACCTGAGATTTGCCCTGACTCGCATGGCGCTCGCGCAAGGAGATTCCTACAGCTCACACCGACGAAGCGCACAGGGAAGAGACAGCTTGCGCCGAACCCCGACTCATAATCCGAACGGCTACGGAGGCGAGGAAGGAGGGGTGTGGAGAACAAAGCTTGAACGGAGTGCACCCAACCTCGGGGCGCGACTCCGACTCCAGAGATCTTCAGAAACGCGAACTTCAACTGGCGGTGCCTCGACGCCAGCACCGCTAGACTCGCATGGGGTTGCCGAATCGGGGGGGGGGGGGGGGGGGGGGGGGGCGGGGGCGGGGGCGGGGCACTTATAACAAATAATTTCGGGAGGTCGAAACCCTGGTCGGGGGCCAAAGTCTCACCCGAGAGGACACAAGAGCTCGACTCTTGGTCCAACACAGGGTCGACATCCATCGAATAGCTCGAATTTGCCTGGGGCTCAGAGGGTCCAGGAAGTTGAGCAGCAGCAGCGCTGGCGACAGCAGCAGCAGCACTGGCGAACTCGGACTCGTGGGCCCAGGGGCCCTCCTCGCCCCCGTTCGGGCCCAAGTCGAAATCGGGGTCAAGGTGGGTCCAGGGGTCCTGGGCGATGGCCTCGTCGAGATCCTGAGAGCTCCCTGCACTGCGGCCATCCTCCTCGCAAGTTCCTGCCTTCTCGAAAGTGTATCCGAAGTAATACTCGAGACGACTCCTGCGAGCTTGCTTCACGAGAGCAGACTTTTCCGCTTTTTTCCTCTCGGGCACGACTGGACTTCGAGCCGGGCTGCGGGGCCCGGCGAGGCCGCCCTACCTGGGGTGGCGGCCTGGCGACCTGCAACACTCGCGTGAGCAACTGATCGCCCGACGCACGCAGCGTGACCAGCAGCCCCGCGCGGGGCTTCCAGCGCGCAGCAGGGGCGCCAACGATGAACTGGATGTAGCCACGAGCCGCCTGCGAGCAGATGACGTAGTCCAAGATGGAGCCAGACCCGCCCAGCTCGCAGGTGGCTGTCAAATTATCTGCTTCAAGAAGACATGGCTCTTCCAGCAGGCGGGCGAACAACTTCGAGCGGCGCGTGACATCGGACTTGATGTTCCAGTCACCGATGACCGCCCATGGTAACTGAAGTGAATTCAGCATGGCGCCAAGCTTCTGAAAACGTGTGACATTGCCTCCGCTGAACTGCACACTGGGGAGGCCGTAGAAAACGACGAGGGCGATGCTGTAGCCCCGCATGTGGGCGATCACGGTCTGGAAGCAATCCAGCGCCGCCTGCCTGGGGGCCTTCAACATCGTGGCTGTAGACTTCGTAAATGAAATCTGCACTTGCAGATGCTGCCGTGCCAGAAACCATTCGCCTCCTTCACAGGATCGATGAATCATAGCACGTGCAACTCCTTTCCTCTTGGGCCGGGCGCGATGGGCCAACAAGTGATAGCCAACTCCCCTGGCTTTCACATCCCACTTCGTGAACTGAGACTCGATCGCGTGAGTCTCGCACACCCCAACGAAATCATAGTTCGACTTCTTCAAATAATCCCAACATTTGTCAGACATCACGGTGACACTCGAAAATTATAATGCAGTGCATGTCTTCCCCGCCGGAGGCTGCTCGGGCTGCAAGGCTGCCGTCTACAGGCCCCGCGGGGCCTAGTCACAGATCGGGGTCCACTTCGTCCGTGCAACCCGTGGTAGAGCCAGCCTTGCCGACGCCACCATTGTTGCCCTTGCCCGGCCCATGGACTTGCCGATCGACGCCTTCTGCTCGGCGTGGGCGGCCCTCTGCGCGGCAAACTTCGCCGCCGAGAGCCTGGGCGCCTCCTGCTCGAGCTGGTCGACCTCCTGCTTGGCGGGGGCTGCGGCTGAGGCTGCGGCAGCGTCGGTGCCTGCCGTTTGGGCCTCAGCGGTGGCCTCGCCGCGGCCCCCTCCAGGAGCCGATTCACCGACGGCCGTTTTCCGCTTCTTCGCGAGGCGATCGTCGACCTCCTTGCGCACAACAGCGGCCTTCTCCAGCATCTTCTGGATGTCCGTCTCCTTGGAGTTCAGGTTCTTCTGCAGCTCCTGCAGCTGGGAAGGGACGAGGCGCAGCTCCTGGCGTTCCGACCCCTCGCAATGCAAGTCCTCGAGCCCCTGGAAGAGCGCCTCGTTCCACGTGACCCTGAAGCAGCGACTGCGGAGCTCGTGATGCCCTCCGCCTTCGCCAGCGCCTCTGTGGCGGCCTTTTTGACCTTCTCAGCCTGCGCCAACGCCTGCGCAGCCTGTTTCTCCTTCTCGATAGCGATGGACAGGTTGTTTTGCAGCCGTACAAATGCTGCCACAGCCTGAGAATGCTTATGATCAGCATCTCGATGCGCGCCCATGGCGCGCTTGACTGTATCGGCTTCCGTGCCTGGGGCGATGGCCTCGGGGCATGCCGCCTGGAGCTTGACCAGCTCCGCCGAGACCGCAGCCCTGAGCACGGACGACTCCGTCTTCTCCGCGACCTGCTGCAGCAATCGATTCAGGCCAATCTCCTGGTCGGCCTTCGAGCTGGTGCCCGTGCCCATCTGATCGGACGCGGCGCCCTTGCCGACCTTCCTCGGGACATAGAGCTTGACCTTACGACTGCAGTTGTAGCAGCAGGAATTGTTGGTGAGCAAACGGTCGTTCCACTCGAACTTGTGGCAACCTTTGCACTGGGAATACGCACGATGATTAGCCATGATGTAATTGGTAACTCCCTGTTTTTGTCGGCGCCAGCAAGAATCAACTGAAAGGACTCTCTGGGCACGGTCCCCCAAGCACCCCGTGGAGGCACAGGCGAGCGGCTCGCACAAAATGCTCGAGCCCAAGTTGCTTGAGTGGGAGGGAGGGAGGGAGGGAGGGAGGGAGGGAGGAGGGAGGAGGACGGAGGGAGGGAGGGAGGGAGAGGGGAGGGGGGAGGGAGGGAGGGAGGGAGGGAGGAGGCGGAGGAGGAGGAGGAGGAGAGGAGGAGGAGGAGGAGGGCGAGGGCGAGGGCGAGGGCGAGGAGGAGGAGAGGAGGAGGAGGAGGAGGAGGGAGACGAGAGGAGGACGAGGAGGACGAGGAGGAGGAGGAGGAGGAGGAGGCTGTTGCAAACGTTGCGCGCACACACATGCACACGGAGCGAAAGCGAGAGCCACATTTTGAACGCCACCCGCCCTTCATCCTTGAAACTGCTGCCACCTTCACGACCACGATCGGTGAGGAAGTCTCAAGCGAAACGCCCGGCCCGCCCTACCGACTCACTTTGAGGTGCGACAGGGAAGAGCTATTCGTGAGGGAGGGTGATGGAAGGGGAGAAAGAGGACGGGATGGAGAAGGAGGGGCAGGAGGAGGAGGGGGAAGGAGGGAGGGGAGGAGGGAGGGGAGGAAGGAGGAGGGAGGGAGGAGGAGGAGGGAGGGAGGGGGCGGGAGGGGAGGGCGGGGAGGGAGGGGAGGGAGGGGAGGGGAGGGGAGGGAGGGAGGGAGGGAGGGAGGGGGAAGGAGGAGGAGGAGGAGAAGAGGAGGAGGAGGAGGGGAGGAGGAAGGAGGAGGAGGAGAGGAGGAGAGAAGGAGGGCGGGAGGGAGGGAGGGGGAGGGGGAGGGAGGGGGAGGGAGGGAGGGAGGAGGGGAGGAGGAGGAGGAGGAGGAGGAGGAGAGGAGGAGGGAGGAGGGGAGGAGGAGAGGCGAGGAGGAGGAGGAGGAGGAGGAGGAGGAGGAGGAGGAGGAGGGGGACGAGGAGGAGGACGAGGACGAGGAGGAGGACGAGGACGAGGAGGAGGAGGCTGTTGCAAACGTTGCACACACACATTCACACGGAACGAAAGCGAGAGCCACATTTTGAACGCCACCCGCCCTTCATCCTTGAAACTGCTGCCACCTTCACGACCGTGATCGCTCAGGAAGTCTCAGGCGAAACGCCCGGCCCGCCCTACCGACTCGCTTTAGGGTGCGACAGGGAGGAGCCATTCGTGAGGGAAAGTGATGTAAGGGGAGAAAGAGGAGGGGATGGAGCAGGAGGGGCAGGAGGAGGAGGAGGAGGAGGGATGAGGAGGAAGCAGAGGAATAATGAAGAAGGAAAAGGAGGAAGGCGCACGAGGAAGAGGAATGATGAAGAGAAGGACGGTTGAAGAGGAGGGAGGAGGAGGGATAAGAAGCAAGAGGGAGGAGGGAGGGGGAGGGATTTGTTTTGCTGTGGACCGCTGCCCGTCAACCTTCCGGAGATATCGCCAAGCAGCGAGCTGGGGAAATCTGCTAACTCTGGGGAGATAAGCGAAATTTAACCGAAAACGGCGCGATGCGAACCTAAAAGCAGATGATGAAGCCATCCGTGAACCTTTCGCGGAACAGCAACGCGGATACATGGTGAAGAAGATGCCCTCTAAGGTGAATGCTGATGAAGACAAAGCGCTCCCGCTGGCGGCCATCATGGCCCCCATCTGCGCGTCCAGCGCGGCGCAAGAGATCTTGCCTTTCGTCAGCGACTGTGTAAATCCATCCGACCGCTCCGCGCAAGCACCGCAAATCGTCGATCTACTCGCAGGCGGCAGCGGGTCAGCGTCGCCGGCCGTTACGACAGACATGGCCCTGCACTCGTCGACAAGGTCGCCGCCGATTTCAGAAACGATCCCAGGTCCCCGATCGTCACCTCCAACCGTCTCCGAAACCAACTCAACCGTTCCACAACTGTCAGTAAGAACATTCGCAGGCACGCCCCTAGCTCCAGCCACTCCGCCCGCCACTGGCTTTCACCTCCAGTGTGTCATTGAACCTGTAATCCTCGGCACAACGACGGACTCCTTCAGGAAGTCCCCGGCCGCGACACTTGGCGGCGAGATGATTTTCCGGGTAATAAATGTTCGGCTTCTCCCTCCCGTCGCCCCCCATGTAGAGCCTCTACGCTGGGTCTTGGGCGGGGGCGGCGGCGGCGGCCTCGACGCTCTCCTCGGGGGTGCCCTTGCCGGGCGCGGGCGGGGAAAAGGCCAAAGTGCGTTCGGAATCGCGCACGTCGCTGGCCCAAGAGACGCGAGCCCCACCTGGGCCACGCGCGTGCGCGGGCCCGTCACGTCGAACACTCCTGGAGGCGAAGGAGTGGGCAGACTCCTCGACACGCAGGTCGCGTTCGTCGCATGGGCGCGCAAACCTGGCAGGTCCTTCACCCCTTCCTTCTCTTCCTTATCGCGTTCCTGAAGAAGCTGAGGTCCTTCGCCCTGCAAGGCCTCGCCCTGCGCGGAGGCGGGGGCAACTTGCCCGTTTCTTCTTCTTGCAGGGGAAGTCCATGCGCTGGTCCTTGCCGTTGAATTTGCGCCTCATCCTGCGCGGCCCGCGCGGGCCAGAAAGGGTGACCGTAGAGCGCGGGGGAACCAGCGGCAGCGGCAGAGCCACCAGCCTGTCCAACGCGGACTCTTCCCCGCACAAAAGGCGCCCAGTTGAACGACATGGCGGGCGCGGCACGATTCTGATGCCAGCGCAGGCCACTCGGGGAACAACTCCCGCCCCCTCAGGCAATCTGTAGGCGTGCTGCAAGAGCTCACCATCGACATTTCGAAAACGCTCGAAACGCTCGCCAGGCCCTTTCCCCGGGATGGCGATGCGCACGCACTGGGCCAACGCGCGGGACAGGAGAAGGTGGCCCGCGCGTTGGGCCCTGGCCGGCCGCGACATCGACGGCCCTCAAGGCGCGCAGATCATCTGGTCCAGCGCCGAGCCGCCGCGCGCGAGCCGAGGCGCCTCAGGTCGGGGCGCACTGCTCGAGCTGGCGAAGCTCGAGGGAAGGGGGGAGGGAAAAGGGAGGAGAACAGAGGAGGGAGGAGGAGGACAGACAGGACAGGACATCCGCATACATGGGGTTCAACGTCAAACCACCAGCGCAAGTGCCTTGCGCGCTTCTGACAAAATCCCCCGCGTTTGGTTGTGCGACGGCCCTGGCTTCTCACCAGGGCCGGTAGGGGGCATGCCGCGTTGCCCGAGGAGTGAGCTCCGGGGTGGCCCCGTAAGAGAGGCCCGCCACCTTGCGCTTGCGAATCCCTGCGGTTCAGCGCGGGGGTCAGCTCCCAGCCCCTGTCATCGCGATGGGAAGTATTACTGCAGGGTGTTGGATGGGAAAAAAGTGATGATCACGAAGTCCACCAGAGTGGTTCCTCGATGGCCCCACCTACAACATACCGCGACTACCAGCGCGCTTCAACCCGAATGCACTTCGAGGGGGAAGATGGGATACTGCAACAGGGTATCAGAGTACGGATACGACAACGCATGGAACAACGATCGGCCACGTCGAGGCGGAAGCGAAGCGAACCGAGCGGGAGAGGAGATAATATAGTAAAACCAGTAGGGTGACCAGGCACCCCAGCAACACTTTGGAAACGCGGGCCTCCCGACCCCCCCCCCCCCCCCTCCATTTGGAGTTGTCCGGTCGTCGTCCCCCCCCCTTTGTTTGGGCGCGCTGCTAAGCCCGCGCGCCCCCTGCCCTACACTCCATGATTGCCCATCCTGGTTGTCGGGGGTAGCACTCCGGGGGGACCTCGCGAATGCATCTCTTGGCTGCCTGTGGGCTCGTCCAGCTTGCCCAGAGCAACACTCCGAGAAAACCTCGCTAATGCATATCTCGGCTTTCTAGTAGGCTCCAATGGGTGCTCTCGCTGGTGGCCGGCGGATGAGCTGGCCGCCGTCGTTTTCTCCGACTCGGGGTAGCCGAACTTTTCCTCGATGGCCTCGGTGTCATCCAGCAGGGTCTGCGCGCTGTCTCGTAGCTTCTGGCGCTCTTTGAGCCTCTTCACTTCCTCTGGGTCGAGATTGTCATCGTTGCTCAGCTCCTTCGAGGCGACCTTCATTACTTCGCGGTTCGTCGCCCTTCGAAATCTTCAGCGCCTGCTCGCACCAGCACTGCGCAGTAAAGGCCTTCCCCCCTGCCATTTCCCACGCGTCCACAGGGCACCTTGCGATGATATCGCGCCCTGTGACCTTGTGCGCCACCGGGAAGGACGCGGGGATCAGCTCGAACAGCTCCTCTAGGCTCATTTTCTCGGCGGCGTCGTAGAACTGGCAGCGGCACTCCCTGACGGCGTCGTCTAGCTGCTGCGGCGGCCTTTCCGCTGCGAGCGCTTCCCACCCATGTCCCACCATGAGCTGCGCCACCCTGGCCGGCGGCCCACTCTTGCACGGGGGGGAACTTCGACTTGCGCCCGACGGCTGGCCACCCTTCGCAGTCGTCGCCGAACGTGCCCTTCATCTTGCCCACCCACACTTTCATGAGCCCATCTTCGGGGTGGCTCTCCTGCGCGTTGACGAGCTGTGACCAGTTCACCTTGCGCCAAAACTGCCACTTGTCCCGTCTCGAGCAGGGGCTGGGGCCTCGCCGCCACAACTTGTTTGGGAGGGCAAACCCGCGCGAGCAGGCTCCGCCCCTCTTCGCGCCCCATCCTGCACGCGTTGAACAGCTGCATGTTGTCGCCCCATTCGTCCACGAAGTCCAGCGCCTAAAAATACGCCGTCGGTGGTTATCCCATGTTCTTCGCCGTCTTGCACTCGTCCATCTCGAACAGTTTTCTCTGTCTTCCTCCACCTCTTGTTTTGCCACCTTCAGTGCATCTTCGTCATTGATGTCCAGGCGATGTACTTGATGAGCAGGCTGTCGCATTCCTCTGCGCAGCGTAGAGCCTCTGACCTGCTTTCTCCTGCTGTGCTAAAGGCTAAAATATGCCCCCCCATGGATTTTGATGCCGTCCAGCAGCGCCTTTGCCATCTCCTTTTGGCTTCGCCAGGGCTAACTTGATCTTTGCAGTGCGAGACTTGTTATGTGGGCCGTCTTCTTCCCCCACGAGCGCTTGCGCAGCTCTGATATGAACCAAGGCTTGGGCTGCCCACGCTGTTCCGTTGCGTTCCTCTTCTGTTCACGGCAAACTTGCTCACTTGAAATATATTTATCTCCTCCATGCAGCGTCTTTTTCTTCATCACTCCATGTTTCCCGCTCCTCCTGCCTCGGCTCCACCTCAATCGACGCACGCTCTCTTCCATTGACTGCCTTTGCCTCCGTGATCTTGTTCATGACCAGATTCATTTCTCGTGCGTTCCCTATGGTTGCAACACCCGCAGGGCCATAGCTGGCTGCTGCCCGTGACGGCCAAGGGTGCCCCCCCCGCGCTACGCACTCCGAGAAACCCCGCTAGTGCGCAACACTGCGCACCTAGGCCGTCGAACACTAGGATCCGAACGTGATCGATGGAGGTGGTAATGTGTTTCCATTTGCCCTGTTAGTCGCGTGGTACCTTGTATGCTGGTCCCATTCGCCCCCACTGACCGTGACCCGTCGTCTCTACGTTGCTCGTACGCTGTACAGTATGCATTGTACCCCGCCCACCATATCCCCGTATCTGCAACGGAAACAGGGGGAAGATAAGTATCGTGTCGTCAGTAGATGATGTCGTTTACTGACAGGGACGGGTGGGCTGGTTGTTGCCAGGGAGGCCTTGACCCAAGGCATTTCTCTGCAACTCCGATTCCAGCTCTGCTCGAAACTTTAGGGTCATTTCGTATATCCTACCACTGGAGCAAAACGTCTGAGTTTATTGAGGCGTTCAACGTCCATGCTGATGGCCTCCGCTATTCTTTCAGGAGCAGGGGGGAGGAGGAGTCAGGAGGGAAACAAAGGAATTACAGTCTGTGCGTATGGTTCCCGTGCCCAGGGTCCATCCTATGGCCAGTGTTCCGCCGCGACGAGGGGGCATCCTGGCACCGCGGCCCAAACACAAAAACTATCAAGTAGGAGGCCCACAAAAGAGGTCTGAGGCTCACGCGGGCGGGGGCAAGATCAGCCAGCATCGAATCGGCAAATCGGCACGAATCGAAACTTAAGTCGGATCGGGCCGCATCGGCACGGGGTTGGAATCGATGGGCGCGAAATAATGCGATCAATGGGGGAAAGAAGGGTGCCATTTTCGGACTCGACAGGCCCCCTTCTGGGCACTACAGGGCCTCTCTATGGGCCCTAAAGGGCCCATTTTCGGCAGCCATCGCTGCCCCCCCACTCATCGCCCCCTCGTACGCGTCCTCCGAAATCGACTCGGATCGGCAGCGCCGGGGATGCACAACAACGTTGCGCATGCGTCGGACCGCATCGGGCCGCACGAAACTCGGAAGTCGGATCGGATCGGCAAGAATCGATGGCATCGGATTCATCGGATCGAGATGGACCCTGCGGGGGAGGCGGGTCGGCGGTTCCCGAGGAGGGCGCGGAGGGGCGGCGGGGGCTCCCTGCCGTCGGCGCCCGCGGCCCTGGCCTGCTGGACCTCGGCGGCTAACGCCTCCTGCTGGTGCTGCACCCACTCCTGCAGAAGGGGGGGTATGGTTTGGCTGCGCGCACAAGGGTGTTGGGGGGAGGGGGGGAGGCTTCTTAGATGGAGGCTGCTTCTTAGAAAGCGCCGGCCCTACATCCACAGACAATGCCCGTGCCTTCTAAGAAGCAGCCTCCTAAGAAGCCTTCCCCCCTTCCCCTACCCCCCCCCCTTCTGCGCGTAGCCGAATGGCAGAGGCCGCCCAGATGGAGTCCGAGTAGATGGGTCGGATGATCGCGGCGCATCGCCAATGCCTCGGCGATGCATCGGGGACACTCGGCGATGCATCGGCGACGTCGGCATGAAGAACATCGGGTACCACGTCGAGCGGCATCGGCGATGCGGCGCGACCCTCCGGCCCCATCCACTCCGACCCCAAGGGGCCACTGTCGGCTGCGCCAGAGAGGGGGGCCAGTCGCTGCAAGCGGGAAGAACGCACTAGCCTTGATGTCTATTTATGGCCAACGTCAATAAACATTGCAAATGGGGAGCTGTGCAACCTGTTGGGCGCAGCGAAGTGCGCGAGAAAGCGTGCAAAAGTGCACGGGCCCGTAGAACCCGAGGGCGGAAGGGGGCCAGGGAACGGGCAAGAGAGCACATGCACACATCACCTGTACCAACACTGCTTTCCCGCATGTAATTCATCATTTGTTCGCGTGTGGCTCCCGAGGATGGTATGGGACGCACAAGGACATACTAGTACTATGTACTCTGTGTCCTCCTCGGAGGCGTGCGACCGACCCGACCAGACAGCAAACAAATACTTTAATACATTGTTTCCCGAGCGGTGAGGTCAGAAAGCGCCCGCCATGACGAATATTTGAAGTGATGGGGGTCACACGAGTCATTCGAAGTCCCTGGGTGCGTGGCTGAAGTGGTTTCACTGGTGCAGGTTGTTGATGTTATTGTTGTTGCTGTTGTTGTTGCTGTTCCTGTTGTCGCTGTTGTTGTTGAGCTCTCTGTCCTGAAGAAAAATACTGCTGATCCCCCATCACAGCATTTTCTAATTAAAGTGTCCCCCTCGGGGCTCGCCCCCCCGTTTCTTCTCAACCATCCTGTGGTGTTGGGTCCTCGTTTTGAAGAGAAAGCGCCCCGCGTGCTCCTCCCCAGGGCTGAACCTAAACGGTGTTTTTCGTTTTCGTTTTGTTTTCGTTTGCCCTCGCTTTTGTCTTCAATCCGCCTCTACAGCAAAACGAAGTCGAAACGAAAACGGCACACGAAATCGCCAGAACCCCGTTTAGGTTCAGCCCTGCTCCTCCCGCCACCTCCCTCCGCCCATCCCTGCCTCTGCTCTCCGCATGTCCATGTCGGCACACCGCTCACGAGGACCGTGGCATAGGGAGCTCCACCGAAGGCTCAAGTGGCAGGGTTCGCATGGCGGCCTCGGACCATCCCAAAACACCCCTCACAAAGCCCGTAGCCCCATTGAGAGCCCCGCCGAAGGCCCAAATGGCAGGGTTCGCGTGGCGGCCTCGGGCGATTTCGGCACACCCCTCACGAGGATCGTTGCCCAATAGGGAGATCCACTGAAGGCCCAAGCGGCAGGGTCCGCATGGCGGCCTCGCACATTGCCGGCTCATCCCTCACGAGGATCGTGGCCCTATAGGGGCCTTCACCGAAGGCCCCAATGGCAGGGGCCGCATGGCGGCCTCGGACGATGTCGGCACACCCCTCGCACGCCTCGTGGCCCCATACGTAGCTCTGAACACAGGCCCCAACGGCAGCGCCCGCACGAGTCCCCCGCATATTTCGGCACACCACATGCACGTCTCGGGGTTCCCATCCGCGCTGCCCCGTGCTTCATCCCTCTCGCGATGCGCTACATCTGACTAGAACTATCGCGCGCGCTTCGCGTGCGCTCAAGTTCGTCGGGGTTCTCCGGGCAATCGGAAGGTGATGTTCTACAATCTGAAGCCGTCATTGGCTGCCTCGGCTGCGTGGAGGCCCGACTTGAGGGCGCCTAAGCTACACTGAGGTAATCTGGAAGCCTTGCAGGGGCCTCCTGCAGACAATTTTGATGCATCGAGGGCACTGTTGGACAACCTTGGGGCCCCTTGTACGTCTCCTTGTGGCCTTTTGGGGCCACTTGGGAGGCTTATGGGGGCCTCGTCGGAACACTTGGGGACTCTTGGGGCCTTCTCTGGGCCTCTTAGGCTCTTAGGAAGGAAGACTCTGCTGTTGGGTTCGCATTTCCATTCTTGGGCCTCTCTTGGGACTGTCTTGGGGCCCTCTCGGGCCGTCTTGGGCGCCTCAGGCACTGTCTTGGGGCCTCGTGGGCCGTCTTGGGGCCCTCTTGGAGGCCTCTTCGGCTAGGGTCTTGGGGGCCTCTTGGGTCGTTTGGAGCGTCGGGATGGTAAAAAGCTGAAACACTAGAATCTACAAAACAACGAATCGAAAATCCGTGATTTTGGCTTCTTGGGGCCCTTTTGGCAGTGCGGGCCATCCGGAGGCCATCTTGGGCGTGTTAGAACGAGAACTCCGCGATAGTAAGCCTCCTGGAGGGCTCTCGCATAGTAGGCCTCCTGCAGGCCTCTCAAGGCCCTTTTCATCTGTGTTGGGGCTGTCTTGGGCGGTCTGGAAGCGTCACTGGCGCCCCGACGCCCCCATGGCGCGTCGGCACCCCCGCCTCGGTCAATGGATGTGTGTATATATACATATATACATATAGATATGTATATATATGTATATATCTATAAATATACATATGTGTATGTGTATATAAACACATATATATACATACATACATACATACATACATACATACATACATACATACATACATACACGTATATGTGTGTGTGTGTCTGCATGGATGTCTGTCTGTCTGTCTGTCTGTCTGCCTGCCTGCCTGTCTGTCTGTCTGTCTGTCTGTCTGTCTGTCTGTCCGTCTGTCTGTCTGTCTGTCTGTATGTGTGTATGTGTATATGTATGTATGTATGCATGCATGCATGCATGCATGCATGTATGTATGTGTATACATACATACATACATACATACATACATACATGCATGCATGCATGCATGCATGCATGCATGCATACATACATACATACATACATATATATGTGTGTATATGTAGAAACGTGGGGGTCGAGCGTGTGGACCCTGGCGGGCGGAACGGGTTGGAGTCCCGAGAGGCAACTCGGGCGGACAGGCCCTGACGGGCGGGTCGAGCGGACAGACCCGGTTGGGCGGGTCGAACGGGCGGACCCTGATGGGCGGGTCGGGCGGGCAGGACATTACAGACGGCGGCGAGGAAGTCCCAGGCGAGAGCGCGTGTCCTCAATTGTCCGAGAGCTCGGTGAATAAACTGTCGTGAGGTCCAACGCGAAGGCGCAATCCTTGAGCAACTTGTCCAGATGTGCCAGGCGAGAGCGGAATTCCTGAGCAAATCGTCAGGATGTCCTGGGAGAGAGAAAGGGAAAGGAAGAGAGAAAGAGAGAAAGAGAGAGATAGAGACTCCCGAGTGTCGAGAGTGTGGCGCCTCAGTAATTGCGAGGACGTCCCTGGCGAGAGCGGGATCCCCCAACAAATTGTGAGGATAGTTCGAGCGGCAGCCGTTGTTGTAGCCCATCGGAGGTTGGATGTCGGCCTGCATCATGTACCGCGTGGTTGCCGCAGGGTGGGGCCGAAGCGCCCAACAATTGCTAGAAAGTGAAACAATTACAACCATAGTGAGACAATACATGATGAATGTAGCCCAGGGGCCAACAACGCAGCTTGAGCATCACAACTTCCTCCTGGAGCCCCCAAGAAGCCCCAGAAGGCCCCCCAAAGGCCCCCAAAAGGCCTCCAAAAGGCCTCAAGATGGGGAATCCAAAAGGTACCGATACCGCTACTCCCCGAACCTCTCCCGGGGTGCGTTCTGACCAGGATTTCGAGGCGAACCCAGCGGTGGCGACGAGGGCCTCCCAGGAGGCCGAAACAGGGAAAAAACGTGGGAATGGTAGCAGTATCGTACATTTCCCTCGTCTGACAAGAAGCTCCAAAACTGCTTCCAAGAGGCGTCCAAGAGACCTTGTAAAAGGATTCCAACATGCATCCAAGAAGCCTCTGACCTACGACCTGGGCACGGCGGCGGGACGGGGAGAGCAACAAGAGCCGCCGCCCCCCGTAGTTTATGACCACAGGGGGTGCACGGCGTGCCCGATGTCTGGGAAGAAAGAGTCCTTTTCTGAAGGACTCCTGCTGGGGCTGCGGCCCAGCCCGCCGGCCACCCGGAAAGCTCATCAAGACCAACCTATCTTTGGTCAACTCGTCTCCAGAACGGCCAAGGTGGCTCAGGATGGCCTCCAAGATGGTTCCAAGAAGCCTGCCAGACTACCAATGAGAAGGCCCCGAGAGAGCACAAGATGGCCGAAAGAAACCTCCAAGACGGCCCACGACGCACCCAAGACGGCCTAAGATGGCCTCAACATGGCCCAGGGCGGCCCAAGAAGCACCCAAAAGGCCTCCAAGACGCCCCGCAGGGCTTCCAAGAGGACCTACAGGAATGCCCGAAGAGTTCAAATTCATGTGTTTTCCTTAGGTGTTTGAAGCTTTTGTGCCCTTCCAACGGCCCAAGACGGCCCAGGAGGCTCCCTAGATCGCCCCAAGAGCGCCCAAGAGGCCTCCAAGGAGGCCCAATGACGGCCCAAGAGGCCCTGAAGACCGACCGAAGGGGGCCTCAAGACGGTCCAAGAGGACCCCAGGATCGCCCCTAGAGCACAAGAGGCCTCCGGTATGGCCCTATCACGGCCCAAGAGGCCCCTAGGACTATCCGAAGAAGGCCCAAAAACGGCGCAAGAGGCCTCCACGACGGCCTAAGACAGCCCGAAAGTGGCATCAAAAACAGCCCTGAAGTATCCCAAAGGGCCCCAAGACGGCCCAGAAAATCCTCAAGACGGCTTACGACAGCGTCAGACGAGCCAGGCAGGAACACCCTAAGACAGCGAACGAGGCCCCCACGGAGCCCCCAAAGGCTCCCAAGCGGCTGGAGGAGGCCCCCAAGAGGCCTCAAAGCTTCCAAGAAGCTCACAGGAGGCCCCAAAAATGACCCTGGAGGCTCCCGCGAGATTTCCTCGTCCTTCTCCTCCTCCTCCTCCTCCTCCTCCTCCTCCACCTCCTCCTCCTCACCCCCTCCTCCTCCTCCTCCTCCTCCACCTCCTTTTTCCTACCTCTCCTCATCCTCCTCTTCCTACCCCACGTGTTCCCCGAAGGATTTCCACAACGACTGGAGGAGCACATGGTCCAATAGCTTAGCCAAAGTTTGCCCCAACGTTTAGCCACAGAGGCGCATCCTCAAAAGCAGGAGGCGACAATGATTCGCCGTAGGCGTCTTCGATAAGCACTTACAGAAACGAGACATTCATCTTACGATCTCTCAGTCACTACAGGCAACGTGCTCCATTGAGGAACGCAGTATAAAGAAGGTGTAGGCGTTCCTGGCTACGGCGAACCTCGGCCACACATAGGTTGTATGTCCTGGATCTAAGGAACGGCCCGAAACCAGAGCCCTCCCTGGGCCCAATTTGGTCCTTATGTCATCGAAGAGAGCCCTCTGCAGTGCACGCGCGGCACGGGCGACGGGCGAGGGCGCGCTCTCCTTGAAGCGGCGGTCGGCCTGCTCGAACGCGGCCATGCGCCGCGAGACGTCGGCCTGCTGGTCGGCCTCGTCGCTTACGCGGCGCCCCTACCCAGCCGAGGAGGGGAGGAGGAGGCCGGAGGAGGAGGCTCGGCGGCGCGCCGATGGGGGAAGTGGGACGGGGCAGGTCTTCTCGGAAAGCTGAAGGGGCCCGGGGACACACAAATAATTGTTTTCCGAATTCAATGAGTATGGCAGTCTTGCTGGAGGGGATTCAATGAATATGGCAGTCTTGCCGGAAGGGAGCCGTATTGAGCTGTCCAAGATTCACGGGGCAGGCCAAGCGCTATGAGAATGCCGGTGAGGCCCTGGGTTTGCATTTGATGGTGCGTGGAGCTCGCCTCGGCCAACAAGAGAGCGAGTCAGCACATCGATCGTCTCGATGTCAGGGCCTATCACGCACTGCGAGCACCAATTCCGCCAACTGCAGCTCATAGAAGACGTCTGAGCGCATGTCTAACGCAGCAGCCAGAGCGGCCGTCTGCCGTTGCATCGCGGACCACGTTGCAGGCTCCTCCATAGCGAGACGCTCGTGGAGACCGCGGACGCGTGCAGGGTGCACGAAGAGTACTGGAAATTGGGCGTCGGTCCAGTGCAGAATTCTGTGCAGCGGGGGATGCCAGGATTCGCTCACAACGACAGGCACGCAGCCATGGTGCAGAACGTCGAGGAAGCGGAAGGTCCAGGGCACGTGTCCGTCAGGGACCAAACAGTACTGTGAGCGTTGCAGCACTGTAGAGTAGCTGAGGTCAGACCCGGACGTATCCGCCACGTACACGTCGGGCCGCACGCTCTTGCCCCAGGCACGCAGGATAAGATTCCGCACGCATGAGGTGTTCTGTCCCACGAAGCTGAAGAGGAAGGGCCGCTCAGCCGACGACCTCCAGTCTGTCCTATAATCGAAAGGAGACGGAGACTGCACAACCACATCCTGTGGCCAAACGTGCGGATACATCCATGATGACTGGCCGGTTGCTCTCCTGGTGCGCTCCGTGCCGCAACCGAAGTCAGGGGGCACCCCCGCACTGAGACTTGGAAAGTGCCGCGCCAGCCAATTCGTGGCCCCAGCGTAGCCGATGACGAAAGGGATTCCCTGCAGCGCCTTGGCAAAGAGCCGCGAAGAAGTCAAGCTCAAAACCACCACGGCGCCTGGCCCTATTCTTCGCGAGATTTCGCCCACCCAGGCACGGAGCGATGGCTCCAGGCTATCTTTCACAAAAGCCCAGCAACCTGTCTTATGCAGACTCAATTGCTTCTGGCTCGGCAGGAGCCTACAATATTCAAAAAATCGAGTGATACGGTTGCCCAGGCAGTGAGGCACCAGAGTGAAATCTGCCGCGCTTGAATTGACAATCTTCCTGGCAAACTTTGTCAGTCCCATCTCTGCGTCCACCTCGAATTGGTGAAGTCGCCCCTCTGTAACACAACCCTCGGACTGTGATGTCCTCAATCGTCGCACCGCTATGGACGGGGGGTATCGCCCTGGTTCTCGCAAGTACTCTAATGCATCTGCTCTGAACAACTCGTCGTAGTTCGCTACGTATTCCCAGAAGTTGCTCTCGCCCAAGGTCAGCCACGCGCACCAAAACGCAACTCGCGCCATCAAAAGGACATGAACGTTCGACACGAGCGCTCGCCGGAATGTCCATGATTCTGCCAAATGGCACGACTAAAAGGCTTGAGCCAAACTGGTTACGGAGGGGACACACAAATAATTACTCGACGCGGAGATCCCCAGATGTGCATCTCATAGTGACGGCAAGCTTCGGTAGAAGACGTTGTCCTTTTCAATATCCGAGCGTCAGCGAATCCACGAGGAAAACGAGGCCGAGAGGGACGCACACGACTACGACGACTTTGAATAAATGCATCCTCCTTCCGTCCTCCTCCTCCTCCTCCTCCTCCTCCACCTTGTCCTCCTCTTTCTCCTCCTCTTTCCCCTCCTTTCCCTATGAACACATGTCAGGAAAATCCATCCGTGAAGACGAGAACGGGCCCGTGCAATACCCCCTGGCGCCCCCCCCTAGGGATTGCTGAAACCAGCGCCTCGCCTGAGACATCCTCGGAAACTGCTCCGAAAGAGAAGGATGTTGAGCACCCAAAAAGGTAAACCGCCTGAGACATCCCCCCGATCTGGGCGCGCACGGGCCCGCGCAAGACCCCCTGGAGTCTCCCCTTGGGAGTGCTGAAACCAGCGCCGCGCCTGAGACATCCTCGGAAACTGCTCCGAAAGAGAAGGATGTTGAGCACCCAAACAGGCAAACCGCCTGAGACATCCCCCCCAATTTGGGCGCGAACGGGCCCGTGCAATACCCCTGGCGTCACCCCTTGGGGGTGCTGAAACCAGCGCTTCGCCTGAGACATCCTGCTCCGAAAGAAAAGGAACTCGAGCACCCAAACAGGCAAATCGCCTGAGCTATCCCCCCAATCTGGGCGCGAACGGGCCCGTGCCCCCTGGCGCCACCCACTAGGGAGTGCTGAAACCAACGCCTCGCCTGAGACATCCTCGGAAACTGCTCCGAGAGAAGGATGTTGAACACCCAAACAAGCAAACCGCCCGAAACATCCCCCAATCTGGGTGTGAACGGGCCCGTGCAATACCCATGGCGTCACCCCTTGGGGGTGCTGAAACCAGCGCCTCGCCTGAGACATCCTCGGAAACTGCTCCGAAAGAGCAGGAAGTCGAGCACCCAAACAAGCAAACCGCCTGAGACATCCCCCCAACCTGGGCGCGAACGGGCCCGTGCAATACCCCCTGGCGCCCCCCCTTGGGAGTGCTGAAACCAGCGCCTCGCCTGAGACATCCTCGGAAACTGTTCCGAAAGAACAAGATGTTGAGCACCCAAACACGCAAACCGCCTGAGACATCCCCCCGATCTGGGCGCGAACGGGCCCGTGCAATACCCCTGGCGTCTTCCCGTGGGGGAGCTGAAACCAGCGCCTCGCCTGAGACATCCTCGGAAACTGTTCCGAAAGAGAAGGAGGTTGAGCACCCAAACAAGCAAGCCGCCTGAGACATCCACCCGATCTGGGCGCGAACGGGCCCGTGCAATACCCCCTGGCGTCCACCATTGGGAATGCTGAAACCAGCGCCTCGCCTGAGACATCCTCGGAAACTGCTCCGAAAGAGAAGGATGTTGAGCACCCAACCAGGCAAACCGCCTGAGACATCCCCCGATCTGGGCGCGCACGGGCCCGCGCAAGACCCCCTGGAGTCTCCTCTTGGGAGTGCTGAAACCAGCGCCGCGCCTGAGACATCATCGCAACGTGTGGTTGAGTCTGAGCGCGGAAGCGGCGTGGCTGAGTCTGAGTGAGGAAGAGCGAAGCAGAGTATGAGTGAGTCTTAGGGTGAGCGAGTCTGGCTATGAGTGAGTCTGAATGTGAGTTTGAGTGAGTGTGAGTGTGTGTGAGTGGCCTAAATGCGACTAGCCTTGAATGTGAGAAGCGGATCGAAGTGCGAGTGCGCCTGTATATGAGTGATCCCGAGCCTGAGAAACCTCAGGATCAGTAATCTCAGAGCGAGTGCATATGAGTACGAGTGGGAATGAATATCAGTGAGTCTGCATGTGAGCGAACCAGAAGAAGAATGATAACCTGAGGGTGGGAAGTGTGTTCATTCCTTCCTGTGTTCCTGTGTTCCGCGCGGTCTAAATAATTATTCACTGCGTGGAGCTCCCCATATGTGCATATACTTGCATGGACTGGGTGTGAAAGAGTCTGAGTATGAGTATGCTGAATACGAGTCTGAGCACAAGAGAGTCTGGGACATCCTCGCAATCTGCACCCCCTGGGGTGCGAAAGTCAGTGCGGCTGAGTATGGATATAGCGAGTACGAGTCTAAGTCTGAATGGGTCTGAATACGAGTGAGTTTGACTACGAGTGAATATGAGGGTGGGTGGGTCTGAGTGTGAGTGATTCCGAACGTGAGTAAATCTGAATATGAGTGCGTCTGAGTATGAGGATGATGGATACGAAGCTGGCCCTGAGTGGGTATGAGTACGAATGAGTCTGACTACGAAGGAGTTTGAGGGTGGGTGGGTCTAAGTGTGAGTGAGTCTGAGTGTGCGTAAGTCTGGGTGTGAGTGCGTCTGAGTACGAGTATGCTGAGTGCGAGTCTGAGTACGAGTGAGCATGAGCACGAGTGAGTTTGAGCATACTTAAGTCAAGGACATCCTCGTAATCTGGGCCCTCTGGGAGTGCGGAAATCCGCGCCTCGCCATAGACAGCCTCAGAATCTGCTTTGGCGGCAAACTAATCTGGCCACCAACACACGCAAACCGCTTGAGACATCCTCGACGTCTGGCCCCCCTGGGGTGCGAAAACCAGCGCCTCGCCTGAGACATCATCAGACTATGCTCCGAACGCGGAGGATGTTGAGGACCAAAACAAGCAAACCGCCTGAGACATCCCCACCATTTGGGCGCGAACAGAGGCCGTGAAATACCCCTGGCGCCCCCCCTAGGAGTGCTAACACCAACGAGCCGCCTGAAACATCCTCAGAATCTGCTCCGAAAGCGGAGGATGCTGAGGACCAAAGCAAGCAAACCGCCTGAGACATTCCTACCATTGTTGGCGCGAACGGAGGCCGTGCAATACCCCTGGCGCCCCCCCCCCCCCCCCCCCCCCCCCCCCCCCCTAGGAGCGCACGCTGATCGAAACAGATTCGTCATATGCCCGTCGTCATCAGCAGCATCATCATCCTCATCAGTATCATCATCAGCATCACCATCAGCATCCGCATCAGCACCATCATCAACAACATATACATCATCATCATCATCACCATCATCAGCATCATCACCATCATCATCAGCATCATCATCATCATCAGCATCATCATCATCATCATCACCATCATATTCATCGTCATCACCAGCAGCGTCATCAACATCATCATCCATCATCGTACTCACCAATCAGTCATCATCACCACCGTACTCACATCACACTCCCACCATGCCTTGGTCAACAGCATGACAATCATCATCATTGTCAAGTGCAGGGGGGGAGGAGGGGAGGGGTGACCCAGCGCGATCGGAGAATAAGTAGTCACTGCGTGGAGCTCCCCATATGTGCATATGTTTGCGTGGACTGGGCGTGAGTGGGTCTGAGTATGAGTATGAGTACGAGTCTGAGCACAAGTGAGTCTGGAACATCCTCGCAGTGTGCACCCCCTGGGGTGTGAAAGTCAGTGAATCTGAGTCTGAGTATAGTGGGTACGAGTCTAAGTCTGAATGGGTCTGAGTACGGTTGAGTGTGACTACGCGTGAATCTGAGGGTGGGTGGGTCTGAGTGTGAGTGATTCTGAGCGTGAGTAAATCTGAATGTGAGTGCGTCTGAGTAAGAGTATGATGGATGTGCAGATGGCCCTGAGTGGGTATGAGTACGAGTGAGTCTGACTACGAATGTGCCTGATGGTGGGTGGGTCTAAGTGTGGGTGAGTCTGAGTGTGCGTAAGTCTGGGTGTGAGTGAGTCTGAATATGAGTATGCTGAGTGCGAGTCTGAGCATGCGTGAGCCTGTGCACGAGTGAGTTTGAGCATAAGTAAGTCTAGGACATCCTCGCAATCTGGGCCATCTGGGAGAGCGGAAATCCGCGCCTCGCCATAGACATCCTCAGAATATGCTTTCACAACAAACGAGTCTGACCACCAAAACACGCGAACAGCTTGAGACATCCTCGAAATCTGGCCCCCCTTAGGAGTGCGACAACCAGCAAGCCGCCAGAGGCATCCTCATAATCTGCTCCGAAAGCGGAGGAC